>CM076579.1:753767585-754150085 GCA_034641835.2 Pinus albicaulis
CGGTTTATAATTATTATCCTTAATATTTACCTTTAAACATTTTCCCAGTTTATCACTTGTTACTCTTAACAAATTAAGAGTGTTCACAACTCCTTATAGGTCAATGCTTTGACCCTTACCAATCATGTTGCTTATATTCTTAGGAAAGTTCTTAATAAAAAACATCCTTTCACTTCCTTATACCAAATATTCCTAATATTCCATGTCTACTTCAATTTGAAAAAAAACATATTATCAAATTGACTTTGTTTTCTCACCTCTAGTCATCATGGTTTTCTTTTCTTCTTTTAATGCATACAATTATTACACTTGGAAATGTCATTACTATTTCCAACTTGGGTAAGACCCTATAAATAAATTTAATAACGTGGATATTGAATGTAATCTACTTATCATTTCAGGTTTTGAGGCATCACGGGATAGAATTTCCTAATCATACTCCACAATGTCCATAATCCATGGATATAGTTAGTCACTTAAGGAAAAATTTATAATGTGACTTTCCCATTAGAGGGAGAAACTATTATAGATGTCGCTTATGCACATAAATTATCCTATAATTGATCAATGTTATTGTAGATTCACTCTTTAATTTAATTTCATTGACTTCTTATATTGCTTTGTGAAACTTCCAATCACTCACCTTTGGTGCTATTTTGTCGATCTCAATATTCTAAGTTGATTATGATAACTAACATTTATTATTATCATTAGAAGTTCGCAATTTTGTTCTTTTTCCGTCCTCCCTAGGTACTATATTGATTATATTATGATAACAATGGAGATCAAACTTTGAAATTTTCCACTGCACTCTCTTGGTAACTATATCGTCTTGTTCTAATAGTGTGTTTACTATCTTACTGGGTGGTTTCTTACCATCTTAACATATGTTTCATCCATCAATTTACCTCAAACTAGCTTAGCCTTTTATGTGGTTGTATCTTACTTTACATCTAACGGTCTTGGCATAATGTCCATAGTCATGCTTTTATTACCATTCTTCCTTTCTTCAAGAATTAACGTCTTTGGAGCAACTCCACCAACTAATCCTTATATATGCATAAATGATTACCATAAATCATCTTATATAGTGTCAAAATTTCTCTAATTTCTCTTTCCTAAACCACATTGTTTTCCTTTCCATGAAAATGCTATGTTGCCATATTATTTTGTTTTGGACATTGATATATCCTTACAGTTGCAAATGGCTAATTATCTATCTTATTAATGACCTAATGGTTTGAATATCAAAATGTCCAGTTTAGTGTATATTTAGACTATAAAATTTTTAAAACTTCACTCTACCCCTTAAACCACTTACACATATACTTGGATGGTAATTAAAGTATTACCATAAGAAAATAGTATAAAAGATATTTGCATAAATTCATATCATCAATGGTTATAATTATCAGCTAGTAAGATATAGATGTATGGAAAGCTCAACGTCACTTGAAGAATGGAATGTTTCATTTGCATAAAAACAATTAGGATAGTTTCCATTCTAATGTTTCAAAAGTTACAGAAAAGTATAATGTCTAAAGTGATGTTAATGTGCTCATTTTTAATATACTAATTTTGAATGTACTTCAAACTTTACTTGCACGATATACAAAATCTTTAAACTTAATTGTGGAAAAATTTGCAGCTGATATTCATGAGTTATTTGAACTCCTTTATCGGATGGAATGTAAAGTAAAAGTAATGGATTAGGAATCAAGGGGGATTGAGCTTGATATACGTCTTCGATACATAGATTAACATTAAATATCCCATCTTTTCTAATAAAATGTATCATCCTAGGGTTCATAGCTTTCGAATATCGAATTATATTAAATTTCATTTTATTATTGTTAAAAACTTCAATTTCTGCAAAAAGTTGAAAACCACTTTTCTTGTCATTGAATACTACATAACACTGAATACTTTGGGTAAATTATCAAGGATGACTTGGAGTAATACCCCTCGGGTTATATTAGAATTGTTGCTATATTTATGAAAATAAGGCGGGGATATCCAAGAATCAACACAAGATCTCGGGAAATAGTTAGAAACTAAGTTATTCCCCATTGTGATCATCCATGCTATTACTTTCAACCTAGTCTAATTGACCCCTAGATTAACTTTGTATTCCTCAACACTTCAAACCTATGGACTGAAGTTCTCCTGAAAACATTTCTACCTGTATGAAATCGTTTTGCTTGCGATTGCCAACCCATATCTATTTAATGCATATGACGAAATGAAACTATCAATAGCACCAATAAATAATATTTTGATTTTTATGACGTTAATAGTACATGAGGACTTCACTACAGTGGACTGATGTTCTGTACTTTCCTTGAACAACTCCTAGGGAACATTTTCCGATGTGAGATGCAATTGCTTTTCTAAATTTCCCCACCAAATCACAACACTTTCTTTTAGCTAAATATAGCAATCTTTGTTTTAGAGGTGGAAAATATTCTCTCAGTGTAAAACATCTTGTCATTCCTTCCAACCATGTTTCAGTGCGTTCTCCAACTCACTTTCCTAGAAGTTCTAATATGGCCCTAAAAGGGGTTATTTCACATTCTAATTCTAATTAATTAGGTGACCAGATGTTCATTTACCAACAACTACTGAAAATATAATATCTTTAATATTTTAATATAATTGTCATTATATCTTCTCAAAACATACTAACTTCTACCCTTAAAAGGGGTATCCATGGTGGAACATTACGAGACTATTATTCTTGATGGTTTTCTTGCTAATATTTTATTATATTTCTTTATTTCTTTATTTATAATTTTATATATTTCTCTGGTTATCTTTGTTATCATCTTTCTTTCTTTACTTTTTCATTACTTTTTCACTCGATGACATTTTCTTTTGGATTATCTTCTAAGCTAAATGTTTTTCTATATATATATATATGTAATATTACTTATTTATATTTTATTTGCTACACTTTTTCATTCATTTTTATATCCCTTCACATAATTAATTATGTACTTATTTATTATTCATTTATTGTTGTTGCTCCATCTTTATATATATATATTATTCTTATTTTTGTTATATTTTGTCCTTTTTATTTATTTGTTTATTTTTAAACCGACGTTCGAGGTTGTACCCATACCCGAAACTCTCAAACGTTTTGGCAGTTTGTGCAAATTAGAGATGTAACATCATAATGGTTGTCATTAGGTCTTTATACTTATAACTCCCCAATAATATACTTAATCAATTAAAGATATCTCTTGTATGTGTCACAAGGTTTATAACATCATGTATTTAATTTATATATCCAAATATTTAAATTGTTTTATTAATTGTTGTTTCAAAAATAATTTTAGCTTGATGCTATTCAACTAATATATAGAAATATACATAACGTAATGACATGTCATATGAACTAATAATTATATATTATTAATAAACATATATCAAACTAGGTTGAATTATTTCTCAAAATTCCCAAATTTTATATATATATATATATATATATATATATATATATATATATATATATATATATATGGCAATTTAAAATGCGAAAGTCATTTTTCTATTTATAGAAAATCATTAGCGCAGGCGGGGTCTCTCCTCATGGCATCTTATCTCTAACTTGCAACCCGCCATTTCGGGAATTCTTCCCTAAAATCCGTCCACCCATTCCTTTCAGAGGTCTCTGCACATAATTGGGATTCTCTCAAGTCTTACGACTATTCTCCATTGAGCCCATGAAGAAGAATTAGCACAGTTTCCATGATAATTAATCTCTTGGATGTGTGGCTGAACAAACTTGGATTTGGGGGCCGAGCAACTTCGAGGAGCAGCGGTGCTGTTGATATAGAAGGGGCTCCGATTCAAAACACTGTGTCTCGGACCCCCTATAGCAGCCTAGATCAAGTTAATTACTTGACGGATCTGGTCGCACATGTGCATAGGTGTTTAACAGAATGCTTGAAGGAATGGATAATGAACAGGGCCATTACGCTAACCCTGAACCAGTATTTGGGGGAGATTCAAATCATCATAATAAGATTTGATTGCCTCCGAAAGCTCTAAAACGCCAGATTTCCGCGTGCATTCCATAACATAATTGATGCTCACTTGGTCTAAGTCCACGTCGTCGGGCGACACGACGCCAGGGCATCACAAATTTCTTTACAAGGCTAGCAGATAACAAGAAATTCAGTAGCTCCCGTCGGTCATGATGATACCGCTATAACAACTCCATATCCGCTTGACCATCATAATTGCATACACTGCCCGTAATTCAAACAGTATAGAATCCTAAATAGAATTCCCAATTCGCTCTAAATTTTGAGATATCTTTGACATAACCCGTAACGCAACTGTGCATGGATATTAAAGCTAAATTCTGGGGATAGAACAGAGGTTTCAACGATGTCGCGATATTTAATGAAAGTCCCTTAAATAAAAGTATGGTCTAGGGTTTGAAATATGGTGCGTTTCTCAATGTTTCACACCAGTGTTCAATTGACTTGCTTTATTGGTTGATACCCATTCAAAACCGCTGTGCCTAGTCTACAATGAATTAAAAATCGATCAAGACTGCTTGAATATTTCATGAACTCAATCTAGCAATCAACGACCATTTCAATCGAGTTTCTATCGGTCATCTAACTTGACTTTATAATTCGTTCAGCTAGCTTCACTATCTAAGCTGCGAAATTCCAATGCCCAACTGACGCGTTTATTTGTTGCATTCGACCCTACCCAGGTGCCAGAGACGTTTCGCTTTCAAAGTATCATACACAATGTAATGCCCTCGAAACATCATTTTTGTCGACCAATTCCACAGTAATAGTATTTCAAGACACTACGGTGGTCAGACTAACCACTACAGGTTGTACATAACCAGTGGGAAAATTAAATTATATGATTCTTTAGCTCGAAATTATTAGTCCAGAGAATTACAAAGATGATTAAAGTAGATTTCCTGCAACTTAGTTCTCGACATGTATTTAAGTAGATTTGAGTCCTTAGTGAATTTGCAGGTTGATTTGAGCCTATTAAGTCATTTTCTGCATGGATTTAAGTCAATTTGAGTCCTCATTGACTTTGCTGATTGTTTTTCTGCATGAGTATGGATGAGTGGTGATTGATATTGCAAGGTTAATATTTTCAGTTTCTGCTGTATGATGCTTTTGGGTCACAACCTCAATGTGAATGTTGTAGATTATGTAATTTTCTCGCATAGTTTGTGTGAGAAAATGGAGGAAGTGTTGATTGGAGATCAAATTTGGGACTTGAAATAAGATCATAAGCCAATTTATTTAAGTTTCTCTTGGACCGGAAAGAAGCAATTAGGGTAAAAAACTTAATGTGTTCAACAAAATCCTCTAAAGGGCAGAATTTTTTTGACTCCTGAGAATTGTAATACCTTCAAAATAACGCTAGAGAGCCTCTTCGAGAAGGAGGAAATCTCATTTCATGGCCTTAATAGTCACGAATTAACACATTTAATTCAAAGCGCACTTGCTGAATGAAAAAGAGCAAAAAATAAGAAGTCTGAAACAAATTGCTTTCCGGTTAATGCTTGGTTTGACGAGGAATGCAAAAAGGCAAGGAGAATGTGGAAGGAATTAGACAAGGATAACATAAAACTCAAAGCTTACAAGTAGATATTAAGAAAGAAAAAGGTTGATTTCATGGTTTCGAGGAGAGAAGAACTAATCTTCCTTGGGAAAAATAACCCCAAATTATTCTGGAAGGAGCTCTAACCAAAAAAGGTGCAATCTGAAAACAACATTACAGCTTCTAAATGGTTCGACTATGCAAGACAACTTTATGAGCAGGATCCCAAGGTTGACCCTCCTCCCTTGGTCAACACAGACACAAAACTCTTCATGGTGCAAGAGGTAGAGATGGGTATCAAGAAGTTGGGTGCTGGAAAAGAAAAAGACTTAGCTGAACTCCAAGCAGAGTATCTAAAGTGGGTCTTAAAATTTCTTTTACCTCACATCACAAAATTTTTCAACAGCATCATACAATAAAGGTTCCCCACAAATTGGACAACTAGTATGGCAATACCTCTTTTCAAGAGTGGTGACGTCAATAATCCCTCCAATTATAGAACCATAATGATAAACCCCTTGTTTGCAAAGTTATTTGGAAGCATGTTAGAAAAGAAAATTAACAAGTGGGCAGAAGAAAGAGATAAACGTGCTAAAGGGAAAACAGGGTTTAGACCTAAACATTCCACAGTTGATCAATGTATAACTTTAAGGCACATCATTGAAAAAGTTCGGGAAAAAAAGGAAGAAGTTTTATGTTGCTTTGTTGATTTCAGAAAAGCCTTTGACACGGTTCCTAGGGATAAGCTTTGGCGCAAAATGGAGGAATTCAGGGTTCCCATGCATTTGAGAGCAGTTGTGCATAGACTATATGAAGAGGTGAAAGTCAAAATTAGAACTTCTGTAGGCATTTCTATAAGTTTTGGAAGCGATATCGGGGTCAAGCAAGGTTGCCCGTTGTCTCCTACCCTTTTTGGTTTATATATTGACGAGCTTGAAGAGTGGCTAAATTCGCAAGGGGGTGACGTTATCCATTTGGGCAAGTTCGTTATAAGGCTGCTTTTGTACGCAGATGACCTTATACTGATTGCTAAATCGACTCTTGGTTTGCAAGAGCACTTACGTTCCCTTGAGCATTTTTGTAGAAGGGTGGGGATGCAAGTCAATATTAGCAAAACGAAAGTAGTGGTTTTCTCTAACAAAAGAAAGCATAACCAACATAAGTTCTACTTTGAAGGCAACATTCTGGAAGAAGTTGCCGACTACAAATACTTTGGAATTGACTTCAACAAAAATTTAAGTTGGGATGGTTGTAGAAAGAAAAGAACTTTGGGGGGTTGGAAGACATTTTATGCTCTTCAAAACAGGTGTAGAGAGGCAGAGCTGTGGTACTGGAAAACCACTCTAACTCTTTTTGGGCTTCTAGTGATTTTGGTGATTCTCTACGGTTGTGAACTGTGGGCCAGCAACTCAACCGAGATGTAGTGGAAACAATTTGAGAAAATTCAGAAGCTTTTGATTACAAACAAATTCAAAATTAAAAGTGTAGTTTCTTATGCTATCTTGTATGTGAAACAGGGGCTACTCCTATTGAAGCAATTGCTTGGTGCGAGTCATAAGGTATTTGAAAAAAATTGAGCAAATGGAAGAGGGTAGATGGCCTAAGGTTGTGTTTAATGATAGATTGTGCAAAAGAAAGAAGACTTGGATGCGGCAAAATAACAAATGGTTTAGTAAATGGGGTATTTGCTCGAGCATGTGTCCTACAAACAGTAAAGATATAAAAACTTTTGTATGGATAAGATCCACATACGTACTTGGGAGAAAGAGCTAGGGAGAAAGAAGAAGTACTACATTAAAGAGTTTAACCCCACTCATAATCATCAGCAAAAAGCGTACATAGGGGCCAATATTTCTTGGAGATCTAAAATTCTTATTGCTCAATTAAGGACTAATTCTCATCAACTCCGTTGTGAAACAGGGCGTTGGAAAAGGCCAAAAGAAATGTGGGAGGAAAGATTATGTGTTTTTTGCTCTTCCGGAAAAGTGGAAACAGAAAAACATTTCATTTTAGAATGCGAGGCCTTCAAAGTCAGCAGGGAAAATTATGCAGGTATTCTGGCAGCTAGCTCTTGGGATAACCTATTCAACGAAGAGTTTGTCGAGAAGCTGGGAGCGTTTATTGTAAAACTCCATAGGAAAAGGGCCGAATACAAGAGCCAGACGGAGAAGAAATCTGTCCCATAGGCTATTTTTAGCCTCGTGGACGTTAAAAATACTTTCTTTCTTTCTTTCTTGCCTTCGTGGGTGAAGTTTTAAACTGATTTTTTTCACTTATGATCCTATTTTCTAAGATATTACTGGGTATATATAAATCAATGTTGCGAACATTGGCATCGGGATAAAATCGGCAAGGGTCCGAAAAACCAGAAAATCGTAAAAATCGGGAAAATATCAGTTAAAATCGGTAAAACATTGACAAAATTAAGATAACATAAAAATATTTTTTAAATTCGGCAAACATCGGCTTGGCCAAAAAATCGTGATTTTGAGATAAAATTGGGATGTTATCGAGATGTTCGCAACACTGATATAAATAATAAGCTGAAAGCAAATTAGCATGTTTTGCCTGACCTGTAATATTCTGAAAAAAATGCTTATTTTTAGCTATGTTTGTGCTAAACAGTAGAAGGGGCATACTTTATTAGTGTATTGCATCGTGAGGTCAATATGGCTTCAAGCCCAATCACCATTAAATGTGTCACATGAGTACAAGTTCAGAGAAAGGCTTCATGCTAAATCACCATTAGATGTGTTGCATGAGTATAATTTTACATAAGGATTTGCTTCAATCCAATATTTTTTGTTCGGTATACTACAATAGCACCTTGGCTTCCAATATGAAATAGCTAGAGTTCTTCTAGGGACTATATAGCTAAAGGTTTTCATTTCGGACTCTTAGAGTAGCCTAGTGCATGTGACTACTTGGGAATTTGCCGGCACAATTTAGTACCACAAGTGCCACTTTGCAGAAAGTCAAGAACTGTAAGATGTCAAAGGCTAAACATAAAATAATCAGTAGCTAGGACTCAAGGGTGGGTCTTTTTAAGTCCTTAATGTTATGAAATTTATTAATAAGATTGCTCATGTTCTATGTTGGTAATTTATTGAGACAGTGGGATAATGAGGTTGTTATGGCATTAATGATTTAGCGGCATAATGGATGATGGAATGACAGAGCGTAATTGATCTCAGTCATTATAACATACACATACCCCACTTATGAGAATCACAGTATAATTTGAGTTGGAAGTCTGATGTAAATTTTTATATAATCACTTCTTAGTTGATTGTCTGTAAATTATATCCTTAGATCCACAAAGAGGGTGAACACCAAAGAACTTAAAAAGATGCTGGGAGATTGTACTATCTTCATCATTCCATTGGAGACTTGATGCAAATAACAAAAAACATTAAAAGTCCACTATGGAATATCCTTATTTTTTGTTTCAAAATTCCTCTCATTTACAGTTTGGGAGAAACAAATTCATTTGGGGTAGAAAGACACAGTATGCATAATTGTGATACATTACTTATCTGGGCACCCTATGTTGGCAACCTAAGAATTCAAAATGCATTTGTTTATAGCCAAAGTTTGGACTACAACTCAATTTAGGGTTTCTGGTGGTCTTCAATAGAGTTTTACATGACAATATACATAACTGATTTACATTCTTTGAGAAGGCTCTTTTATAGCTATAGATATAGAGTTCTAGTAATCTATAAACAAATTTACAATAGACAATCTATACATCACGCTGAAGAAGATAAAGGTACTTATCTATTGCAAGAGCAATACATATGGAAATTGATATAAAAGATTCACTGTCTAATAGTGGGCATTTAATAAAGGTACCACCCCTAAGTTGGAAAACAACAATGGCGAATATTATCACCCAATGTTTTAAAACTTGGAATTGACCTCAAAATTGGATGAGGGTTTGCTCAGACTTGACTCAGAATTGGATCAGTGTGAATTTTATGACTTGGTTTACTAAAAATTACATACAATATTAAAATTTTAATGAAAAAAATATATGTCAAAGATTCCAAACCATTAGAGACAAAGCGTACGAAGTTTGCTTATATATATACCAGGTTAGGGTCAACATATCAAAATGGCATCAAGTGCAATACATATCTGAATCTATATATATATATATATATATATATATAAGATAAGATCAAAGATTTTATATTAATTCAAGAAACACTGAAGTACAAAATAGATGGTCTCTACTGTTCTGCCGCTAGGGAAACCAAATCAGTAGCATAAACTCAAAGCTTTGAAATTGTCTCTATTGTTCTTAATCTGGTGATCAGATAACATGAAATGGTAAAGAAAAACTACATAATCAAAATTGCATGGACTGTAAGAAATGTCTAAGTTTCAAAACAAATGATGTACTGAATCCTGAACTCTAAGCAGATTCATTCAGCTATGTTGAGGGTGTGATCAGGTGGTGGAGGATCACCACTGGTGTCAGATGAAGCAGGGCCAATTCCAATGTGCTTCTTAATCAACAAACTGATCTTCCCATCCATTTTCTCCATTTTCTCTTGAAGCTCAGCCATGCATATGATAATCTCTTGCTGAGTATTTGTTCTGTTTGTGAGTACCCTTCTCATGAGGGTTTTGACATGCCAGTACAGATTAACTGCCTGCATATGTTTTAAAACTTGGAATTTTCCTCATAATTGGTTGAGTGTTTGCTCAGACTTGACTCAGAATTGGATCAGTGTGAATTTTATGACTTGGTTTACTAAAAACTACATGTAATATTAAAATTTTAACGAAAAAATAATATTTCAAAGATTCCAAACCATTAGAGACAAAGCGTATGAAGTTTGCTTGTGTATATACCATGTTAGGGTCAATACATCAAAATGGCATTGAGTGCAATACATATCTATACCAATATATATATATATATATATATATATTTGTAAGATCAAAGATTTTATATTAATTCAAGAAACACTGAAGTACAAAATAGATAGTCTTTACTGGCCTGCCGCTAGGGAAACCAAATCAGTAGCATAAACTTTGTGCCCGGATGTGTTGGCTTGTGGCTTGTGCCTGTGTGCTTGTGGCTTTTGGCTTGGGCCTGTGGGATTGTGGCTTTTGGCTTGGGGCTTGTGATTTGGTGTCTTGGCTGGCTGGCTTGGCTTGGCATTGTGCTTGGATCTTGATGTGGCGCCTTGCTTGGATGTTTTGATGTCAGGCCTGTTATTTATGATAGACCTGATTCCTTTTACACACTGTCCGAGATCTTAAAAGGCAACACAGTCTGCATATTAGTCTTTAATTTGTTCTTTTTTACTGCTCCACTTATTCTTGGTAACTGTGTACTTTTCTGAGTTTATGACAGACCCGGTTAGGGTACATGTCAGCCCTATTTTACTGCTGCAAACCTCTGCATTTACCCTTCAAAACAGTCCCAGATACTTTGCTGCTCCTCCCTGTGTGTGCGGCCTAGACTGGGGTAATTTCTAGGCCTTTTGGCCTCCACAAAATAGAGATCTGAACCCTGCAATCTCCACAGAGGATCTGCAGCCTGCCACAGAAGATAAACGTATCTCGGAACAACTCCTAATCTGCCCAGATTTCTTCCCTACAGCCTCAGCCTCCTGCCTAGGGAGCTCGACCCTCCTTTGCTCTTTTCTCCTCTTTATCTCAGATCCAAATTCTTTTCACTGTAATTTAGTTGCCTGAAATGACGAGCTCAGTGTTATATTTATAGTTGTTCCGCCATATTCTGAAGGGACACATCAGTTGGAAAGGTGTGATGAGGCTACATAAGTCGGATAGCATGAAGTTATATATTTTTCAGACTTAAAAATTCATTTTCTCCTAAGTTAGAAGGAGTTTGGAGGCAAGCTCATGCTCGTTGGAAGGCTACACATTTCCTCTAGAAGCTGATGTGGTCATCTTCTCAAGTTGTGACCTCTAATGATAAAAATTTTAATTTTTTCTCCGTCATCTGCATATTTTTCATGACAACCCTAAATGAATAATTCTTTCATGGAAGAAGGGAGTTAATTAGGTTAAGGTTTTAATTCTTGGATTTAGTGTTTTTCAAGGTCTTGTTATAGCATCTAGGGTTTCTTCAATATTGTTAGGGCATCATTAATGTTTGCTTCATTTATGGTTTGCTAGAATGCTTCAAGCCTTCAACAAGACTAGGGTACATTAATGCAAGGGTTTGTTTGAGGCAGCACCATAGGCTAAGGGAAAAATAGGGTATTTAGGGCTTGCTTCAGCTAGGGCTTCACATAAAATTAGGGTTTTCCAAACCTAGGGTTCTTTGACAAGCAAAGGGTTTGTCAACCAAGCTAGAGTTTCAACAATGCACCCAAGTTGCCATCTATTTGACATCAATGACAATTTTATCCAACAGGAGGAACTAGTGAACAAATAAATAATGTCAATCAAAATTCTTAAAAGAAAAGTCGTTGCACAGACATGATCCACTCATCTTTCACCATCAACAATTTCACTGATGAAAAAGATCCTATCACGCAGATGTATGGTGAAACTCCATCTCAGGAACAAATTCTGGAAATTGCTAGAAGTAAAGGTTACACGTATCAAAAGAAGGGCAATGATCATAATCAAAATAAGCAAGAGGTTGCATCTAAGAGTTATCAATCAGGGCTAAAGATTGATTGGGCTGCATGGATAAACAGTGTTAAAATTTCTGTTCCAGTGTTAGAACTTTTGAAGATTCCTTCCCAAAGAGCAGCGTTTTTCAAAGCTCTAAGCATGGCTCAACAGGATAAGATTGATGTGCACCAAAAAGATGAAGAAATCAAGTTGAAAGATTTGAATTGTTACATGACAAATGAGGATCATCAACCTTTCTTCCTGACTTTGGAGGACAATGATTCTTGCTTCACAATTGTATGTTGGATCTAGGGGCCTCAACTAATGTCATGACTCATGACTAAGAAAGTTATGGACCAGTTAAACTTAAGAATATCGAGGCCTTATCGCAATACTTTCTCTATGGATTCAAAGAAAATTGAAGTCCTCGGTGTAATTAAAGACTTGCAAGTAGTCTTGGCTAATTACCCATACAAAATTATCACCATGGACATAACAATCATTGATGTACCAGATGCATGGGGAATGCTTCTCTCAAGGAAGTTTGCAGCTGATTTAGGGGGATGTATTCAATTGGATCGATCATATGCTACTATTCTCGCAGTAGTAGGTGGTATGGTCAGATTATATAGAGAAGTTGAAAGAAGGTATCATGTTGAAAATCCAAAGAGCCCAGACAATGATGAGGAAATCGAACGACAGGGACATCGTTCAAAATATAATGCGGCTGTAATTGAATTCTTCCAGCTTATCCATCATTTTTCTTCATATCCTCTTCCAAACAAGAAAAGAAGAAGGCTTGAATTTGACGAAGCTATGCAACGTACTGACGACAATCTTCATCAACCAAAAAGGTTTAGAATTCAACAAGGGACATCTGATAAGTAGCATATCAACCTACCTATAAGAAAAAGTGTTCCAGATTGTGCCACATGAATGACATCTGATGCCATAGGGCATCCTCTATGTTGTATTTCTAACCCCACACTCTTAGATAGGATTTTATTTATGTCATTAGTTAGTTTTCTTTTCATGTATTTAAGTTGTTTGTGTTGAGATTTTGTGTATTTGGGGTAGCATCAGTTGTGCTCTAGCTCCTAAATTTGGTGGAAAGACTAGAGTACACTTGGTCTACAAGACCCAGAAATTGATTTGGGAAATTTCATCTGGTTTAGGAGATATTAAATAAATTAATTATTTTAATGTATTTCCTAAGTTAAAACTTAGGGAACTTAAATAATTAAAGTGAATTTAATTAAACATGTGATGAAATTGTCTTAAGTCACACGGATCAAGCTTTCTTTTAATCTTGGCCATTGATTCAAGATCTGATCATGGCCATTGATTTGTCAACGAGAAAAAATATAAAGGAAAGGCTTGGGGTCATTTGTGAAGACACACAGAGGCAGAGCACTGAAGCTAAGCTGAGATTCTAGGGCAAGTTTTGCTAGGAATACTCAGAAGTGTTTCAACTACAGAGAGGGGAATTTAGGCCAAGGGGATGATCTGATCCCAGGGTCTAGAATACACAAGAGGTAGAGATCAGCTCAAGGACAGTGCTGAGGAGAAGGAAGCTGCAAAGCAAGGACAGCGCAGCCCGTCCAAGGACATCGTGATTTTCAGCAGGAAACCTTCAGAGGGTTATGCAGAGACCCTAAGGGGCAGCGTAGAGACTGCGTCAGCTAGACTGGAGTAACGCAGTCCCTTCCGGAGTAGCGCTGAGGGTTATAGGGGCTTCAGAGGTTGACGTAGAGGCTTTCAAGGGTAGCGTCGGGGTTTCTAGGCCCTAATCTTGGCTGAGTTCTGTAAATCCCATTTGAGGGTGTGGATCTGTCATTATTTTGGCCCTAGATCAAATAGTGAGTTGTAGATTCTCTGTCGGGTTTTCCAGATCTAGAACCTAGGCTTGTTGTATTCAGAAAATTCTTAATAATAAAACCCTCTAGTTGCCATAGACAGGTTTTCCCGTATTAGGTTTTTCCGGGGACTATTTGTCCAGAAATAACTATGTCACTTTGTCAATGTGTGCATGAACTTGTTCTAGATCTGGATTGGTGGAGAGTTATGTGTTTTGCTTCGATTTTAACTTGAATTTATTCAATTAATAACTTGTTTAGGTATGAGGAGCATTGCCAGATTAAGAGTAATAATTTCTACATAAAGTGTAAAAATTCAAAAATTTCCACATGGTATTAGAGCAATTGCAAATCTAGGAGGGTCACCTGCAAGAATCTGAAGGTTCTAGCTGCAAGAAGTTGTTGGAAAAGCAGCAGAAACGCAGATCTGAAGAGACATCGCAGTTTGCAGAGGCAGATTCATGCAGAGGGAAGGGTGACGTTGTCTAATGCTGTGTCCTAGCAAGCCCACGCAATTACTACGCAAAGGCAACTTAGAAACAACGCTGGATCTGTCTGAAGCCAGCCAGTGTGATTTAGATCTGAATCTGTCAGATCCAGAAAAGACTGCAGTAAAGCTGCAAAAATTCAGAAGGTGTTGGTGGGGTTAATTTTCTAAATTTTTTAGATCTTTAGCCTTAGCACAAGTCACAAAGAGCAGGAGGAGATCAGTTTCTCAGAGAGTTTCTAGCCAAAGGAAACTTGCAGTTTGATTAGAGGATCAAAGAAGAAGTTGAATCATAGTTGATTTGGTAGATTTCCAAGGAGGGAAAATCAACTGTCAGAGGGAGCAGAAGGTGTCTGTTTTCACCAAAGTTGCAAACATCGCGATTTAATCGCGATTTTTTCAACAAAACGATTAAATCGACGATGTTTTGCACGATTTTTTAAAAAAATCGCTAATCGGGAAAAAATCGCGATTTTTTTGGTAAAAATCGTGGGCCCATCAAACAACAACCCTATAAGTTCAAAAATCGATTTTTTTTTTGTCATTTTTGCAGCCCTCTCATTTTCCTGACACACCCTGTTGGCAGTTAATGGTAATGTTAAATTCTTATTACTTAAATTTTTAACATTACCATGAAATGACTCAGGATGTTTAAGAGTGGTTTCGACCTCATTGGATTTCATATGGAGAAACTAGAATTTTAGATTTCACTCAAAATTCAACAGACTTAATGGTTTTCAGGGTTTCATGGTTTGGGGATTTGCATTGTTTCCATTTGATTCTATTATGTGTAAGGGTATGAGATTGGCATTCGATCAAGAGTATGAAGTCCTTTAAGAACCTTGATGTTGGTGGCATTGATTGTTGAACTTTGTTGATGTTGGTGGTATTGATTGTTGAACTCCCCTACTGTGGCCTTAACAAGAATGTACCCTTCACTCAAAGGAAAACAACTGGTTAGGTATGTTAATCTTTTTCTACCGTATCGTGGAAGGAGAGATGAACTTTCACTCAAACCAAAATCTGGCTGGTTAGGCATGTTAAACTTTTTCAATTTCTATCATGTTATAAGGTTGAGCAATCCAAGTCCAGACTGTGGACGATGATGTTTATGTATTCCTCGGTCAAGGATCCCATTTTCTAGTAGGTTGATGAATCAATGATGAGTTTCATGAGGAGGAGGAGGAGGAGGAGCAAATGTCAGGAGGAGGAGGAGGACACCACCTCGGCTACCGATAGAGACGGGAGTCCGCTCCTTTAGCTCAGAAAAGCTCAGGATCTCGGGAGCATGGGTCAGAGCCCACAAGCGCCCGCGCCTTCTTCTGCCTAGAGGTGGAGTCATACATTTTCTCGCAAGAGGGCAGAGGAAATCAGTAGTATAGGTTATTTGGTGCATTCCTTTGTATATAACATTATGACTCATGATATGAGATACATTATTATATTTTTTGTTGATATTTTGAGGTTGAGTTGAGATTCAGGACTTAGTATTCAGGACATGATTCACTATTATGTGTGATGTAGCACTAGACATGATATTACACGTTTTATATATTAGTTTTTTTTTCATATTTATGTGTCAATGCATTTATTTTATGTTGTGGGTGCTTTAGATATTAAAAAAATTGAAAAAAAATGAATATTTTTGTATGTGCCGATTTTTTCCCGATTTTTACGATTTTTTCCGATTTTTTCCCCTCGCCGATTTAATCTTGATCGCAATGTTTGCAACCTTGGTTTTCACCAAGGGCCTTAAATCCATTTCTCTAGCAAAGAGAAAAGGAAGTTCCGACATATTCTGAGCAGATGGCTCCTCATGGATTGCGTGATCAGGATAGGCTGGCAAGGATCCTGATAGTCCTTGAGGTATACAATCTTAGAGACCACGTAGAGCAAACTCTGGCCACACCTACAGATCCGAATCTCCTTCGGAATCATAAGGAGGCTGCTGGGCATGCCAAGCAATTGATTATGGATGGAATCAAGGACCATATTGTACCACACATAGCTGAGAAGAAGACAACTAACGAGATGTGGAAGGCCTTGACCTCCCTGTATGAGGGAAAGTATGTCCAAAGAAAAATGCTGTTGGAGACTTAGATGAGGTCATTCATGATGACCAACGGAAAAGACATGGAGCATTTTCTCTTTAGATTGCAGTCAATCAGAGATCAGCTGACTGCAACGGGTGCAACAGTGGATGATGTTGTGATACTCAGGACTGCCCTCAATGTAGTCACAGATGAGTGGGAAACCTTTGTCCAAAGTATCTTGGGCAGAGCGGACCTCCCAGATTGGGACAACTTGTGATCAATTCTGCGTTAAGAAGAACTCCGCAGATTCACCAAGAGGCAGCACAACCCTTGATTGAGAAAAGTGAAGAAGGAAGATGAGGAAGATGCAGCCTTGGCATCAAAGAAGCGGCCAAAGAAGAAGGATCTTTCAAAGATCAAGTGCTTCCAGTGTGGTGAAATGGGACATTTTTCCAGTAATTGTCCTGAGAAGAAAAGGGACAAGGAAGCATGTTCTTCCAAAGCAGTTGTGGCAGATGATGGGTTAGGAGATGATGCAACCATGAGTGCACTGAACCACGGAGGTGGGGTGACATGGATATGTAGAGGAGCTACATGGAAGTAAGGTGGGATCCTTGAGTAACTCATCTCTTGGATCACATGCAAGCTACGACAGCCTTAAGACAGTAGCGGGACAAGTGGAGTAGTGGGTGCATAGATCACAAATGAAGCAGAGGTAGATCTGAAGACTGGGAGGAGCAACGTAGAGGCTGATGCGACTTCAGCAGCATAGAGCAGAGCTGCAGCAACGCAGAAAGCTTCAGAGGGACAGCGTAATGTAGTAGCAACGTGATAGATTTCAACACAAGGGGTTGATGTGACTTCAGTAGTGCAGAAGGAGTCTGATTACGCAAGCAGAGCTGTAGCTGTGAATCGTTCTTTAGATTCCAGCACAGATCTGCAGCCTATGGAGCTTCAGTGATGAGGATGCAGCCCATCAGACTTGTTTGTCAAAGATTGGGCAGGAGATTCAGTTGTTTCTCTCAACAACTGAAGTTGCAGTGCAACAGATCAGCAGTGGCAGTGCTATGAGTAGCATAGATGCAACATATTGAGAGGGAGCTATAGTACAAATGTTGCAGTGGCAGTGCCAGAGTCATGGGCAACAGTACAGAATGGCAGCAACAGTGCAGAGTTGAGTGGCAGCAGGCCAAGCTTCAACAACACAGAACCAGTGCCCAAAATCATGTAATGCATAAGTGTGATGTATTGCTAGAGCACACCCTTGATGCTAAGAGGGAGTATTGAGATTTTGTGTATTTGGGGTAGCATCAGTTGTGCTCTAGCTCCCAAATTTGGTGGAGGGACTAGAGTACACTTGATCTACAAGACCCAGAAATTGATTTGGGAAATTTCATCTGGTTTAGGAGATATTAAATCAATTAATTATTTTAATGTATTTCCTAAGTTAAAACTTAGGTAACTTAAATAATTAAAATGAATTTAATTAAACATGTGATGAAATTGTCTTAAGCCACACGGATCGAGTTTTCTTTTAATCTTAGCCATTGATTCAAGATTTGATCATGGCCATTGATTTGTCAACGAAAAAAGTATAAAGGAAAGGCTTGGGGTCATTTGTAAAGACACACAGAGGCAGAGCACTGAAGCTAAGTTGAGATTCTAGCGCAGGGTTTGCTAAGAATACTCAGAAGTGTTTCAGCTGCAGAGAGGGGAATTTAGGCCAAGGGGATGATCTGATCCCGGGGTCTAGAATACACAAGAGGTAGAGATCAACTTGAGAACAGTGCAGAGGAGAAGGGATGCTGCAATAGCAAGGACAACGCTGTAATATTCCCAATTAGCAGCAGCTAATTGGAAATATTAATTTTGATCAATTTTGCCTTATATAATTAAATTATAAATAAAGGTGAGTAGAGGGAGACATAACTCACTCTAAAAATAAAGTGCACTCCCTAGTAGACACAACATTGTAACTTAAGTGAACCAAGGGGGGTGAAAGGACCATGTAGGGAAGGGGCCCACGTGAACACTTGGAGAGACAATGCAGGTTGAGTTGGCAGCGTGGGGGCCAAGGAGGCTACGTTGGATGAGAGGCCTAGGGTTTGAGAGAGAGAGGCCAACGTTATATAAGGAGGAGAGCCTCCTCATTTGGAGCATTCGATTATTATGCATTTGAGCTAGTCACTTTGACTTCTTGAGCACGCTCGCTGTTTAGCCTGTTTGTAGCACTGTTTAGTGCATCGAGTGTCTTCGTTCGGAGATCTCACCCTCAGCCCCGAGGGACTTCGAGTGCCTGCTCGGGTGAGGTAGTTCCATCAGTATTTTTGCAGGAGGATCGATTTGTGGAGTTGTGGAGGAGCAGTGCATTTGGTGACTGCGCAGTCTTGAGAGGGAGGACGCAGTCTCTTTTGGTGGGAGCTCCGAATCGGGATTGTTTGGAGGATTTGAGCTTGGAGATTGAGCAAGGGACCAGCCCTTGCATATTGGAGGATTTTGGCAGAGTTTTGGGCGGAGTTTTAGAGTATTGTCTTCAGTGGCAGCGCAGAGCCTTGAGGGATAGCGTAGATCCTCAAGGGGGTGATTTTCGGGGGTCAGCGATTTTCGAAAAGCTTTCTGGGCTTTTCTAGGTTTGTTGAGTAGAGGCTGATTCCAGAGTTTCAACATTTTCTGAGGTGGGGAGCAGCCCCAAATCTTCATGTGATCCCAGCAATAGCAGCAACACATCAGTTCTCCGGCAGTTTGGACGTAGATCAGTTTGCAGCCATTTCTCTATCATTCTGAGAGCTTTTCTTCACTTGCCTGGTGCAAGTCTAGGTGCCATCACTCTGATCACCTATTGTACTCATTTCTATTCTCAGTATAATAAAATGGCTTGGCATTCTATCTATATTTCTTGAGTATCTGTTTATGTCTACATTGCTATTATATGCTTGCACTACTGTTATTTTTATCTATTTGAGCATTACTATTAGTATACCACTTGGTGTGTTTCCCCATACTCTTAGACAGAGTCTGGAAAGGGCCAGGTAGCCTCCAGATCTCACCCTCTTTTCAGAGGTGACATAACTGGTAAACGTCCTCCCAGTCCATCTCTGGTTGGAGTTTGTTGTGTTTGAGAGATATCCCTAAAGGGATATTACAAGCGTAGTCCCTCCAACGACAACGTGATTTTCAGTAGGAAACCCTCAAAGGGTTACGCAAAGACCCTAAGGGGTAGCGTAGAGACTGCGTCACCCAGTCTGGGGTAACGCAATCCCTTCCAGAGCAACGCTGAGGGTTAGAGGGGCTTCAGAGGCTGATGTAGAGGCTTTCAAGGGCAGCACTGGGGTTTCTAGGCTCTAATCTTGGCTGAGTTCTGTAAATCCCGTTTGAGGGTGTGGATCTCTCATTATTTTGGCCCTAGATATCAAACAATGAGTTGTAGATTCTCTGTCGGGTTTTCCAGATCTAGAACCCAGGCTTGTTGTATTCAGAAAATTCTTGATAATAAAACCCTCCAGTAGCCAGAGACCGGTTTTTCCCGCATTGGGTTTTTTCGGGGACTATATTTCCAAAAATAACTGTGTCACTTTGTCAATGTGTGCATGAACTTGTTCTAGATCTGGATTGGTGGAGATCTGTTATGTGTTTTGCTTCGATTTTATCTTGAATTTATTCAGTTAATAACTTGTTTAAGTAGGAGGAGCATTACCAGATTAACAGTAATAATTTCTACATAAAGTGTAAAGATTCAGAAATTTCCACAGTTTGCCTTTATATTTGATTTGTTAGAGTAGTTTTTTCTTTTCCAACGGATGTTCTATATATACATGATGATTTTGATTTTGAACAAATATCTATTAGATGGAATTTTGTTTTCTTGGATATAGGATTTTGGAGTCTCACATCCCTTCAACGAAGCAATGTGTCCCCATATGGAGCTAGATGTTTACCACACTTTGTCAATAGTCTAATGAAGCAGGGTACAAAGCGGTGAAGAAATATTTTCGAAGATCAAAGTCGTCAACCAACACAATTATGTAACTGTAAACCCAATTTCTGCAAGTTGTATTGTAAATGATGCTAGTATGACCATTTAATTATGTAACAACACCTAGGTAAGCGTCTGATTTGGCAAAGGATTTCATCTTGGAAGTTTTTTAACCGCCCTAAATTATGTGTGTTTGTAAACACAAATAATTGGCAGAGTTATTCTTTCAGCTTAAACCCCAAAGCTAGGCTGGAATTCGTTGACAAGGTCTTAGGTGAGTCCTAGTGTTATATCGAGTCTATTGTAAAAGCGTGTTTGAGAATGATTTTAGCACATTTGGCTAAATTATTTTATTACAAGCACACTTGGTTTCTTACTAGATAATATTGAGTCGCATAATTGGGTAAGTTATTGAGGGTCTAGGTCTAAATGTGTATTTCCCCTTCTAAGGATTGAATTTTTAATTATTTGATGTAAAGATATTTTAGTGCATGGTCCCTCGTAATCAGAAACCATGGCTAAAAATATTTGAGGATGGAAAAATCATTAAATCGCCTCTAGTGTCAATTAATTAATTTTTTTGGCTAATATAAATTAAAATCCTAAGCCAAAAAATTAATTAATTTTGAGTAAAAAATAACTATAGAGAAATGAACTTCTCTCCAAGTGGAAAATATTGAAAAAATTGGTGGGTCAAAGGAAAGTCAATTTTTGGAGGTCCTCCACCAAGGGAAAAATAGTTATTTTAAGAAAATTTGAGCCCTTGGTGGTAAAGTCAAAGTCAAATTTTCTAGGAAATTAATCCAAAATAATATTTTTTGGATTAATTAAAAGCGAGTTTTAAGAAAAATTCTAAATTTTCCTCAAATTTAAATTTTCGACGATGGAGATTAAAAAATGATCAAGTTACTTTCAACGGTCCAGATTATTTTGACGCGGATCAAGCCAACTAGTCGTTATTTTCCACTTGGAGGGATTTCTCTATATAAAGAAGTTATTGAGCTTCTATTTAATATCTTTGGATGATGTAATTTTCCAATGTTGTTATTGAGCTGCTGCTTGGTTGGGAATTTTTTTTATCATAATAGAAAGACTTTGGGGTTCAGTTCATGGTGTTCTTCTCGTGCTGATCTGTGGTATGTGTTAGCTATGTGTGATCCTATATTGTGCTAAATATTTTTAATAAATTTTTATTTGATTTGTCGGTGATAAGAACATTCTATTGGTACATGTTATCTTAGGTGATCTGATTCAACATATGATTTAACGGTTTTATCTTGAGAAAATTATATAGATTTACAGGTACGCTAGCCTTTGGGCTCCAAGTTCACAGACTATGGGGAATAGTTAACTATGTTTGAGCTTCTGAGATTTCATTGTCATAATTGATTTTGCAGAAGGGTTTTGGCCAATACATCTTTCGAAAATTTTCATCCATTGTCATTTATTCAAAAAATATTTTTCAAAATTATTATTTGATTTGGGCTAAAAAGTATTTATATGCTAATAAGAGCTTGTAATTTAATTTTGTAAATATTGTGTATTTGTAAGTAATTTGTAAAATTATTTTCCTAACCCATTTTATTTTGCAACACTTGGGTATTTGAGGTTTTATATATATATATATATATTTTTGGGGTATGGAATTCTTTTATTCATTTGTGCAGGTGGATTTTCAAAATTTTCAAGAGAAATTGCTCTGGTTTTGAGGTAGATCTAGGCCTAAGAAGGCAAGATCTAGCCTTCAATGATCAATCACCCTCGAGGCTCAACGTCCAGCTAGAGAAGGGAAGACGTCCAATATTTTGCAGTGATTTCTGGTATTTTGGTAATTGCAGGGGTATCAATTTTTTTTTAGGTCCTAAGGCCTAGTCGTCCTCCTCCTTTTCCCTAGCCGTGAGGCCTAAAGGCCTTCTAAAGCTCTCAACCCCCTCGGCTTGGCCGCAACCCTTTTAGGGCTTTCTGTGGCCTTCTAATGCCCTCGACCCCCCTCTTTAGCCTAGCCGCAGGGCTTTAGGGGCCTCAGCGTCCCTCTGCCTTTGCTGTGCTTGGGGCGCCTTTCTTTTCCCTCGTCCCCCCTTTAAGCCCTAGCCACTACCCCTAGTGGGCTTATCGCTTAGCTGCAGGTCCTAAAAGGGCCTTTCCTTGCCCTACGTCAACCCTCTAGGGCTTTTGTTACCCACCACTTTGTGGCTGATATCCCTAGGAGAAATTTTTTTCCAAGATGGTCCTTAGTTGACAGTGAACAACCCCATGCAGCCACCAACTAGCTCATTGTGCCATTTCTCTACTACCTGAGCCAACCATGTGGTCCCTCACCCATTTGTCATGATCGTATGTTTGAAAGTGGGCCTCTCGAATCTAAAGGTAGGTCTTGTCATTTGCTAATTGAGTACTGAGTTTGTTTATCATGGACACTTCTAGGCAGGGATTAATGGTGGGATTCAGCGGAAAGAGTAGGCTAGTTCTGTGCTTTTGTCCCCTATACCTCTTTTGGATGTTATCCTTGGATCTTAGTACCATGGGATCTCCTTTACTGACCATTTGGTTTTAGGGTGGTACTACACGAGAAGCCCTGATTTTTGTTGCGTGGTCCCGCTCTTTCATCCACATATATCACTCCCCTTCCATTTATTAACCTCATTCATCATCTTTCCCACCTGGCTCCACATGTCTTCATTGGGTCACATAGGGTTAGCCTCCCCTTCTTGTCGCCCCCACCTTGGGTCAGGCTTGGAAATATGCCCCAGAGGTTGAAGGAACTGAAAAGAAAAGGTAAAAGCATAAATGGCCACATTCAATAAGAAATGTACCACAAGATGCAAAAGATGGTCGGTACAAACATATTTAACATGTGGGAAAAATCCAATGCATGAGCTCTACCCCATACCCATGGCCATCACCCTAGTTCCATAGGCCCTAGATGAGCCTCCTTTCTCATTCAGGAACCCATGATCGTCCCAACCCTTTGTGGGCAATGAACCACCCTACCTTAAAGGGGGTACCACTGTTATATTTTACACATCACACTCTTATCCTTTGAGCCCCGAGCAGTTCATCAAAGAAAAATCATAAAAGGAAAAATGAATATAATGAAGGGTGGAGAAATCAAGGTGGGCACCTCATGTACCACGGTTGCTCCCTCCTATACATTATAAATCCAGGTGTGGGCTTCCCTTATTCTAGCTACCCTTGTACCCTAATGTGTGGCCCAAGATTGCCCCTTTCATTCCTTATTCCATCCACCCCTTTATCACATGCCACCACCATTTGAAATGTGTAACTTGGACATACTATCCCCTCTAAAGGCAGAAACCACCTGATAAGGTACTTGGTTAAACCCCTTTGGAGCTTGGAGACATTAGCACATGCCAAAGCCCCACTATGGAAGGGCATGCCATTATGGAGTGTCTGCTTGTTGTTCATGGTTTGTAAGCTCTTTTACTCGATTACTTTAATGACTTGTTGTGCTGGAGGGCTAGGGGACACATTGGATCTTATGCAGGATTGCAGAGGGTGCCAATCCTGAGTTTGGTCTTCCTATACGGGGTCCTAACTCTCTAGAGGGCAACATTGACACATGTAGGGTGTGTGTAGAGAGCCATGGGCCTTCGCAATAGTAGACAACACTCCATGGATCCCCAACGATGTTCAGAGATTGCTTGAGATCCACCTATTGGACGAGGAAGATGCACCTGGTACACCATGCCCAACCGACCCCACAGTTGCAACATACACTCGGTAGGTGACCCAAGACTTGTACACTGATGTGGCATCATTCATTCCATCATCTGAGCCCTTACAGATGGTCTACAAGCATCTTCGACTTACTTGGCGACCCATCAGGTTATTGACGTGCCCCCACACCCACTGGGAGCACCATGGTTTATTGTTTGGAGAACAAGGGGCCACTCCCTTGTCCATCACTTTTGAGGGCCCTATTCATCATTATGACACTCATGGACCTCATCAAGCCTCTTAGAGGGCCCTACGACATGTATAGTTTATAGTTTATCATTTGACCTCTTGAGAGGCTTATTATTTTATTTGTGAGTTAGTTTGGTGGGCTTGTCACCAAAAGTTAGTTACTTTGCACATTATTTTATTTTAGGGGCTAATGTAGGCCCAAATAGGTAATTCAAACTCCTCATTAGTGTATAATTATGAGTGACGCGAATTCATTTTGTATCATCACTTGATTTGGCTCATTCTCTCTCTTGAGAATTTCACATTTCTTCTTGGAGGACGAATTGGAGCATGGATGACTTTTGATGTTTGGATTGGATTTTCGTATCTTGGAGCTTCTTTATTTGCAAGTGTATTGATGGGTGGATACATTCTCTTACGTGTAAGTACAAAGTTAATGCTATTTTCTTTTATGTTACTGCATACATTGATCATGAGATTGCCGCTATTTTAGGGCTAATTGCTGCGTGCATTTACTACTTCATTGTGGAATTATGTTTCTATATAGCATATCTCTATGTATGGGCCATGTTTGTTGAACGAAATGTCCTAGAGATCGAACTTATCTTGACAAGCCATCTTCATTTGCAAACAAAGTATAAATGCTTTAAGGTCACTTACTCTTTTGCCCTAATGATGGACAAAGTTGCCCTTAGAGCCTCCTTGAGCTAGAAAAGAAATCCATCTTCATAATTATTCTTGACTCCACATCCCCAAAAGGAATTAGGCACTGTTCCATTAAAACATGATCATGTTAAACCCTTTTTCTTCACCTTTTTTCCTCTTTCTAGGTCTAGCCACACTGGGCCACCTAGGGCATCATTTCCCGACAAAGTAGCCATAGAAAATGTTTGGTCTCCTATCCCCTACTGCGTTGGTGTGTCTTCAAGGTCTCCTCCAAATTTGAAGAAATTCTGATGGTGGGATTGCGAGATATCCCAACTCTGAGATCAAACTTTCCCCTGGTGTTCCCTAGGCTAGCACCACACGATCAATTTAACACTTTCAAGTGAAAATTCATGTCTTGATCCTTTCCCTCTCCTTGATTTGGTTAAGATTATCATTGGTTGCTAAACTCCCTCCCCTTAACCTAAGCTGGGTCCACTTGGCCCTGTGTGGTCCCACTACTTATCAAAAACAATTCAACAAGGACAACTTGGGAATCCAAGTTTTGAAAGAATTTTAGGGATTCAGAAACTCCTCCACAAGTCATATTCCCTTAACCTAGCCCTTAAATCCTCACTTCCTTTCCCTAGAAAACCTTTTACCTTGCTTAAAGAGCAAGCAAGCTCCATTCTTCATCTTATTCTAGGGAAAGGATTAACGACATCATTTCATATCTGTTTGTTGATCCATCCTTTATAAGTGACTCCCTATATATCCTCCAATCGGTGAAAGTCCGTAAAGAGTAGGGACCCTTAGTTGAGGTGACAGTGGGCTAAGTCTCCATCATTGCCCTTAATCTAGCAGTTGCCCCTTTAGGAGTCCCTTTTAGGTTCCCTGGTAGTTTGAGTGGTAACAGGCTTGACGTTAGCCCGCTAGGGCTTGACGTCAGCCCTAGGGGGCTTTTCCTCCTTGGCTACGGCCTTCTTGGGCCTCCTTCCCCTCATCGCTGCCCCTTCTTAGCCTCCTAGGCCTATCGTTGGCCTTTTCCTAGCCCCAACCTCCTCTTTTATCCCTTATTTGGCCATTCTTTAGTCATTGATTTAGTTTGCATTAGTATTTCATCTCTAACTCTTGGTTTTGCAACGATTTTTGGAGCTAACTTGGTGGTTGCATATAGTCAAGTTCATTGGGAGCCTCTCTAGCCATCTACAATGCTACTAGACCTCTTGGTTTGCTCTCTAACCCTTTAATTTCATCATTGTCCTTGTTTTGAATTCAGAAGCATTTTATGACAACGGTGTATTTAAGGCCTAAACACATTTTAAATAAGCCTAAATTCACTAAATAATTCACCTAAGGCATCAAGGATTAATCTAAAGTGAAATTTGGTGCACATAAGTGAGTATTTGTGGACTGTGGGTTGATTTCCAGACCTGATATGTTTCCTACAGCCATTAAAATTCACTTACAGCAGTGATAAAATCGCATAATATTGGCATAAAAACTTATTTGCAAACATATTTCATCATTGGTAAATATTTGACATTGTTTAGACTTGTATCTCTTGGCATATTTGGTCATTTCTTGAAGGCTGTAATAATAATTTGAAGTCTGTTATATACTGCATAAAGGTTTGATATAAAATTACAGTGGTGGAAAAAGTGTTGAAAGTCATCTAATTTCATTTGGA
Source organism: Pinus albicaulis (assembly GCA_034641835.2). Classification (NCBI taxonomy): domain Eukaryota; kingdom Viridiplantae; phylum Streptophyta; class Pinopsida; order Pinales; family Pinaceae; genus Pinus; species Pinus albicaulis. The sequence goes on from CM076579.1 coordinate 753,794,395, forward strand.
AATCTTTCCTTGCATCTTGTGCATCTAGGATACTTATTTTCTAGTGGAATTGGGTTTCTTCCTCGCTGCTCCAATCATTTGATTCTTGGCTACCCCATTGGCTACCCCATTTTGCATTTCATTGCATTTTTGCACCTCTTGCATCATTGGCATTCATTTTGTACTCTTGTATGAGCATATTTCTAACACAAGTGCTCTAATTTGATTGATAATCATTTGATGAGATTGGCTCTACGAATACATTGTGGTTTGTAATTGTGATAAGAGATCTAATTTTGTCCATAAGGAATTCTTTCTTGTATCTAATTGGCATATTGATTTTCCATTGTTATAATTTGCTAATTGTGCATGAAGAATTGTATTTAATTGTTAGATCATTGATCTTGTGTATCTCATAAGCCATTGTCTATTATAATCTTGGTAACATTTTATGGCACCGTTTAATTTGAGCACTTTCTCTTGTGGTGAAAACTGTCATTAATTCATTATTTAAGTACTTCATTGTCCTAAATTGAAAATCATTGTAACTTGTCTTTAAGTACCTAGGAACTTTAACAATCTCACCTTATTCACTCATTTTTTGCACTTGCATCTTAGGCCTAGCTTTGCACTAATAAATTTACTTCCAAGCATAAGCTTTGTCGATAGAGAGATAGGACCACCTTTGTCACCTAGTTTGCAGAGCCTAGATCCTCTTTAGTGGTTAACACAGTGACCTTGCAGTTGTCAGAGCCACAATATCTGCAATGCCGGATGCATTGCGTGGTTAGAACTCAAGGGGAGGGATTGTTAATAAAGCCATTGCTTGCTTCCCCTTGGTTTCTATTTCACAACCTACTCTAAAGAATAGCTTCAAAACATTTGAGAGGAAGGATTCATCTAGGTAGGCATATAATTTAAAATAAATCAAGACTCTGCATCTCACTTAGATCTTAGGAGTCGCATCTTATTTAGGATCGTGAAGCATCCAAAAGAAACAACTATTTCATTCGAATATTTGGTATAAATTAACGTAAAACAAGGATTTGACTCCATCAAGGCACTGGTCTTTCATGTAAAATCTAATATAATCTTTAACTTGCTAAATTAACCAAATTGCTAGGCCATTCAGTTGTGTCTCCCGGTGTTGTTCGTTGCCAACAAGTCTCTCATCTTCACATCACATAGGGACTACCCCCCATAGCCTATTGTAGGGAGACAACTAGAACGAAGATGGCAGGGATCAGAGTGACAACCCTCGCCTTGAGCGTTGTCGCATTTTGCCTTGTACAATTTATAACATGAAATAAGCCCCCAAGGGCTAGCCGTTGCACACCCTAGAGAGACATATAAAAAGGTGAGAGGAGAGATCTCCTTACACACATCCAAAGAGCAACGAATCATTGGAGGACATCTGAAATAGGCCACAGATCAAAATGAGCCTAGCCGAAGATAATAAGGATTGGTTTTGTGTCTTCTTGTGACTGGTTTGGAGCCAAGTTTGATACCGACGTAGGCTGAGTAGGTGAGGAGCAAGTTTGGGCATGTGTGGGGGACAAACTGTTATGAAACTGGGGCCGAGATTTCTATTTGATTGCAGGTAGGGCCTTGCACTGAAGTGGCTTGTTTATGGAGGCTGAAAGGCTGTAATTGCAGGCCCAAACAAGCAGGTATTTACTTGGAAGAAGGTCGAGCATCAAAGTAGAGAAGGTGGGCTATTAGGGGAGGTTGTAGCGCATAATTTTGAGGAGATTTGAGGCAGAACAAAGGGCTGTTGCAGTGCCCTAACCAGGGCCGAAAATACCTTAGACTTCTGCATACTCAGAGCCAAGGACATGGCAAACTCCAGAGGTATGTATTCTATTGAGATTTTGGGTAGCATCAGATGTGCTCTAGCTTCAAAACTTTGTGGAGGGGCTATAACACATGAGATCTCCAAGACCCAGAAATCGTTTGGAGAAATTCCACACAGTATGAAAGTTATTCAATAAATAAATTATTTTAATGGAGACCCTAAATCTAACTTAGGGAAATAAAATAATTAAAGGGAATTAATTTAAACATGTGGGTGAGAATGTTTTAAGTGATGTGGATCAAATCTTTTCTAATCTTAGCCGTTGATTAGAGATTAGATCATGACCGTTGATTTCTTAAGAGAAAGGTATTAAAGGAATTCTTGGGGTTAGTTGGAGGAGACACAGAGGGTGGTAGCACTAGAGCTAAGTCGAAATTTTGGGGCGCGGTTTGCTGAGAATTTTCGAGTGAGCTTGTAGTGCTTGTGAGGGGCAGATCGACGAGGGATTATTTTGATCCGAGGATGAGAATACAAAGGCAGAGAGGCAGATCCGTACCAAGCAACGTAGGGACCAACAAGAGGGATGCAACCCTGCCAGGCTCATACAGAGGCAACGCAGAGGCTGATGCAGGGCCTTCAGGGTGATGCAGAGGCAGCGCTGAGCCCAAAAGGGTGATGCATGGGCAGCTTGTGCTGCGCAGTGGCTACGCTGGGCAGGAGAAGTTGACGCAGTAGTTGGAGGAGCAGCGTTGGGGTTCCAGTGGGCTAGAAAGGGCTCGTTTTCAACGTATTTCAGAGGAGTGCTTCCTCCGTTGAATCAACCATATTTTCTGTCTCCGAGTGATAGGGACATTTGCCGTGAAATTCTCTGTTGGGCAAACCATTACTGGTGCCCTTGATTGTATTCATATATTCTGCTTAATAATCAAACCCTCTAAGAGCTGCTGCACCGGTTTTCTCGCATTGGATTTTTCCAGGGACATTGTCCCTAAAATACTGTCCTTTCTCATGTGTGCGCTATGCTTCAGTAAATGATTTGTATATATGTGTAGGCTGTAGCTGTATTTTCTTCGATATTTTACTGAATATTCAGAAAATAACTTGTTAATTAAATCAAACAAGTAGAAGTAAATCAAGATATTGCAGTAGGGTTTCTATATTAAGAAATTTTCACATGGTATCAGAGTGATTGCACATCAAGCTGAAGCCATCAGCGTAGGGTTGAAGATTTTTTTTGCTGCAGGAGGGCAGCTGAAGCCGCACAGATTCAGAAAGAGGCAGCGCAGCATAAGAGAGACAACGCAAAGGCCCTGTAGGGTGACGCAGAGCCATTCTGCTCATGCAGAGCTAACGCAGACCCAAAAGGGTGACACAGACCCTGTCAAGCTCATGCTGAGCTGACGCAGGCCCAAGAGGGTGACATAGTCCAAGAGGGAGTGACGCTGTGCAGGTTAGCATGACTGGAAGTGCAATTTTCTGATCTTCGAAGTTGCTGGTGGGGCATTGTTTCTGCTGGTGCAGAACAATGCCTAGCAGGGTTGACTAAGTAAGGGGAAACAATTCCTCAACATATTTTCTAGCCAAGAAATCTGAGATTCGATCAAGAGGAGTGATCGTAGAGGGATGATTCGACAAAATTGGTGAAGGATTTCCAGGAGGGAAGTCATCTGTTAGAGGGTGCATACTCTCTAGAGGGTTTCTATCGCCAAGAAACCCAGATCCGGTCTTTTGCTCAGTGTAGCAGCAGTAGAAGGGAGAAGAGCACTTGCTTCGACAGTTTGAGCAGAGATGGCCCCTTATGGACTGAGAGATCAGGATAGTTTGGAAAGTGTGTCTAACTTTGCTATCTAGAAAGTCAGAATTCTGACTGTCGTTGAGGAGTATAGCATCAGAGACCATGCCGAGAACGTCCTGGTTGTGTTGATCGACGCTGATGCTCTAAAGAAGTTCAATGAAAATCAGGTGCAGGCTAAATGCTTGATCATGGATGGAGTGAAAGATCACGTGGTTCTGCATATTGTTGAGAAGAAGACGACAAATGAAGTGTGGACGACATTAACCACGTTGTATCAAGGTAGCTCCATCAAGAGGAAGATGCTTTTGGAGAATTAGATGCGGATGTTCCAAATGCACAAGGGAGAGGAGATCGATCATTTCCTCTCTAGACTGTAGACTATTCGAGACCAACTGATTGCCATGGGGGTAGCTCTTGATGATGGAATCATGGTGAGGACTGCCCTGAATGCAGTCACCGATGAGTGGAGACCTTTGTCCAAAGTATCTTGGGCAGAGCACAACTCACAAGCTAGGGGGACATGTGGGCAATCCTTCGACAGGAGGAGATCAGGAGGATAACCAAGAGGGAATTCAGCAGCGGAGGAGTCAAGATTAAGAAAGAGGACGAAGATGCAACCCTAACATCTAAGGGACAAAGGCAACAAGGGAAGAAGAAGAAGGACCTATCTAAGGTCTGGTGCTTCAGATGTGGCGAATTGGGACACTTCGCCAATACTTGTCCTAAGAAGAAGGGCAAGGAAGATTCAGATTCCAAGGCAGCAACAATGAAAGGGGATGATGGCAGCACTGATGATGTGGCCATGAGTGCTCATGTACCTCGAGAGAAGAGGTGGGGCGACATAGATCTGTAGAATGAGCTATAGATGGTGTATGGCAGGATCCTTGAGGTTCCCAAACTCTTGGATCACATACGAGCTACGGGAGCTGTTAAAGACGGTAGCAGGATGACTGGAGTCACTGGATGCAGAGGATCATGGAGAGGCACAAGGCAGTGCTTGAATGCTGAAGATTGGAGTAGCACTGTGCAGTGGTAGCAGCAACGTGGAAGCAACAACGCAAAGACTGATGGGACTTCAGCAGCGCAGATGGGTAGTGCTCACGCCATGCAGAGCAGCAGCAGCAACGCAGAGGCTCTAGAGGGATAGCGCAGAGCAGCATCAACGCAGAGGCTCTAGAGGGATAACGCAGAGCAGCAGCAGAGGGTGCTTCAGTGACGAGATGCAGCCAGACTGACTTGTTTGTCAGTTGTTGGGTGATGTCCTTCAATTGCTTACTGCTCAGCAAATGAGTTGCAGTGCAGCAGTTAGCAGTGGTAGTGCTATAGGCAGCATGATGCAACAATTGAGAGGGAAGCTGCAGTACAGATGTGGCAATGATTGTGGTAGAGTAATGGTCAACAATATATAAAGCAACATCCCAGTGGATGGAGGGCAGTAGGCCAAGCATCAACAACGTAGGGGATCGATGCCAGAGATCAGAGTAATGCTTTTGGATTGAAGTGTTGTTAGAGCACATTCCTCGCTAAGAGGGAGTTTGTGATTTTGGGTAGCATCGGATATGCTCTAGCTCCGAAACTTTGTGGAGGGGCTAGAACACATGAGATCTCCAAGACCCATAAATCATTTGGAGAAATTCCACCCGGTGTGAAAGTTATTCAATAAATTAATTATTTTAATGGAGACCCTAAGTCTAACTTAGGGAAATAAAATAATTAAAGGGAATCAATTTAAACATGTGGGTGAGAATGTTCTAAGTGACGTGGATCAAGTCTTTTCTAATCTTAGCCATTGATTAGACATTAGATCACGACTGTTGATTTCTCAACGAGAAAAGTATTAAAGGAAGGCTTGGGGTCAGTTGGAGGAGACACACAAGAGCGGTAGCACTTGAGTTAAGTCGAAATTTTGGGGCATGGTTTGCTGAGAATACAAAGGCAAAGAGGTAGATCCGTACTAGGCAGCGCAAAAACCAGTAGGAGGGACGCAACCCAACCAGGCTCATGCAGAGGCAGCACAGAGGCTGACGCTGGGCAGGAGAAGCTAACGCAAAGGATGGAGGAGCACGTTGGGGTTCCAGTGGGACCTAAAGGGCTCGTATTCAACATATTTCAGAGGAGTGATTCCTCCGCTGAATCAACCATATTTTCTGTCTCTGTATGGTAGGTACATCTGCCGTGAAATTCTCTGTTGGGAAAACCAATACTGGTGCCCTTGATTGTATTCAGATATTCTGCTTAATAAACAAACCCTCAAAGAGTTGCTGCACCGGTTTTCCCGCATTGGGTTTTTCCGGGGACATTGTCCAAAAAGTACTGTGTCCTTTGTCATGTGTGCGCTATGCTTCAGTAAATGATCTGTACATATGTGTAGGTTGCAGTTGTATTTGCTTTGGTATTTTACTGAATATTCAGAAAATAACTTGTTAATTAAATCAAACAAGTATTAGAAGTAAATCAAGACACTGCAATAGGGTTTCTATACTAAGAAATTTTCACATATTCTCCATAGTTGGTTTGTTTGCTAGTGAGTGAGTTGCCCTAGTTTGGACAAAGTTTGAAGGGCATCTTGTGGTTGTTTGGAGGGTTGCAAGTAGGTGTCCCTTGTGCCCTAAGTTTAGACCTGTGAAGGACTATTAGGTCTGCTAGAAGAGGCAGAAGTGTGGAGGTCGAGGGTTGACTCTTTGAAGGATAAAAGAAGGCAGCCAAGTGGACCAGTCATTGAGCCCAAGTTTGTTGAAGAGAAGGACATCTTGCATTGATAGAGGGTAGCCCTCCATGCCCTAAGTTTGTCTTCATTAGAGTAACACAAGAAGACAATAGTGGGAAGAAGTCGCAACGGGTTGTATTCTTGAAAGACTAAGGAGCAACAGTGGGCAATTTAGGAGTTGTTCACAAAAGGAGTTGTGAACAACTCACAAGAAGACCCCATGTGTTGATTTGTTGATGGACTAATGATCAACTAGATGGTAGATTGAGGAGTCGTGTTCAATGACCTAAAGGAGTAGGATCACTGATAGAGGTAGATTGGTGTTGTTGTAGATTTTGAGCCAAAGGACAGGAAATTGTGTTTAGGACACGTGGATTGAAAGGGCTATGGAGCGCTACATCAACAAGTAGGTCAAGTGTTGTTTTGTTCAGGGTAGATTGGTTGTCATGGTTGTTGACACCAAACCCTAGTTTGTATTCTTGTATCGATGATTTTATGAGGTCCATGATCCCTAGTATGGGAGCCCTAGACAATTGTATTATAGTTTGTTATTATAGCGAAGTTGGGTTGTTGAAAAATTGTAAAAAGTTGTCTATTTTTGCACTAGTTGATTTACTGCTGTATTTATTCCGTTGTGCAAAATAGTTTGTTGTGGCATTTGAGTTGGTTGTGTCAAAGATTCTAAGACCCTAACCTAGATTCTCCAATGCCATGGAAAAACAACAGTGATTAGTGGCTCTATCCTTATATACCATGTTCAATGCCATATTCCTCCCCTTTGAATTCTCCCTGTCCACGTGAGGAGAAACTGCTTGATAGCCCACCATTGAGCCACTCAGTGTTGTAGTACTTGGAATTTAATGAGTGAGCCAAGTGATAGAAATGTGTAAAAGTCTTCTGCGACCTGCTAATAAGAATATCCTTTAAGTTGTTGAACAAGTTCCCTGTGGATGTCACATGGTCATGACACTTATTCTCTAAGATAATGGTTTATACATAATTCAATCATGGAGTCCAAACCTCGATAAGCATTTTACTAAGATGGGCTGGTCCATGTCTATAAACTATAACAAAGAAATGATAGGATCCATGATCTTAATGGTAAGGCCTGCCCCTCCCACCAGCTATTATCCAACATTGTGCCCTTGACCTTTGTAGAAGCATTTTGATATTGCTTTCTCCAAAAGGACCAATACTCTGAAATAACCATGCGTCCAAAGTATGATGAATGTGGAGTCAACTGAGTATTTGCAATCTTCAACAATGAAAGACTTTTGCACTCTTTATAGATTGCCAGGGTATTGGACTGGCTCTGTATAGACTTGCGGATACGACATATATCATTAATTTACTATCCCATCCATGTCACATCTGAATTAATAGATTAGAGTGCTAAATTCGAAGAATGATCAATTCAAAGTGTCCAAGATATCTGTAGATATGTCATTTTCACAATCATGTTGGCAGCCTTGCAAATGGGGGATTATCTGCGATAATTTTCCTAGAAGAGTCAACATCTTCTTCTTTAATGACTTTATTGAACAACTCAATATATTCTACACATCATTGTATTTTCCAAGAGCATCCACCTCTTTCAAGAAGAGTGGTCCATTCTTTGATGACACCATGAAATTGATGAGTGGATTGTGTGCAAAATCCATCCATCCATTAGTAGCAATACTAGCACTTGGTAAGGGCCATGATGCTTTAATATGTGCTAGGAGTTTATCCACTTTCTTCTTTGCCTTAGTTAGCAATGTGGTTCTAAGCTTCTTTGAACTGGGAGTCACATAATTGGAGTGCGTTCACCCATAGTTTGATGCATCTCACAAAACAAAGGAGACATTGCAACATTAAATGAAAGGAAGTTGAGATAGAAAAAGAACCCAATGGAAGATCAACCTACTCTTGCAGCCCTCAATTGAGGATCTTCTCTATTGGACTGCCACTTGGAGCTTGCCTCTTCTTTGATGGCTCAAATTTAGCTGCACTCCTGCTTCTGCTGGATGGCTTCCTCAAGAATGGAAGAGGTTAATCATCTGTATTGTGTCCTACATGCTTCTGTCACATTCTCCAAGCTAATAGAATATTCTATTGCCATTTGTTTTCGTTGGCTCATAGACAGCTTTGGACATGGTCCAATTCCTCTCTCCTGAAGGGCCAACAAATGACTCTTAACTTGGTAGTAGGTACTCTTGAATTCAACATTGCAGAAATTACATGTCCCATCAACATTCCTTCCCCAAGAAGCTTTCCCTGAGTTCCTTGTTTTCTTGTTACATATTTCCATATTGGGTATTTGCTTTCTTGCTGTAGCAGGCTTGTTTGCAGCAATGGAAGCTGCAGTAGCATCAGATGGAGCAGTAACAGCAATAGATGTATTTGCATGGGGGGGGAGTGCAGGGAGCAACACCAACACTGACATTGTTCTCCTTTGGCATTTAGTAGCAGCCCTTGATGATTGAGTTATGATTTCTGTGGTAGGAATGGAGAAGAATGTTGCTGTTGGAAAAATGACAAATGAAACTCAGGATTCCTCAAATATCCCAGAATCCTTTCAAAAGTCATTTAATCCTTAACCTCTACAGTGTTTGACTGATTCCGTGAATGTGAGAGTGAATGAAATGAGGGGGAATTGTTGTTTTAGACCGTTTTTCCCTCCAATGAGATTAATTTTCACGTCCAGTGTGTCTGACATGCAGCCCTAACTTGTCCCATGTGTCACCATGTCCAACACAATGAGAGGGGAGTTGGGACATGTGGGTCTGGGAAAATATCTCATGTTTCTCATTTTACCTTGATCATTTGTTAAGGTATATATCTATTTATTTTCTTGTAATTTTTGTATAAGTAAGCTATAAAAAATATATGGACAATAGAGGAGTTGTAGTTAGGCTTAATCGATTTATTTATAAGTCAAGTTAATCAGGTACTAAAAGGGTCTTTAATGACTTCAATTGTTTCTTAAGCCAATTCATTAAGGAGTAAGTGTCAATTACGGCTTGAAGTCAATTTATTGAGCCAGGGTTTATGTATAAAGCCAAAATACAGGTTTCAGTTACCAGTGAAAAGGTACCGGGTAAATTTCAATATGTGCCAGCTTTTTATTGTTTGAAAGTGCAGATATTATCCATGAACAAGTAGATGTTGTTAACTTCTTTCATGATGCAGCACTAATTTTAGTAGGGTCCCAAATACTTCTGTTATTCTGGTAAGTTATTTATATCCAGTTATAAAAGCGAATTGTACAACTTGGTTTCCTTGCATTGAGATTTTTGTTACAACTTGCAGCTTACATCATAGTGTTTTCAAAAATTAAAATATACAAAATGCCAAAGCGCTGTTAGTAGAGACAACATGGACTCTATGCTAGGCACTATTTTATCTGGTTGCAAACTAAGATACAGCAAGTGCTCTTTTAGTGTTTTATGCAGAAGTTGGAAGCTTGGGTTGGCAGTGACATAACATTTTTTGGTATTTACTATTTACTATTAAGCAAGTTATTGAAAAATGCATTAGTTCTGGATGTTGTATTTTTCCAAGGTGTCCTTTGCTTTGAAATGCATGTGGGGTGATTGAAGATATTATGCTGGTTGATTGGAGTCACTGGACTTAAACACTGGAAGTGGATTTGGGGTATGCAACTGTGCGTCTGGTGACCTTGAGGGAGAAGTTGATGCACATCTATGTGTTTCTCAGATAAAGGCATTGTCAAGCAGCATTAAGACCCTGAATTAAAGGAGATGCACACTAGCATCAGATGCTGAGGGTACAACAGTGGCATTTCTCAACATTTCTATAGTGGCAGTGCTAAATGGTGAACTCTTATGAAGGGATCCTGGTTTATAAGGTGGTGCTTTCAGAGTAAAATGACTACATGTGGCAAGATTGGATCCCAGTTGAGGCCAATTTGGTTTGGTTCTTCTGGCTGTTGGCTGCATATTGGTACCTGGCTCTAGTTTTGTCAATCTTGCTACAAGCAGTACTTTATATATAGTGTCAGACATCATGTAACAGCATAATCTGTCTTTTGTACTATGGGTTTTTTTACTTAATAAATATTAAAGTCATACGAATCTTTAAGATGAATGCAATTCCATGATCATAAGCAATCTGATTTATAAATTTTTGTCATACGTACAGATTATTGCATGGTCTTGGGATTTTATAAATGCCAAATTTTTGCAAAAAGAAGAAATTTATCTGCTTTAGGATGATATCAATATACTGTAGTTTGTGTCTTATGGTAGGTATGTATGTTTCCTGTTTCTCTTCACTCATTATTTTCGTGTTTTTCTTGTGTTTCTCAAGTGCTATCTGTAGCTTGATAATGTTTGTTGGGCCTTGGCATTATAGTTTCTGCAAGCAATTCTGTAATTTTTAAAAATACCATTTTTTAAATCCAGATACAATGACAACCTTTACAAATTGCTAGGGCATTGGGATTCATTCTTACATGTTTTGATAATGCACAAGATACATGGTTGCTTTCTTCACTTCATCTTTCGTTTGTGCAACTTTCTTGTTAAGGAGGAAACTTCCACCCAGTATAAGGTGTCTCCTTTTACTCCATTTTCAACTTTAACGTGCAGCCTGTTTTCCATTTGAAAAGTAAGTTACGCAAATATGTACCCCTACATGGTTTGGAGCAGAAATAAAAATCTGGATAACATACTTATTTTTCGTTGCTTTATTTTGAGTATATATTGTTCTACCAAGATGGTTTATTCAAATTTCACGTGCTTTCTCTTTTTCAGTAGAATATTTATATAAGTGGACTATCATGTTAAGAGGATACTGATATTGGAAATTAAAACTAAGCAACATGTGGTTCAATCAATAGCAATTAACTTTTCTATACATTAGATGTACTTAAGAATTGTTGCACTTAAAATAATTATCTAGCATTCTTTGGTTGACCATCTGCTTAATGGCGGGATGCTGTTCTTTTTAATCTTTGTGTGAACAGAAGGCGATGCTGGTTGAGTTGCATTTAGATCTAAACAGTTTCATTTGGTATTTCTGTTGACAGATCTGCTTGACAGTGACAAAAGCATGCTTCTTAGCCTGATTGTTTGAATTTTGTATCCAAAGAAGATAATGCAACTGGAGTGGTACTTAGGGGGCACTATTTGCTCCTCACCTATTATAATCCTTTAAGATTTTTAAGATGGCAGACTGGGCTGCTATACCATGTGCGGTCTATCGTCACTCACAACCCAGTCATTTTTGCATGAATGACTGCATTTTTGGCACAGACTCTGCGTCCAAGAACAGATGTTTTGGGGCCATTAAGAGGGACTTTTTCTTCGGGAGCAGGCATTCTTTGAAACAATATGGATGTCAAGGTGCTTTTAATTGCTTTTCTGTAGAACAAACAAAGAGAGACATGGCTGAAGGCTTAATTCGGATGCCTTCGTACAATTCTCAGAAGACTTCTTTTTTGCACGTGCTATCATTTGGTCCTTTCAGAGAAGAGTATTCAAGTAGCAGTAAGCATACCCTTCGGCAAAATATTTGCTCCTTTGAGTCATGTTTCAAGGATTCTTACAGTTTTAGGTCTAAATGTTTTAGTTCATCAAATGGTTCAATTTGGAGTTGTAATAATTACAACCTTTCAAAGGGTTGCAAAAAATTTTCTGGATTTCAATGCTGTGGAGGTATAGCAGATCTTGGAAGTGTCATGGCTTTGGAGTGGGCGGATGAGTTTCTATTGGCAACCACTGTTGCCCTAGCATATATGGCCGGAATCATTACCCCAAGATCCCCAAATTTACGGAAAAAGGCAAATGAAACTGAAACTATCTATCAGGATGAGTCCTCAACAGATAATACCCATCTCAGCTGGTAAACCAATAATTTATGATCCATCAAAATCTTGATAGGCATTTTTATCCACAAGGATATCTATAGCAGTTATTATTTGATCTGACCTATCTTCAAGAATCTAATTCATGATTGTTGTTGTCAGGTTTGTTAAGGAAGAAATCCAAAGTAATGTGGGTGATGTCTGGAGCACTGTGCAACAGAAACTGATAGTGGCTTTGGATGTGGTTGATGATGATAGCAGTTACGGAACTGCAGACTCGGAAGCTAAAATTTTTGAGATAAGGCACATGCTAAGCTTACAAGCAATTTCAAAGGGTCCAAGATTAAGACTACTTCGGACCACATTGGACCATCTTCACAAAGAGGCAGGTATCATTGTTGGACATAAATAATATTTTTCTATGGATGCCTTGTTTGGTACATGTTGTGCTGAATTATATTTTGAGCATAGAGTTGCAGGTTGGGTGCCTCCAAAAATCAGTTTGTAGAATATAAGCTTTATTCTCCTGTGCTCCAGCTGTTTTAGCTTTGATGATCTATTTCAATTTAAGGAGTTGATTCATTTTCTGCTATTTCATTTGGATTGCCATGTTTAATATTGATATTAGTCCCTCTGGTGACATGTTGGACACATCTTTCTGTTCCACTGCTGATCAATATATTGTAGGTTGACCTCATGAATAAATCTAGAACAATATGATAAGGTTTAGCTTTCTTTAAGTTGACTCTCTCTGAATTTAACCTTCTCTAGGTTCTACCTTGCAGAGATGACAAGACATGAGTATGCTCTTATAACAAATCCTTCTTATAAATTGGCAAACTCAGTGGTTGTGAGTTATTCAAGGATGAATATTAAGTTCCCTGTATGGATTTAACTAAAAACATGCTAACAATATCCCTTTAAGAATAACCCTTTTCTATTTCTTGCATAGGAATCATTTCAGCAAAGATTAGGGAAGTAAGTAGTTTGCAGGATTTTCTTTAAAGTTTTTGGAAGGGTTTATATGTCTTTGCATTTCCCATTTCCCTAAACATTGAATTTATTGTTCTCATAGTTATTGGCTTTCCTCATTCGATAGTTTGCTGATTGAGACGTTGTACAGCTGTGTTAGCAGATTGATAAGGTTCTGGAAAATGGTAATAGTCTAGAACAAGATGACTGGAGCAGACTTCTGTTTGATATTTTGAACTTATCAGTTGGACCAATATATGCAAGGTGGCTTGAAACAGAGAAAACACTTAACGACTCTGTTTCTTCCAAGGTATTTTTCAAACTAAAATGTACTTTGGCACATTAATTTTTTTTTCCAAAGAAAAAATTGCAATTCCTATTCATAGAGAATGCAATTACAGTCCTCGTGTGCATTCTGCAATCTACATTTTACAAAAACCAAAAAGGAACTCTGTTAAAGTCTGCAACCTTTCCTCCAGATGGTCCTCTGTCCCCTATATTATAAGCTGTATTAACAGTCCCTTCTATATACACCTTAGCTACCTTGCAATCGATCAAAATAATTGACTCATCTCCAGAATACTCCAAAAGAGAACTGATACAGGGTAATTCAAATAAGAGAATATCCCTTCTCAAAACATAAGCTGTAGACATCTGTCAGATGGATATCACAACAAAAAGGCATCTGAGAAATTAACACAGAGAAAAAATCATATCAGAAATCTATGAGAGAAAGAACAGAATCTCGATCCAATATATCCTCTATCACCATGGAAACCTCCTGAAGCAATTGGCCTCCTTTTGGATAAGGAATCCACAATTATATTCAGTTCCCTGAAGATACAAGTAAATGTGATAAATACAAAATATACTACGATCTCCTTTACATGATCAGCAATTGGCCTGAGAAGTGCATTGTGCACTTGAGAACATCTCTTCATGCTGTTAATTACAAGGGAGGAGTTCTCAAATATCTGAACGCAAGAAACATTTCTATCTAGTGTGCATTAAACATATAGTAGAAGTTTCAACACTATGAACTCTGCTAAATTTTTTTGAGCCAACCCTCCAACCTGCTTTGAACATCACATGGTGAGACTCAGAAAAATAACAAATTCCACCTGCATTGTAAAAATCCCGTGGTCCCTGCTGAGCTCTATCAGAAACTCCCCAAGAGTGGGACTTATCAATTGACAACTCACCGAGCTGTCTCAGGTTTCCTTTATTCACTCGCATTCTACAGTTTGGCACCATTGATCTCACTTGAGCACACACCTGAAAAGAGGGAAAGGTTATGTCTTCAAATAAGCATAATCTTTGCCATCAAAGATTTATATTGAAGATATTTGCCATCATCACCATTGAAGACATCTACATTGGAGAATTCAATATAAGGAGTTCCTAACTTCATCTTCATCTAAGAAGCTGCTGGAAGGAGAAAGTCACCTTACTCAAGTAAGTATCTATGACCTTATCTAAATTTGTTAAAATGACTTATTGTATAGAGAACAACAAATTGGTTGGGTCATCAAACTTTAGTGCATGGAAGAAGAGGACAAATTTGAATCTAATTGAAATTGATGGGCTACATCGAAGGATCTACAATTCAACCTTCAAAAGAAGACATTCTAGCATATATCAAATACATGAAGGGAGACATAAGAGCCCGAAGGATTCTTATAAAATCCATAAAGGACTTTCTCATTCCCTATATGTATCAAATCTAGAATCCTCAAAAGAAATATATGATAAATTGGTGGAGCTGTTCTCGGAAGGTTCTGTAGGGGAAATAATATCCATGAGACAAAAATTATACAAATTGAGAATGTCAAGAAAGGAAGGAATTATTCCATATCTGATGGAGATTTTCACAATACGAGGTCAACCGCAGAAATTGGGAGAAGTAATATCTAATGGAGAAAATCTCACTATGGTACAAAATGCTTTACCTAAAGAATGGGGAAGTTTCACTTGTAGCATCGATAAAAAAGAAGAAGCAATACCATTCCAGGATCTATGTAAGATAGAAGAAACAAGATTGAAAACTGAAACTGATACAGGATCAAGTGAAGGGAATCAAGCCTTTGCAGTCATGTCCAGGAAGAAAGGAAGATTCAGTAAATTTGGTCCTCAGAATAAAAGAAGAAATAAGGACAAAGCACAATGCTTTGGATGTAATAATTCTGGGCATTATAAATGAGATTGTCCTAAATCTAGAAAGGACAAGAGGGAAAAGGAAGAAGCACATGTCACAGATGAAAGGGCAGAACCTGATGCAAAGAAATCTAAGAAAGAAGAAAGCGAAAATCTCTATTATGATCATATTTCTCCTTAGGAGATTTTTGTTGGTTGTAAAATAGTATGATAGGAAGCAATGTATATTTATAGCATCATGATAGAAGCATGGAAGAAGCACTTGGAGAAGCAACTCCTGGAAAGCTCACTGATAACAACATTGATGGAAGGCGGTCATCAAGATCAAGGGTCATCATTCAATAATCAATATACAAACAGGTGCTGACATTTTCTAATGGAGTTCTCTATGGATTCACTGGTTAGAAAGAAAGCAAAAGGTTTTCATTGAGAATTCTATGTTACAAAATTATGGGATTAGGATAGGATGACATATTGATGAAGCAGGTCAAGGGAATGAAGTTCTTCATTCTAGTAAATATTGCTGCAAGATGACTCAAAAGGAAATTGATGAGGTACATATATCTATATGCTGACACTAGACGCTATGAAGTCATGTCATATGGTTGCAGGTGATGGGCATCAATCTTTAGAAATATGTTTTGGGGAAGGAGGATCTCTTCTGGTGCACATGTTGCCACTAACAGATGAAATTAAATATGTCCATTGTCCTCATATGTAATATGAGGTGGTTATATACAAACAAGGAACTGGATACTGGAAGTTCCTGGGGATGAAGCTGTATGGAGAAAGAATGGAAGATATCATGAAGTGCAATCATGTGAAGAGGCAGTTATCATCCGGAAGCCAAGAAGATGTAACTAGGAGATCTCCTGGGAAGATATGTGGAGTCTGATAGAAGTATGGTAGAGAAGAAGACCCTTGAAAAAACGTATCTTTAGGAGATGTGTCAATCTGAATAAAGGATGTCAATGCTTACAAGAAGATTCCATAGTGAAGGATCATCACTGAGGTAACTTTTGATTTAAAATTTCTTATGTATATGTTTATCTGGATGAGTTTATGCGAGGCTGCCAATCATGTGAAAGGATGTAAGACCCTTGGGAGATGGTTCGAAGGAAAGCAGCATGGCATAAAGGTGGACCATATGAGAAAGACTGATGAATCACTTTCTGATGGTTGACATGACTTGTGGATGAAAGTGATGGATTGGTCTGTGCCCTATGAAGCCAAAAGTTAAAGATTCCTCAATATTGAAATCCATGACATCGAGGGGAGATGTTGGCGTTGGAATCAACACTTGGACTGTAGTAAGCGCTTGACCAGACACATCTTAAACTCTTAGGAAATTTAATGATTTGTTTTATGAGATTGGTAGGTGGTATAAACTTTGATTCAGTAAAAAGAGATTTCAGTCAAATCCACAATTCTACTAATGAGGGTATTGGAACCTGATGTGGTAGCATAGTGCAAGTTTGTAGCCTATGAGGAGAGGAAACTGTAAGATGAGAAAGGAAACAGTAGCTCTCGAAAACAGAAATCTACTGCATTTGGTCGAAATTAACAAAAGTAGTAGTTTGACAATATTCCATTAAGAGAAAGCTATTTCTAGTCTTACAAGATTCTCATTGAAATATCATGAAGAATAACTATCATGAGTGATGCTCTTCCACTGTTATAACATATATTTTACTAGGAATGCTCACTGTGTGAGACTAACAAAAACTGATAAAACACATAACATATTTAAGACATTGATAAGAACACATAATAGTATAATGGTTTGCAAATTGAAACTGAAAGAAAGAAGATATGGAAACACAAGTAAGTTGACAATACACACAACAAATTGGTAATAAGTCCTCAGTAGTATCATTCCATTTCATTCACAAAAAATATTACAGATTATACGAGTCAAAATTCTAAAACCACCAACCTTTACTTCATATCAGTTTGGCATATATATACAAAATATGATACTATCATCTCCACAGAAAAAGGTAAATCTGTTTGAAAATTAATTACAATCTTGTGCAAGAAATGAGGCTTATCCCTAATCTTAAATACAAAGTGCTATATTAAAAATAAGATAAACATCATGAAGGCTATCAATCCGAAATGGTTGTATGAGGTGGCAGCCTATTTGAAGACCACTCTTCTGTTCTGGTGCAACCAATCTTCAACAAAAAGTGTAAAAATAGTGAGAGTGACATGTGGTTGTCTCCTTCAAACGTGCAAAACAGAACCCTGGTATTTCGAAGAAGATTTGATACATGACACCTGGCAACATCCATTGAAACTGAAAAACTCCTCCACTTCACCTGTTTAATGTCACCATCATGATATCAAACCAAAAAGTAGCCCCTTTCCATCACATGCTGATATTTCAAAATAATTGCTACCTTCGCAGAAAAGGTAGCTATATCCGGAAAACATGAAACATTAACCCAAAAAGTTTCTCTAAGGCAGCCCTATTCTTCATTCATCAGAGGTCTAGAATAGAGGGAAAAATCCCGATGGCCTCTGCTTTAGTCACCCTCTTATCAGACCTCTTTCTCTGTGCTTGACTCTTTGACCGAGTCTTTTTCTTCCTTTCAATTTTGTCTTCCGGGCTCTCTTCAATGTTGATAATTTCATCTCTTAATTTAGGATTGGCAATCAACTTGTTGTTCAACCCGAGTTTATTTTTGGGTCTAGTAGGATCTTGACATAAGGATTAGGGATGAATTTGGACCTCTTACCTCCATGTATGAATTTACTAGACTCTCCCTCTTCATCTTCTGATTTTGTGTACTTAGGGTCACTGCTGTCTTCATAGGAGGAATAGGAGTGTACCATAGTTTTGTTTCTCTTCTTGATCGAAGATCCAATGGAAGAAACTAATTGAGCCAAAGTGGGCTCTTCTTCTATGATAGGCTTTGTCATTTTCTGTTTGCCCTTCTTAAGAGAAAGCAAAACATGTGAGAGAGTGGACTCTGTGAGAGAAGTACCACTACTTGGCTGTACTTGCTGAGATGTTTCAGGAACATGGCTTGAACTTTTCATACCAGGGTTGACTTCCACTGGTGGCAAAACAGGCTTTGATGCAAGAAGTCCAGGGTTGATTTCCACTGGTTAATCTGCCATGAAGAGCTTCTTCTTAGGTTGGCTCTGTGAAGAGGAGGCTATTTGCTCCTTGTCCTTTGACATAGACTTCATAGGAGACTTTGCATTTTTCTGTTGCAGTTTCTTCTTGTATTCTTCCATGAAAGACCTTAAGGTTTGGGGTTCCCTAGGTGAGCTATTGACATGAACTTCATTAACTGGTGACATTGCTAGCATAGGCATTGCAACCTTCCTAATTGAGCTTCTAGTTGGCCTTTTAACTGAGATGGAGGCAGGGTTGATTTGACAGAAGACTGATGAATGTACAGAGTTAGATGGTGAACTGTGTGAAATAGGGGCAACACTGGTTTGCTCATGGATGTATATTTTCTTTGGCCTCCCTACCCTTCTCCTGGAATTTATGCTACCAAACCCATCTTCTCTTAAAAACCTATCCCAAGTAATTTTCTTCTTTCTGACACAATTAGAATTTTAATCAACCCTCTGTGATACAAATTGTGCAAAGAGTAGTTTGGAATTTTCTGTAGCTTTAGGGACATTTTGAGCAAAGATTTATATAGAAAATAGGGTAGGTTCAGAGGTTTATCTCCTGAAATGTGAGCAAGGAATCTTAACTGATAATGATGAATAGAAGAAAACCTCCCCTCGCATGTGATGTAGTTTTGGACTGAGGTAATAAAATGCTGCCACTCGGCCTTAAAACAAGAAATGTGAGTAGTTGGATTCCACTTAACATTAACATGTTCGGGCTTAAGGTAAGAACTTACTTCTTCAAGCAGCGTTTTGCTTTTAAACCAACGTTCACCAGTTGCAGAAGTTTGGGTAGCACGAGCTATGATGGCCTCAGAAATGTTGAGTGTTTTGCTGCCTAACTTGACCTTTTCACCATCGAAAGTCCCAACAAAAGCCTGAGCTAGAGCCAAGTTCTCCCTAGAAAACTTTTGTAGGAATTTATACCAGCCAACGAATTTGAACTGTGGTTTAGCCCTAGCATCCACGAATCTTGTATTAGCTATCTTTGACCTATTGACATTTCCTCCTTTCCCCATTTTTCCAACAGCTAGACTACTCACAAACACAACTGTTGAATTCTGGTTGCAATACTGTCCACGAAGCCTTGGTTTGCCTGCTTTGAAAATTGAAATTGCTTGCTGGAGGAATGGTCTCTGTTTACTTGTAGCCTGCACAAAGGACTTTGGTTGAGTGAACACCGAGCTCTCTTCTCTAATTTCACGCCTACAATTATGGCAAGGAGTAATGACATGTTTTGAAATAATTCAAAAACAAGCGCCAAGTCATCCCACTAGGCTTAACACTCCACCTTATCATTAACTGTCAGATACCTCATACTATGCTTTCTGCTTGCCTTAGGTGAGGTAGCTACAGGTTAGCTGCCTAGGTAAATTAACCATTCACTAATAATAATCCCCTTGGGTCAAATAATAATTAATCTTAATCAAAAGAATAATCATATTCATAGCATAGGGGTCTTCAATGATCTTCAAACATGAATGGTCCTTTCCTTTAAAACATTCTCTGCTGCTCCTATATGCTTGATGAATAACTATCTTTACCTCTGAATTGAGATAACCAAAATCTCAGTGAAATAGCTGTGCTTTTCACTGTGTGAATAATATGACTTTCAATTCTGAGAATTAGTTGCCGTTCATTGCATTACTGTTTTGACAATGAAATCACAACAGAGGTAGCTATTATTCTAGACAAGGTGACTGCAACTTTTTACCCAAACGACGAGTAGCCTTCAGCACTAGCATAAGTTAAAATAGTGATTTTAACTTATTTTATGACTATAAAACACTAATGACACCTATTCACTTAAAAGTACCTTGATTTTGGGACTCTTTTTTACCTTTATTGGAAATGACTCAAACTTGGACATGGACTAGGACATTAGAAAAATTTGAAAACAATGACACAATGGTGATTACACCATTAACTTTTTCAGTGCTAACAGGGAGGAATTCTTTATGAGTAGTTGGGTGTGTCACCATTGCTGCTGCAGGTCCCTGGTTGAGAGGGAACATGGTGGTAAGTTTCTTACTTGGAAGAACTTGAGTATGTCCTTCCTAAGTTAAGAGGGAATGACATATATGATTCTCTAATTCATGTGTCTTGTACTAGACCAGGATTAACAACCGCAAGTCTTAGTGAAAGCCATGAGGAGAGAATGGATAGACACATCATTCTGGTCTTCATCTGGGAAGACAGAATGGAGGATTGGGTTATCATCTGGCATCCGATACTCTTTGAGAATGAGATAGGACATTCAAGATAAGAGTAGTTAGGGACCGATATTATTTGAGGGCTGGCTACCCAAGAGAAGAATAGTCAAAGAAGGTCATACTCTGGGAACACTTGGGTGGAGCATGTACCTTGGAGAGATAATGGCTATGGTGTCTATAAGTCATGTGTCTCACCAACATTGTAGCCCATTTTCTCGTTGAGGGATGGGGATGTTAGTCAAGGCCTTGCACTAGGACAATGCTAGTTGATATGATGCTTTATAGATGCGATTACCAATCCAATTCTTCTTATGAGATTCTTCAGATTGAAAGTGACCATGTACCTGTATGAATACCTCCCTAGTTAAGAGGGAGTGTTGGAAAGTGTAACTAGGTTCGGTCTTCATATTGACTATGTAATTACGTATTTATGTAATGAAGAAGACAAAGATAATACAATGTATTTCTGTTATGCTTGCTTTATGGGTTTCATGAGCAAGGTTTTTATTATAGGTCAATAGACTTCTTCTTGATGTCTTTTAGTGATTTGTCATCTTGTCTTAAATGTACTAATTAAGAGTCATGTATATGAAGAGTCAAGACAATGAAGTATGCCTCAAGACCTTGTCAATAAAGCTTGAAGGTATAGTTCCATATGATGCTCAAGATCAATGTTGAATATCTCCTCTAGACAACCTATGAGCAGTGGACAAGTCGACCTACATACTCTTGAACAAGTCGCCCTACAAACAGTTTGAAGTGTCGGCCTAAAACAGAGGAAGGATGTCACTATATATAAGGTAGCTCTGCTATTCATTTGGAGGAACAAGTTCAGACAAGTTCAGTGATTCCAGTGCGAGTTAAA
Source organism: Pinus albicaulis (assembly GCA_034641835.2). Taxonomy (NCBI): domain Eukaryota; kingdom Viridiplantae; phylum Streptophyta; class Pinopsida; order Pinales; family Pinaceae; genus Pinus; species Pinus albicaulis. Next base: position 753,815,819 of record CM076579.1, read on the forward strand.
GACCGCAGTGAGTGCGGAATAGAAGAGGAAAAACAACGAAGGAAAGGAGGATAGAACTACCACTGTTTTGGGTCTAATCTACCCCGTCTAGTTCTGTGGAGAAATGCGAGAAAGGGTTTGAAGAAGTGTCACATTACAGCGAAGAAGAATTACGTTACAGTGAAGAGAAACATGGCTCTCATATGTTCAGTCTAGGGTCTATTCATCTTGGTAATATATCTGCAATTATAGAGTGAGACAAGTGCAGTGAAGAAGATAATCCGAGGATCACTTAAGTAATGATCAAGTCTGTAATATAGTGTGTAAGGAGGTATCTTGGGAGCAAAACAAAGGGACCTTATACGAAGCATTAAGAGAAGGAAGGATCTTGGATTTGGTATAAAAGGAAGATCAAAAAAGAATCTCTTGAAGGTTGAAGAAGAACAATAGAAGGCACATCAGTAAGGACTGCTGGAATAAAGGGGCCGAGTCTCCCTAGTAGTAGTGTAGCTTGGTGCAGGAAGGAAGATCAACCTAAATGAGCCTAGAAGAGTAGTGACAAGGTCTTGGAGGCATACAAGGGTCAAGGGTCTGTGTCATGGTCATGGTACTTGTCATCTGAAAGTCTATAAGAAGAATTTCTTGTGGTTTTTCCTCTCCAAGAGGGAGAGATTTTGGCCCTGGCTCGAAGAGCCTAAATTTTTGTCTCTTGTGTTTTTGGTAGTTGACTTGATGAAAGACATAATAAGCTAAGAAAATTAGACATATGTAAAGGAAGTAAGCTCACAAGTAATTATCAAGAAGAGAATTTGAATTAATCCTAGCCCTACCTAATTCTCAACATCATCTACATACAAAACCAAAATCAGAGGCTCATTCTCTACTGTGAGATAGTAGAGATTGGGATCAACGTCAACCTTGACATATCCCCTCTATTGCAAGTAACCATCTATTCGACCATACCATGCTCTATGAGCTTGTTTAAGCCCATACAAGGCTTTCTTCAACCTGGATACATGAGACTTCTTCTCATGTGTTTCGAAGCCTTCTGGTTGTTCAATGTAAACCTCTTTTTCTATCATCCCATAAAAGAATGTAGTCTTGACGTCCATCTGGTGAATTTCTCACCCCATTTGTGCTGCAAGGGATATAATGGATCTGATAGAGGTATATCTAGCTACAAGGGCAAAGGTTTCTTCGTAGTCTATCCTTTCCTTCTGAGCATATCCCTTAGCCACGAACCTGGCCTTATACTTCTCTACACTGCCATCTACAATGTACTTGATCTTGTAGATCCACCTGGAACCTACAACTGATCTGTCCTGTGGTCTAGGTACGACTTCCTAGACATCATTTGTCATGATAGAGCTGTACTCCTCTACCTTGGCATCCACCCAAACTTGATGTTGTACGACTTCCTGAAAGCTAGAGGGTTCTTCAACTTGTCTGTTAATTCTGCCACTAATGGTGGGTGGCTCAATCATTTCTTCTTCCTGCTGTCCCATCTGCTGCAAACTATCTAGATTTTCTTCTCTTGAAGAAATACTAGTATTGGTCACAGTGCCAGATCCTGTTGGTTGTCCATCTGTTGGATCTTCTCCTAGCTGCCGCTGGACAAGAGGTACATCCTCAAACTATTCTTTAGTAGGAATCTCTCGGGATTTTCTAAAGGCTCAATCCTGTTGAGAATTTGGAGGGCTAGTGAATAATTCAAATTCTCTTCTTCATAATTACTTGTGAGCTTACCTGAGTTACTTATGCCTTGTCTTCTTTATCTTAGTTAGTCTTTCATCAAGTCAATTGTCAAAATATACGAGACACAAAATTAGGCTCCTAGGGCCAGGGCAAAACGTTTTCCTCTTGGAGAGGAAAACCCACTAATAATTCTTCTTATAGATCTTCAAATGACAAGTACCATGACCAAGACTCAGACCCTTGACCTAGGAATGCCTCCAAGACCTTGTCAATGCTTCTTTGTTTGCCTCCAACACTGATCCTTCATTTCTGCATTGGCTTACACTGATCTGCACCTTCCTTAGAGATCTTGGTCTCTATGTTTGTCTTGAGATACTTCTAATTTCTTGCTAGATCATTCTAATCCTTTGCATACGATAGAGATGTAGAACCTTTTCCATACTGCTTTGCATCATAGTGTACTTCAACCAAACTTCACAACACATCCACAATCATACTTCAACCAGACTTTATGCTGTGCTTAACCCTGTACTTATACTACATATGTATCACAAGTATGTCCACACATATGTATCATTGATACATATATACCTTGATCCGAATATATACATATATAAGACTTGCTCTATTCCTGAACTAGTCTTTTCTGCACTCCGCATTAATCACAAAAATGTCCGCACCTTCTTCAGAAGAATCCGCAATCAGCTGTGATATCTCTGTACTAAGAAGCCTGTGTTTATCTCCTGAAATACGCACTTAACCTTCTCTGGAATCCGCACCTCTATTCCTCTGAAATCCACACTCTTGTTCAGATTTATCTGCATTCCTGTCTCCTCCAAATGATCCACAATTTCTGTGTTTATATAGAAGTGTTATCTCTACCTTTAAGCCAACCATTCAGCTAGTGGGTAGTCCGATTGGATCACTAAGTATATAAGCCGACTGGATCACTAAGTATATAAGCTGACTAGTAGTGTATATACTCTAGCATTTAATGAGGCATTTATTCATTGTATATGAAGCTTATATTCTAGCGTTGACGAAGGCTGTCCATAGCCATTTCTTCAAGGATTTGTGACAAGGTTCATGACAATGTCTGGAGCATATATCTCTTCATTTTCTAGACACTTAATTACACATGTAACTAGAAGACAACTCTAATAGACATCAAGAAGAAGTCTATTGATCTATAATAAAATCTTTCTCATGAAACCCATGAAGCAAGTACAACCAAAAATACATTTTATTATCTTTGTCTTCTTCTTTACATAAATACATAATTACATTGTCAATATGAAGACCGATCTAGTTACACTTTTCAACACTCCCTCTTAACTAGGGAGTTATTCATACAGGTACATGGTCACTTTCAAATTGAAGAGTCTCATAAGAAGAATCGGATTGGTAATCGCATATGTATAACATCATATCAACCAACATTGTCTTAGTGCAAGGTCTTGACTAACAACCCCATCTCTCAATGAGACAATGGGCTACAATGCTGGCGAGACACATGACTAATAGACACCATAGTCATTGTCTCTCCAAGATACATACCCCACCTAAGTATTCCCTGAGTATGACCTTCTTGGACTATTCTTCTCTTCGGTAGCCAACCCTCAAATAATATCGGTCCTCGACTACTCTTATCTTGAATGCCCTATCTCATTCTAAAAGAATATCGAATGCTAGATGATTACCCAATGCTAGTTGATATTTATCTGTAAGAATCCTTTGAGCTCTTATATCTCCCTTCATGTATTTCGCATGACTTCATTGTCCTTGTCTTCCATGCAGGAAAGTCTCAAACCCTAACCAGTTTGTTGCTTTCTTTGCAAAGAAATTTTTTTGATAGATTCATGTGAAGTCATAGAGATACATACTTGAGTGGATGCTTTTCTTCTTCTATCAGCTTCCTTGTTGAAGATGATGTCAAGAACTCCCTCTTAGATTGATTTCAAAGTAGGTGATCTTGGATCCTTGATGATCAAGGATTACTTCAGAATGAAGATGTCTTCAATAGTGTTGAGTGATGCTTAATGATGTGCCTTCCAGCGAAGTCTTCAATATCAAGAATCTTTGAGGTTAAAGATTACCTCCTATATGTGTCGATTCCTTGAATAAGGGTGAAAGTATTCTTGAGATGGCTTGAGGATTTCCTTGCAAACTGATTTGACCTTACAATGTAGACTTTGGCTTTTGTTTTGATGCTTTCTAGAAAACTGATTTTTTTTTTTTGATCCTTGAGTGTCTCTTTGTCAAAAGGTCCTTTGTCTTTAGCACCTTAGCTCTGATAACATGTTGAGAATTTGGAGGGCTAGTGAATAATTCAAATTCTCTTCTTGATAGTTACTTGTGAGCTTACTTGAGTTACTTATGTCTTTTCTTCTTTATCTTAGTTAGTCTTTCGTCAAGTCAATTATTAAAATACGCGAGACACAAAATTAGGCTCCTAGAGCCAGGGAAAAACCTCTCCCTCTTGAAGAGGAAAACCCGTAAAGAATTCTTCTTATAGATCTTCAAATGATAAGTACCATGACCAAGACTCAGACCCTTGACCTAGGAATGCCTCCAAGACCTTGTCAATGCTTCTTTGTTTGCCTCCAACACTGATCCTTCATTTCTGGACTGGCTTACACTGATCTGCACCATCCTTAGAGATCTCGGTCTCTATGTTTGTCTTGAGATACTTTTGATTGCTTGCTAGATCATTTTAATCCTTTGCATACAATAGAGATGTAGAACCTTTGAGTAGGAAGGTAAATCATTTCCATACTGCTTTGCATCATAGTGTACTTCAACCAGACATCATAATAGATCCACAGTCATACTTCAACCAGACTTCACAACAGATCCACAATCATACTTCAACCAAACTTTATGCTGTGCTTAACCCTGTACTTATACTACAAATGTATCACAAGTATGTCCGCACATATGTATCACTGATACATATATACCCTGATCCGAATATATACATATATCAGACTTTCTCTATTCCCGAACTAGTCTTTTCTGCACTCCGCATTAATCACAGAAATGTCTGCACCTTTTTCAGAAGAATCCGCAATCAGATGTGATATATCTGCACTAACAAGCCTGTGTTTATCTCATGAAATACACACTTAACCTTCTTTGGAATTTGCACCTCTATTCCTTTGAAATCCGCACTCTTGTTCAGATTAATCCACATCCCTGTCTCCTCTAAATGATCCGCAATTTTTGTGTTTATATAGAGGTGTTATCTCTGCCTTTAAGCCGACCATTTATCCAATGGGTAGGCTGACTGGATCACTAAGTATATAAGCCAACTAGTAGTGTATATACTCCAGTATTTAATGAGGCATTTCTTCATTGTATATGAAGCTTATATTCCAACGTCGATGAAGCATGTCCATAGCCATTTCTTCAAGGATTTGTGACAAGGTTCATGAGAAGGTCTAGAGCATATATCTCTTAATTTACTAGACACTTAATTACATGTGTAACTAGAAGACAACCCTAATTGACATCAATAAGAAATCTATTGAAATTTGACCTATAATAAAATCTTGCTCATGAAACCGATGAAGCAAGTACAACCAAAAATACATTTTATTATCTCTGTCTTTTTCTTTACATAAATACATAATTACATTGTCAATATGAAGACCGATCTAGTTACACTTTTCAACAGATCCTCTATGAATTTCACATCCCTCCTTACTACAACTTTCCTATTACCAAGAATGTAGATTCTGTATGCCTTAGATGTCTCACTATATCCTACAAGATACCCTTTCTCAGCAGTCTGATCTAGTTTGCTTCATTTCTCATTTGGAATGTGATAATATGCCACACTCCCAAAAATCCTGAGGTGACTTACCTCCAGCTTCATCCCTGTGAAAACACTCTCGGGCGTTGTCTTGCCCAATGCTCTGTGAGGGGTCCTATTATGGATATATACCATTGTGCTGCATGCCTCTGCCCATAGAAATCTATGCAGATCTTGGTCATACAATATTGCCTTCGCTGCCCCAACAATAGTCCTGTTCTTTCGTTCTGCAACTCCATTCTGCTCCGGATTATAAGGAGCAGGTCATTCTCTCCTGATGCCCTCCCTTGCACAGAAATATGTGAATTCTTTATTAGTATATTCCCCATAGTTATTTGAACGCAATACTTTGATTTTCTTCCCGGTTAGGTTTTCTACTAGAGCTTTAAATTCCTTGAAACGATCAAAGACCTCATCCTTGGTCTTTAAGAAATAAATCCAAGTCTTCCTGGAATGGTCATCAATGAAGGTGACAAACTACTTACCTCCACCAAGAGCACTAGTGGACATTGGTCCACAAATATCTGAGTGTATTAGTCCCAACACACTTTTCGCCCTATTGTTGCTTCTGGAATATGCTGCTTTAGCATACTTCCCTAGTATGCACCCTCTGCATACATTATCATGCTTGGTGCTAAGGACTTGAGCTCCCGTAATAGTTTCTCTGAGCATTCTCAGAGCTCCATGGTGTAGATGTCCCATTCGTCTATGCCATAGCTCATTCAGATCTGATTCACCACTAATATTGTTGCATACCAGTGCCATTGGAGACTCTAGTTGCAACTTGTATACTCTGTTGCTTTGAGTCCCAATCTGAGCCTTCTTCTTCCAGCTTGGATGCTTGATAAAGACTTTCCTTCCAATAAAGTATACATCATATCCCTTGTCCTGCAATTGAGACACTAAAAGTCAATTCATTCCCATACTTGGCAAATGCAGCACATTTGTGGCTTGGAGACTGTCTCTTGCTTCGGTCCCTTTTCCTACAGGGGTACACTTTATCTTGTTTCCCATACTAATTTGGAAGTCCATCCGTTCTTCTTGATAGCTGGAGAAATGATCTCTTTCTCCAGTCATATGGGTTGAAGCCCCGTTATCAATATACCAATCATCTGATGATGCAGAGCTAGATAAACACACATATTCCTTTTTTAGCCTTGAGTCCAATTCTGAAATAGCGCGATCTTCCATCTTCGTGCTTTTCCTTTTCCTGTAAACTTCTGCAGAAGGAATGCGTAAACTATTAGGAGTACGATTAGTTGCTAGAGAAACATCACGAGTTCCCTTTGGCATAGACCCTCCTGATTTCTTGCTCAACCTTGCTTTGATACCATGTGAAAATTTCAACTTGAAATCCTACTGCAATATCTGATATTATTTCTCCTACTTATTATTCAGAAATAAGTTATTTACGGAAATATCTTCAGTAAATACTAAATATTGAAATAAATTCAAATGCAGACTTCACCATACAAATACTGAGCAAAATTATAAGGAAATACTCAGAGATTTTTGGACAATTGTCCCCGGAAAAACCAATTGTGGGAAAACCGGTGCAGTAGATGAGGGTTTCTATTATTCTTCAGCAAAAATCTTCTTGTACAATTTACAATCAACAATAATGAAGAGAAATTCTCTATGATAACACTGGAGAAATTTCTCACAAAATTTTTCTGATGAGAAATGACCCCGAAATGTCCCTCCTGGGCCTCTTGCGTCATCGCTACACTGGCTTTGCGCGGGGATTGTGCAGAACTACGTCACCTCTGCGCTGTCTCTTCCTGCCACTGCGTCACCTGCTCCTGAACCCCAGATTGATGCTGAACCCTCTCTGTCTCTCCTCCACCTGCAACTCTCCCTCTGGATCGATTTTCTCTTGCCGAACTTTAGCCACTGAGAAAATCAATTTACTTGGGAAACTGAGTATTTACACTGGTGTATTTTCAAAATGACCCTCAAACCTTCCTTTATAGTCTTCTTGTTGAGATATCAACGGTCGAGATTAGATCTCTAATCAATGACTAAGATCATAACTTGACTTGATCCATGTTCTCTAGAAGATTCACACTCTGTTTTATTAATACCCTTTAATTATTTAATTTCCTTACGTTTAGACTTGGGGTATTAATTATTTTAATAAAACATATTTCGAGTGGAATTTTCACAAACGATTTCTCGGTTCTTTGGAATACATGTGCCTAAGCCTCTCCACAACTTTTGAGACTTAGAGCACTTCCGATGCTACCAAAAAAATCAACACTAAGCCCCATATCACGCTGATAATTTCATCATCCTTAGTTATTTTAATCAGATTTGCATTCTCCTCATGAGAGATTAGAGGGGGAATATGCTCTGGCATAACAAAAATGGAGAGAGAATAAGCTCCCTTCTATTTGAAATATAGAGATTCAAAGTAAATTTTGGTTTCCTCTTTTATTGATAGGAAATTGCTCAACTTTGAACCATTTCCTAATGAAATTTCCTTAACATTGTTTTTCTATTCTGTAGTTTTTGTTTTCTCATGAAAAAGGGAGGTATTCCTATCCCTAGATTTTAGTGAGAATCTTTGAGATTTAAGACGCCACATTATTTCCTTAGGTCTTAAAGATTTGTGGAGCTTGTGACATAGGATACTTTCTTCTTTATGATGGGAGCTAGTGACTTCTTCTGCCCCCATTCTCTCTTGAAGAGCTTCCAATTGAGATCTTATTAGGGAATTTTCTTTATTAGGGGAAATGTATGAGAGTTTTGCCTATTCCTTGCAGGCTAGTTTTATAGCTTTGAGTTTATATTGCCAAATGTAGATAGGAGACCTGATTACCCATTTTCTTCGTTCTTTTGAGATTATCTTCAAGGCCTTGGGATCCTAGAGCCATAACGGATTGAACCTGAAGGGTAGAGGTCCGATTCTGGGGTCTCAGGACTTGCAAAGCGATTGGTTTGTTATAAAAAATGATTAATGGAATGCTTCTGGAAGATATAATATTGCCATGCAACAGAAGATTGCTTTGAATGAGAAATCTATCCAACTTTGTTGCGAAATACCTTGGTCCAAGCCTCTTGTGGGTCTAGTTATATTTTCCTTACACTGCTTTGACATCCACTAAGTCCCAATCTATCATAAGGTCCTCCATTCTTTTCTCTAAATATGCTTCCTTCTCATTTTTCTTTGCTATTCAAAATCACATTAAAATTCCCAGCTATGATTATGTTTTGAGAATGTAGTCTTGTTGACCACACTTTGTCAACGACCCTATAGCAGTATACCCCCATTTTTTCAAATGGGACTCATCATGTTCGAGGTTCACGCCATTCAGTGAATTTTCTTTGATGAATAAAGCATAAAGACTTTGGGGTTACAAACTTTGGTGTTCATTTTCCAGATCTATGTGGTGATTAATTTCTAAACTCTGCTACTTTGTTTGAAATTTTTATGGTTGATGGCCTTCATGGATTAATCTGCATACAGGTATCTTGTGCTCATTTGACTATAAAAGAATTTTTTAGAATTTTTGGAATTTTTATATTTTATATTTTATATTATTTTTCAAACAAAATATAAAAACTAAGACTATGGATTAAAATCTAAAATCTAACAAAAATTTAAATGAAAATCCTAAAAAGAAAAAAAAGAAGCTCTTATGAATTTTCTTTGATGAATAAAGCATAAAGACTTTGGGGTTACAAACTTTGGTGTTCCTTTTCCAGATCTATGTGGTGATTTATTTCTAACTCTGCTACTTTGTTTGACATTTTTATGGTTGATGGCCTTCATGGATTAATCTGCATACAGGTATCTTGTGCAGTTTTCTGGGTTCATAAAATGACATTTTTTGATTTAACGGAAAGACTAGTTATCTATTTTTCTGAAGGATCTCATGTTTATTTTCTTAAATCTCTATCAATCTAAAGTTCAGATCTAAGCGTGCAGGGAATCGTTTTTATTTTAAGGTTTGAGCGTCTGGGGAAGTCTTCAGTTGGACCAGCCGACTCTCAGATTTCATAAATTTGAAAAAGCCCATTGTTTCTAAATTCTCAAAGCTATCTTACGAAATTGTGTTTTTACAGGGTTTTCTAGGGCTTGTGCCTCAAAATTTTTTATCTTCTAAATCGTGCTGAAATGGGTTCAAATCTGGCCATGAGGGCCTCCGATCTGTAGATTATCATTGTAAATTTGTATTTTAACTCTAGGGTGTAAGGGTTTATAAATTTTTGTGCATATTTTTTGGATCTGTTCTGGTTTTTTGCAGGTTCGCAGGGGGTTTTCAGAATTTTTTTTTTAAGATCTGAGCCAGATCTAACCCCCAGAGAGCAAGATTTGGTCTCAGGATCACTTTGCTGACAGATCTGAGTGCACAAAGAAGATTTCAAGTTCAGCATTCTGAAAATCTGAGTAGTGTTGGAAGAATTTATTTTTGCTGGACGATTTTGAATGTACTGGGTTTGTTTGAGGTAATCTTGGCCTCATACGCTACATAAAACGCTCCCCTTGCTTCTGCGTGCATTCGCAGCCCTCATCCTCGGCCCTCTCCCTTGATCCACGACTTTCCCTTTCCTTCGACCTTCGAGCCGTCGACTTCGTGCTCCCCCTCTGACCTGCAAACAAAAAAATCACGCACATAATAAAACTCAAAGAGCCCTTACGTATGCGTTTAATTTTTTGATCGAGTTCATCTTTACCTTTGAGGGTTTAGTGTTAGGTTTTAAATTATTTTCGATTTTATCTTGTTTAATTTTTAGTTTTAATTTCGTTAGCGTTAGTCTTAGACGTAGACTTTAGATTTTAATTCTTTTCAGATTTAGTTTTAGAGTTTCATTTTTTTAAACTTATAGTTTAGTTCTTAGTTTAAGTTCGATTTTTCTTTTAACTTTTAGTTTTAATGTTTAGATTATAGTCTTAGTTTAGATTTTAAATGTTAGTTTTTTTTTGAATTTTTTTTTAAATCTCATTTTTGTTTTAGGATTTGAAAAATAATAAAAAATAAAAAAATATAAAAATTCCAAAAATTCTAAAAAATTATTTTATAGTCAAATGAGCTTTTAAATTTTTATCCTAAGTTTGACTATATAAAATTTTTGATTTTCGAATTGGTTATTTAGAACATCATAAATTCAGAAATATTGCAATTATTTGGCATTTCAATTTGATAGTTGTCTCACATGGTAGCATTATTTGTGGATTAAGATTATTTTAATGCATAAGATTTGTGTGAACTAGGTTCTATTGAATATCATTGTGGTCATTTGTGTTTTCATATGAGTTATACATCAATTACTTGGCTTCAATTGCATAGCAGGATATTCAACTCCATAAATAACAGTTCTAATTTTTTAATTGGATCCGTGAAGTCTTGTAAATCTTTTACAAGTATTTGATTGTCATTTGTAGTGTCTCCTTGAATTAGTTGATTCTCTTGGATTCACCTCTTATTTTGTTCAGGGTCTACCTCCCTTAGCTTGCAACGAGACAACTTAGATAGAGAGATTGGGGATCAGGGTGACAGCCCCCGATCTGGGCCGTTGTCGCGGTGCCTAGACATTTTGTGCGACAACATTTTTTGGCGCCGTTGTCGGGGACCAATTCATTGGACTTTGGCTTTACGACATTCATCTCTTTATTCATCTTTCATCTCAGGTATTTGGGTTAGCTTCCTGTCCTAGTGGCGACTCCATTGGCTTCATTTGTACTAGAAGACATCCAGGGAGCTTGATTAGTCTTACTCCGGATCTAGAAAAGGTTTTGAGAGTCCGATTGCACAAGCTCTCTTCTCGTACATTTCTTGTTAATCTCGGCCTGGAAGCTCTCTCCGATATCCATTCTCTTTTTTGTGATTTGCCTTAGCATGATATCATGGATGTATATAACCTGTGTAATTTTGCTAATATTCAGGGTTATCCCCATGCTTTCCCTCAAACTGGAATGGATAAATTACCTTCTTTTCAAGGAAAGGATGCAATTAGTGTCAAGTCTCATTTGTTTGCTTTCGCTAATTGGTGGAATGGATTTGCAGTTGCAAATAACAATTTCGATGATGTAAAGATGAAGCTTTTTGTTCTTACTTTTGGCCAAGATGTTGCAGATTGGTTTATGGAAAACCCTGATAATTCATTCGATACCTTTGAATCAATTGTAGCTGCCTTTAAGGACAAGTATGGTGATAAAAGGGAAGATAGACATTTGGTGAAAGAGATCAGTACCATAAAAAAGAAAGAAAATGAAACGATTGAAGAATTTAACAGGAGATTTAATGGTATCCTTAGAGAAATATCTCAAACTCATAAACCTCTTGATGGATCTCTTCTGAATTTTTACATTGATGCTTTTAATTCTGATACTTCATATGAGTTAAGGCGGGCTAAAACTGCAAATTATAAGGCTTGTCAATCTTTAGCTGAAGAGCTTGAAAAGGATAAAAGGGCATCAGGGAAGTCTGAAATTCTTGGTTTTGATAGGGCTGCAACTAAGTTAAAGGGACCTAAAGGTAAAGAACCTCTAGAAGATGATGATGACCCTATGAAAAAGTTAATGCAAAAGCTTGAAAGCATGGAGCTTAATCAAGCGAAATTAATCTCTGACCATGCTAAGGAAATAAGCACTTTACAGTCTAGGTTGGTCCAAATGGAAAGGGCTCAAACGCAGAATTCCCAACCTAGGAATCATAATAATAATAATCGAGGAAATAATACTTGGCAGAAAAAAGGTCAGTCGAGTGAGCAGAGACCTCTGAATCCGCTTGAATCTACTAATCTGGTTGATGAAGCTCCTCCTTATTGTAGAGCTTGTGATGCTCTTCATGAAGAGGTTACTTGTCCCACTATTAAAAGAATCATGAATAGTGGAATGTTTGGGGCAAGTAATCAGATAAATGTTGTTGGTAAGGAGTTCTCTTTGTCTATGGAAGATTGGATGGAAGTTAAGGAAAATAGTCAAGATGTTAGGCCTTCCACATCTTCGCATAGTATTAATAATTTTGATCATGAGAGGGATTTGATGATTGAATTATTTGGTGAAAAGCCTTCTCCTGATCAAGTTTTGGAAATTGCTAAGGACAAAGGATTAACTTATCAAAGAAGGGATAAAGAGCAAGGTCATAATCAAACTCCCCCTCGAATTTTTAATCCTAGTCCTGGTTTGGATATTGATTTGGGTGCATGGTTGAAAAATGCTAAGATCTTGCTGCCTGTTACTGAGGTTTTAAAACTTCCTACTCAGAGAGCTAAAGTTTTAGATGTTCTTGGAGCTTCACATGTTAATGTTACTCAAGATAAGATTCCTGAAGTTTCTTATCAAGATGCCCCTATATATCTGCAAAAAATGGAGTCAGATAACAAAGATCATCAGCCATTTTTTGTTACTTTGATGGTTAATGGTTATAAATTGAATAATTGTATGCTGGATTCTGGTGCTACAGCTTGTGTCATGACCAAGAGGGTCATGGAACAACTTAATTTAAGAGTTTCTAGACCATACTACAACATATGTGCCATGGATTCTAAGAAAATTGAAGTTCATGGGTTAATCAAGGATTTACAAGTTCATTTATCGGTTTACCCTGACATCATGATTGTTATGGACATAGTTGTAGTTGATGTTCCAGATGCTTGGGGTATGTTATTATCAAGAAAGTGGGCTTCTGATCTAGGAGAAAGTATTCAAATGAACTGGTCTTATGCTATGATTCCTTCCCCTAGAGGTGAAGGGTTTGTGAAGCTTAATAGAGAACCTGAAATAAGATTCCATGTAGAAGACACTAAAAGACCTCATAATGAAATAATTAAGGAACAACCTAACATGGGGAATTATGCTATTATGTCTAATTTCACGGTTCCCTTAGATGATAAGGTTGGTGAGAAATTTGAGGACCTAAAGGATCAGGTTTGGTACATGCATTTTGATGGTGCAACATTTAGGTATGGTAAGGGTGCTGGAATTGTTTTGAAGTCTCCCCTTGGTAGTGTTTTAAAGTTTGCCTATAGACTTGAGTTTGATGCAACCAATAATGTGGCTGAGTATGAAGCCTTGTTGTTGGATTTTGAATTGGCAAAGGCTTTAAGAATTAAGTTGCTTAGTATCAAGGGAGACTTTGATCTGGTTATCATGCAAGTTAAGAACAAATTCACATGTAAAAATCAAAGGTTAAGGAATTATCGAAATGCTGTGTGGGATGTTATGGAACACTTGATGCCATTAACTTTGAAGCTATCCCAAGAGAAAAGAATGCCTTAGCGGATGAGCTCGCTGTGGCCGCTTCTACTTTACAATTATCTGATGAATTAATTAAGGAAAAGATAAAAATGGAAATTATTTTCAGACCTTCAGTCCCGGATAATTCAGAGCATTGGCAAGTTTTTAATGATGAAAAGCAGGCTATTCGTTTCCTTAATAATTTGGATGAGTTTGAAAATTTTCAGATAAGTTCTAAGGAGGATGGATCTGAGGATCATGATGATATTATAAATCCTACTCCTTGGAATATCGTTGCTTTAGAACAACACTTTGATCGGCATGATGCCACAAAGCTGAAAGAGGAAAATAAAATGGATCTGGGTGAATTCATTGAAGTAAATCTTGGTACTTCTAAGGATCCTAACATTGTTAAAATCGGTAAAGGTACTAATGAAGAAGAAAGGAAAAAGTTGACAAGTTTACTTCATGAGTATAGGGATGTTTTAGCATTTTCGTATGATGAGTTAAAAGGATATAGGGAAGATGTCATGCAACACATTATCCCTTTGAAAGATGAGAATGCTAAACCTTTTCATCAAAAGCTTAGGCAAATAAATCCTAAGTTAGCCCCTTTGGTTCAGAAAGAGCTTTCAAAAATGCTCGCAGCTGGAATCATTGCTCAAACTAGACATTCAACATGGTGTTCCAACCTGGTGATTGTTAGGAAGAAGAATGGTACCATTAGACTTTGTGTTGATTTTAGAAACCTTAATCTAGCATGTAAAAAGGATAATTACCCTTTTCCCAACATGGAGACTATGTTGCAAAGAGTAACAGGTTCAAGAATGATGTCATTGCTAGATGGTTTTTCTGGATACAATCAAGTTTGGGTTAAAAAAGAAGATCGTCACAAAACTACATTCACCACACCATGGGGTACTTTTGAATACATTAGAATGCCTTTTGGTTTGACTAATGCTGGGGCTACTTTTCAAAGGGCTATGGATTATGCTTTTAAAGGTTTAATTGGAAAAATTATTGAAATTTATCAGGATGATCTTACTGTTTTTTCTAAAGATGGTATTACTCACATAGTTCATCTTAAGCAGATCTTTGATAGATGTAGAGAATTTGGGATCTCCTTGAATCCAGCTAAATCTGTTTTTGGAGTAACTGAAGGGAAATTATTTGGTCACATCATCTCCAAAGATGGGATCAAGATTGATCCTGAAAGAGTTGAGGCAATCCAAAAGATTCCTCTACCTCATAATCTTAAATCCCTTCAGTATTTTCTAGGAAAAACCAATTTTCTTAGAAGATTTATTCCAAATTACGCAAAAATAGCTAAGCCCATTCAAAGTCTTCTGAAAAAAGATGTAAAATTTTTGTGGAAAGAAGATGGTAAAAAGGCTTTTCAAGGGATTAAGGGTGCTATTGCTCAAGCTCCTGTTTGGCGAGTCTTGACTATTCAAAGGATTTTATGATTTTCTCTTTCGCTTTTGAAGATACTATCGCTGGTGTCTTGTTACAAAAGAATAAGGAAGGTCACGAACAACTTGTTGCTTTCATGAGTAGAGCGCTTCAAAATTTTGAATTAAAGTATACTACTATGGGAAAGCAAGCCTATGCTTTGGTAAAGTCTCTTAAGCATTTTATGACTTATGTGGGTTATTCTAAAATTATTGCTTTTGTCCCGCATTTTGCGATTAAAGATATCTTAACTCAAACTGATTGCTTAGGGACTCGTGCTAGGTGGGTTACTAAAATTCAAGAGTATGATCTAGAGATTAGACCCACTAAGTTAGTCAAAGGTCAAGGCTTGGCTGAAATGATGACCGAAGGTAATGAGAAAGCGCTTGGTTTGATCTGTCTAAATGATGCATCTTCGCCTGAGCTGCAAAGGTTAGGGGAATGGTATAAGGACATTATTTATTATTTGTTAATTCTTACATGTCCTGACCATTTAGTTGCTCATAGAAGAAGGGCTCTTAGATTAAAAGCCACTAAGTATTGCCTCATGAAGGATGGCCTTGGATGGAGAAATCCCGAGGGGATAATACTTAGGTGTGTTGATGAAATTGAGTCTAAAAAGTTGATTTCTGAGTTTCATTCAGGATTTTGTGGTGGTCATTATGCTGCTAGAACTACCGCCCACAAAATTCTGAGAGCTGGTTATTTTTGGCCTTTGATTTTTTCAGATGTGCATAAATTTGTTAGAAATTGCCAAACCTATCAACTATTCACTAGGAAGCAGAAGCTAGCTGCCCTGCCCCTACAACCTGTGGTTGTTGAGGAACCTTTTCAGCATTGGGGTCTGGATTTCATCGGGAAATTCCATGAAAATTCTAGCAATGGCTACTCCTGGATCTTAACTGCAACTTATTATTTTACAAAATGAGTTGAAGCCATTCCTGCTAAGAATGCCAATGAAAAGGTCATTATGGACTTTATTGAAAATCCAATCATTACTAGATTTGGTGTCCCTGCCAAGATCACTACTGATAATGCCAAGGCTTTTAGTTCTCTTGAATTTTCATCTTTTTGTTTTAAGTATGGCATTACTTTATCTCATTCATCTAACTACTATCCTTAGGGTAATGGCTTAGCTGAATCAAGTAATAAAAATCTTATAACCATTATCAAGAAGATAGTAGGAGATAACAAGCGATCTTGGGATAGCAAAATCAAGTATGCTTTGTGAGCAGATAGAATTACTAAAAAGAAAGCTACTGGTAAAAGTCCTTTTGAATTAGTTTATGGCTTGGATGTAACTTTGTCTGTGCACCTTAAATTGCCAGCGTACCAACTCCTTCAACATTTTTCCACTGATAAAGATGCTGTTCAAAATAGAATTGATCAGATTGTGGAGTTGGATGAAACTCGTAGGAAATTTTTAGATATTATGTGTAAGAATCAATCTAACATTAAGAAAAGCTTTGATAAATCATCTCGATCTAGATCTTTGCAGGTTGGAGACATGGTATTGCTTTGGGACAGAAAAAATGAAAAGCCCGGAAAACATAAGAAATTTGATAGTTTGTGGCTGGGACCTTATATTATCAGAGTCATTGCTGGACCAAACTCATTCCACTTGAGCACGTTGGAAGGCGAACCACTTCAGTTACCTGCGAATGGCCAACTGCTCAAGTTGTTCTTCAAAGATGACATCTGATGCCATTGGGCATCCTCTGTATTGTATTTCTAACCCTACTCCTTGTCCTTTCAGCATCTCATTTATGTATTTAGATTAGATTTAATTTTCATGTCAAGTAGAATAATAAATGTTAGAAGCGCTTCTATTTTTCATGAGCTTAATGTTGTATGATGATATTTGGATGGACACTACTTATGTAATTTTGAGTGTTGCTTGGTTGCAGATTCTGGATTCTCACATTCCTTCAATGAAGCAACGTGTCCCCAAGTAGAGCTAGATGTTGACCACACTTTGTCAACAACCCCATAGTAGTACACCCCCATTTTTTCAAATGGGACTCATCATGTTTGAGGTTCATGCCATTCAGATTTCATCGACAGCGGACATTTTTATAAATGATGTAAACCTATTCTGCATATTTATGATGTAAATGATTAAGTTAGACCGTCATGTATGTAACAACCTAGGTAAGCTTAGTATGTTGGTGACAATTTCTATCCTAGGAGGTTTTTTGTCTCACTGATTTACTTGTGTTTTTCGACACAAGTTATCGGCAGAGTTTTCCCCTCCAGCTTCACCCCAAAGCTAGGGTGGATTTTGTCATCAGCATGCTAAGTGAGTCCTAGTGTTTTCTATCGAGTTCTTGTAAAAGTAGTTTGGGAATAATCCTAGCTATTTGGCTAGATTATTTTATTACAAGCTACTTGGTCTACTAGATCATGTTTTGAGTCGCAGAATTGGGTACCTACTTGAGGGTCTATATGAATGGGTATTCCCCCTTCATGTGTCTAAAAGTATTTATCTTATGTAAAGAGGGTTGGAAAAAAATAATTAAAATCCCCTCTAAGTCAATTAATTAAATTTTCTGGTCAAATTAATTAAAAAATCTTAAGCCATAAATTTAATTAATTTTAGGTCCTAGGTGAGTATAAAATCCTTCAAAGGCAAAATTCGTTGGTCCTTAAAAAATGAATTTTTAAAAGCCCCAGGCCAAGGGAATATTGAGAATTTCAAGAAATTTTGGACCCTTGGGCCTAGGTGGTTAAGTCAAGGTCAAAATTTTGAGGTGATTAACTCGAAAATATTATTTTTGAGTTAATTAAAATGGAATTAAATGATAAATTCGTTTTTCCTCAAATATAATTTCGACGGTCCAGATTAAAAGATGATCAAATCTTTTCGATGGTTGAGATTATTTTGACATGGATCAACCGAACTAGCCGTTGGAGATTTTGTCTTATAAATTAGAGGTCTTGATGTGACATTGGCATCCGATCTTTGAATCGTGCACTTGTTCTTTGAAGCTCTTGTGAATTTTCTTTCATGAATAAAGCATAAAGACTTTGGGGTTACAACCTTTGGTGTTTCTTTTCCAGATCTATGTGGTGATTTATTTCTAAACTCTGCTACTTTGTTTGGCATTTTTATGGTTGATGGCCTTCATGGATTAATTTGCATATAGGTATCTTGTGCAGTTTTCTGGGTTCATAAAATGACATTTTTGATTTAACGGAAAGACTAGTCATGTATTTTTCTAAGGATCTCATGTTTATTTTCTTAAATCTCTATCAATCTAAAGTTCAGATCTAAGTGTGCAGGGAATCGTCTTTTTGTTAAGGTTTGAGCGTCTGGGGAAGTCTTTAGTTGGACCAGCCGACTCTCAGATTTCATAAATCTGAAAAAGCCCATTGTTTCTAAATTCTCAAAGCTATCTTACGAAATTGTGTTTTTACAGGGTCTTCTAAGGCTTGTGCCTCTCTTAAAATTTTTTATCTTCTAAATCGTGCTGAAATGGGTTAAAAAATGGCCATGAGGGCTTCCGATCTGTAGATTATCATTGTAAATTTGTATTTTTGCTCTAGGGTGTAAGGGTTTATAAATTTTCGTGCATATTTTTTGGATCTGTTCTGGTTTTTTGCAGGTTCGCAGGGGGTTTTTAGAATTTTTTTTTAAGATCTGAGCTAGATCTAACCCCTAGAGGGCAAGATCTGGTCTCAGGATCACTTTGCTGACAGATCTGAGTGCAAAAAAGAAGATTTCAAGTTCAGCATTCTGAAAATCTGAGTAGTGTTGGAAGAATTTATTTTTGCTGGACGATTTTGAATGTATTGGGTTTGTTTGAGGTAATCTTGGCCTCATACGCTGCATAAAATGCTCCCCTTGCTTCTGCGTGCATTCACAGCCCTCATCCTCGTCCCTCTCCCTTGCTCGACATCCTTCCCTTTCCTTCGACCTTCGAGCCGTCGACTTCGTGCTCCCCCTCTGACCTGCAAACAAAAAAATCACGCACATAATAAAACTCAAAGAGCCCTTACGTATGCGTTTAATTTTTTGATCGGGTTCATCTTTACCTTTGAGGGTTTAGTGTTAGGTTTTAAATTATTTTCGATTTTTTCTTGTTTAATTTTTAGTTTTAATTTCGTTAGCGTTAGTCTTAGACGTAGACTTTAGATTTTAATTCTTTTCAGATTTAGTTTTAGAGTTTCATTTTTTTAAACTTATAGTTTAGTTCTTAGTTTAAGTTCGATTTTTCTTTTAACTTTTAGTTTTAATGTTTAGATTATAGTCTTAGTTTAGATTTTAAATGTTAGTTTTGTTTTGAATTTTTTTTAGAATCTCATTTTTGTTTTAGGATTTGAAAAATAATAAAAAATATAAAAATATAAAAATTCCAAAAATTCTAAGAAATTATTTAATAGTCAAATGAGCTATTAAATTTTTATCCTAATTTTGACTATATAAAATTTTTGATTTTCGAATTGGTTATTTAGAACATCATAAATTCGGAAATATTGCAATGATCTGGCATTTCAATTTGATAGTCGTCTCATGATAGCATTGCTGTGGATTTAGATTATTTTAATGCATAGTTGTGGTGCATTCTATTGAATATCATTGTGGTCATTTGTGTTTTCATAGCAGCAGTTATACATCAATTATTTGGCTTCAATTGCATAACAGGATCTTTTAACTCCATAAGGCACTGGTTTTAATTTTCAAATCTAATTGGATCTGTGAAATCTCGTAAATCTTTACAAGTATCTGATTGTCTAGCTGTGTCTCCTGAATTGGTTGATTCTCAACCAGTTCTTTTCCTTCATTTTTGTTAAGGTATACCTCCCTTAGCTTGCAAGGAGACAACTTAGATAGAGAGATTGGGGATCAGGGTGACAGCCCCCGATCTGAGCCGTTGTCACGATGCCTAGACATTTTGTGCGACATTAAGTCTTTCAAAGTTTGAAGAGAAAGACACCAATCTTCTTTTCTTTGTAAGTTGTAGGCATGTAAATATTAAAACTATTGTAATGCTTACCTGATTGTTGATGTGTGATACAGATTAAGACCTAATGCTGAGATTGGTGTGGAAATTCCAAATGGATAGCTGAGTTGTTCCAAAGGGTGCAAATTCCCCTTGAAGCTCCTATGGAACTAACCCTTGTACCATTACTTCCTTTTCAGTGTAGTTTACTTATTCTCAACATTTCCCACACTTCCCTCTTAGTTACTTGGAGGAGTAGGATAGATTGTTTTTCAAATTTTAATAGATATCTTATGGCTTCATTTTTCAACCAACTACCCATACATCTACAGTTCCAAGAGATTATATTCATTATTCAATAGAGGAGTGTTTGTGAATTTGTAATGTCCCAAATGCCAAAAATTTGGAACGATCTTGAAATTTTAACTTAAAAAACTTTAGATAAAATTTCCATTAATAAACAAAAGATTGCCATATAAAATATCTTCAGAGATTTAAGCCGTCAACACCATAAACAATTTGCACAACATAAACCACAATATTTACGGAAAAAACTGAAAATAGAATCTGCAACTGAATAATAGACAATATAAACATGCAGAAGATGTCAGCCTTATTTTATAAATATAGAAAATGCTGGAGCAACAAACTGGAAATGGCTGAGGTATTGGCCCCAATTAGATCTACAATAATGCCGCAAATGGCCTCCAAAACAAACTAAAAATGAATAAACTGCGACATGTGATTCCTAAATGGATCCACCAAGGGAAGAGATGAGCGCTCGCCCACTCTCACTGAATCACCCGAGGGTTTCCGTCTTGGTGTTACTGCTGAAGTAGAGAACCAAGTTCTCAATCCTCTCACACAAGACAATGATCAAATCCAAGATATCTCCAAATGACCTCCTCCTCCCCTTTTATAGATCTGATTGATAGATCTTCAAGCCTCTAGAAGCATCTTATTTTATTATTTTATTATTATTCTAGAAGATCCTCCATTGAATTTATCTTAGTGACTTTTTATTTTAATTCTATTTCACTTAAGTCACTTTTGGGATTTTTCCTTTAATTAAATGACTAATTAAAGTCATTTTTAATTAAGGAAAATGGTAAATCGCCCACCATACTCTCTCTGGCCACTATAAGTCACTTCTCAGCATCCCATCCTGAAGATCTTCTCATTCAGTTTCCAATGAGCTGTTACACTGAGGTGTTCCATCAAATAATTTTCTCGGAATGCCACCTCGAGCATAATTAATTAATTTAGGTCCCGTAATAATGCTAATTTTTGAAAGTTGTCGGAATGTGATTGAACAAAAGACAAATTGTGCAGATGATGAAATATGCCAAGAAAATGCCATCAGATCTCGTAAAAACTCCTCAAAATCCCCTCGGAAACCCTGATAACACGAACCTGCTCCCATGGCCTGGCCATCCCCTGTCTTGGAAATCCACCCTAGTTGTACTATGGAGGAAAATAAAAATGGGGACATTACAGAATTCCACCCTGTGATGGAGCACTGGCTCTAGGAGTTTTTGCACTTCGGGATCTGACCCTTAAAGATTTTTCTATACTAGTCTAAATGTCCAGGATTTTATTTTCTATTTGTAGTTTCTTCCCTTTTTTCTTTAGCTTTCTTCTTGCCTTTCCTTTTTTCAGATGTCTCTCCTCTGCGTTATTCTTCTCTTTATATCTTTTTTGCTTCTAATTAATGATGCACATTTTTTGGTTTGAGATACTTGATAGAAATTGTGGTTTGTCCATAATATGATCAATTTCTTCTTTTATATTTGAAAGAATATACTTGTTCACGAAAAGGGGTGAAATCTCCTGCATCAAGGTCAATAGGCAATCTAGGAGGGAATGTCGAGATGGGAATTGTGATTGATGGTGTTTTACTTAAGATAAAGAGATTGGATCTTACTAGGTAAGGCCTTCAAACCTATTGGTTGATGAACTTACACCTCCATCCTTATGCGGCCTGGGGATTGTGTTGAACTCCATTGTTCTTAGCCGAAATAATTGGCTTGTATAACATCTCAATTGCTTGAATTTTTTAAACCTTTTGCTTTGAACTAGAAGGGGTTGAAAGACTTGAGGTCAATGGGGATCGATGGTTCGAAACACGTAGACTCCAAAATTATAGTGTGATTTCTACCGAAAGAATTTCAATATACAAATTGCTATAGCACTTGGGTGTTTGGAGATTATCTTCTTTTTGACCACTTGCCATTGTTCGTTCTTTTTTGGAGTGGGTTGGGAAGAAGGGATATTTTTCTTCAGTGTTTTGCAGAGTGCCGATATTCATGACACATTTTGCATTTGAAAGACAATTGCTCATGATATAGAGGTTGGACATGCTTCCACTTATCGAGAATTAAGAGGATTTCTTTTGGAATCCCTTTTTCTAGATCTACCTCTACATAGACCCTGGCGCATGTGAACATTCCATCCTTGGGCTCCTATTTGTTATTGGAACACCCCATAGAATTTGCAATACTTTTTAGAAATACTTTATTCTTGCAATGAAGAGGCAAAAGCGGAAGATGGACCTAGATTAGGATCTCGATGGAGGAAAATCAAGTTTAGAATTGAAATCAAGGGTCCATCTGTTTAGATACATTCCTTTGGTGCTAAAGAAGTATGGTCTGTACTTGATAATGAAACCCCTATCTTCTTTGGCTTCAAATAAGGTGTAGAAATCCCTTCCACAAAAGTAGTGGGTTAATTTTCTTGAGAAGTGTAGCTTGTGTAGGAACCTCCTGCACAAGTTAGGTGTGAATATGTGAGATGTGGTTCAAGACAACTTCTAGTGACCACTAGGTAAAAGTGGGGAAATAATACCATCTTATAATATCACCTTTTAAATAAAAGTGAAAGTTTAATTTCCCTAGATCTCTTAAATCTTAGAAAGCTAAATGAAATATTCTAGAGATTTCCAAAAATATTAGTGAGTTGGATTTGATCTAATCTTAGCTGTACATCTCATTCTTGAGATAAGGTGGTTGTTAATATTAAGGAGATTAGCTGAAATTAGTTGCTAATATAGGGGAAATTAGCTGTTTAGATTGAGGAGATTGGTTCTCTCATTCAAAGCATAAATGGGACAATATGGGAGTTGTATACACACATTTTGGACATTAAGAAGTCTCAGGAGATTAGAGGAAGATCAACTGAACAGATTCAGAGCATAGGAAAGTAGCCAAGGCTATATCAGATCGAACAGTTTTGTACAATAGTTCAGTAAAGTACAGATTTGAGTATTCAGTAGGCAGACCTAGCAGATATGAGTGTCCAGTATTCTGAAAACCTCAGTTTTGAAGTGTCCTTGTAAGTTTTGATGATTAATGATAAGCTGATTTGAAGGACAGAATTTTGTGTGTACTTGAAAAGTTATTTTGCTTCTGCTGTTTATGTTTTCCAGCTATATGTGTGATTGTTGCATGTTCATAATTTTAATTTTGTTATTTAATTAATTCAAGATCTGAGTTATTTGATAAAGAAACATAGGACAATTTTCATCTTGAGTTAGGGAAATTTTACATAGTACTAGAGCATTTTCTTTGATTGAGATATTTGAGGGTTTACAAAAGTAGATCAACTATCGGAAGCAAGGACCAAGATTTACAGTGTTTCATTATTGTTGCTTGAAGGACTAAGCCTCTTGCGGGGTAGATTTTTGTTTTCAGATCTGAAGTCTGTAAAATAGATCTTAGGGATGACAACAACAAGCTTTAGATTCAAAGATAGATTAAATGGTGCTTCCAATTACTTGTCTTGGAAAGCTAGGGTAACATTGCTATTGGAAGAAAATGATCTCCAGGATATTCAAGGATATTGTGACTCCACATACTGGTCTGCAGGAATTGGGAGCACATAGAATTGAAGTGAAAACCAAGCAGGTGATCTTGGATGTTGTGAAGGATCATTTGATTCTTCATGTATCCAAGAAGAAAATGACGAAAGATATGTTCGATGCTCTGGTCAGCTTTTACTAGAGTGAGAACATAAACAAAAAGATGATATTGTAGAACAAACTTAGATCCATATAGATTACTAGATCAGACACTTTTACAGGTTACCTGATGAAGATTTTTTAGATTCATGATCAACTTGCAACAATTATGGAGAAGGTGGTTGATGTAGAGATGGTGAACATGGCGCCGAATGGATTCCCAACATTCAAGTTATCCATGCTTGTGAAAATTATCCTAACTTCGAAAGGTTGTGAGATGACTGTATCCAGGCTGAAATTCGGATGGAGTCAAAAGTCCAGCAAGGGGAAGCAATAACAGAGGTAGTTAGCATCCTCTGCAGAAACTGGTGTTGCGAAAATTGCGATTTTCAAAAAATTGGGATTTTTTCCGCATGGTGAGTTAATTGGTGTTTTTTGGACTTTTTTCCAAAATGAAAAAAGCGCGATAAAATCGTAAACATTGTGATGAAATCGTAAAAATCACCAAAAAATCGTAAAAATCGTGGATGCTTTAGATGTTTTTTATTTTTTATTTTTGGATTTTTTTAATGTTGCCGATGTTTTGCTGATTTTTACCAATTTTTCCCTGATTTTCTTTTTTCGGACCCTTGCCAATTTTATCCTAATCGCAATTTTTGCAAAATTGACAGAAACTCAGATGAATTAGTGTTTGTTGCCAAGTTTGAGAAACATTTCTCAATGGTATCTTGCCTTTCTACCAACATGGTTCCAAGGTTTGCATGATATGTGGATAGTGGAGCATCTTGTCATATGACATCAACTTGGCAATTTTTTTCTAGTCTAACAGAGTAGGACTGAGGAGTACAAGTTGAGGTTGGTGACAATGCCAAGCATTCAATAGTAGGAGTTGGTACTATTCCCTTCTAGGTCAAGTTAGGTAACTCTTTAGATTTTAATGTGTTATTTGTTCCAAGTCTCAAGAAAAAATTGCTTTCAGTTTTGTTTATGGAAGATAAGGGATTTGTATTAGAATTCAAGAAAAGACAAGTCTTTGTCGGGCCAGAAGAATCTAGCCTAGAAGTAGCCCAAGTTATTGGGGTTAGAAAAGGAAATTTGTATAGGTTATAGGGTGAACTTGTTCGAACCTTGGTTCGAAGAAGTAATAGCTTGCGCAAATTATGGCACAACCAAGTGATTGGGGTTAGAAAAGGAAAATTGTATAGGTTATAGGGTCTATGTACTTGTTTGAACCCTGGTTCATAAAAGTAATAACTTGTGTGAATTATGGCACAAGAGGACGGGGCACACGGATTATAAAGCGTTGCCTATTTTGAGGGAAATAGTCACAAGTCTTCTAGAATTCAACATTGAGCAATAAGAAGTATTTAGAGGGTGCATACTTGGAAGGCATGCCAAGGCTGCCTTCCCAAGTAGCGAGCATAGGTCTAAGGAGATTCTAGACCCGATTCATTTGGATGTTTGTAGATTGATGTCAATAACATCAATTATAGGGAGCATACACTGTTTTCTTTATTGATGATTAGTTTCACAAAATGTGGATTTATTTTTTAAATATCAAGGATGAGGTCTTTAGTAGGTTTCCGGTGTTCAAATCTCTTGTTGAGATCTAGACAGGAAAGAAGATCAAGGTTTTAAGATCGAATGATGAGGGTGAATATACCTCCAACAAGTTCAATGATTTCTGCAAGAAGGCTGGAATCAAGAGGGAGTTGATAGTTTCGTAAAAACCATAGTAGAATGGGGTTGCTGAGTGAAAGAATCAATCCATCATAGGGGCTGCTAAGGCCATTATCCATGATCATGATTTGCTGCGTAGAGTCATGCAATACAATAGTCTATATCCAAAACAAGTTTCCTCACAGGATCTCGTGGGACAAGACACCAAAGGAGGCATTTAGTAGTGTGCAACTAGAGGTGAGTCATTTCCCATCTTTGGTTGTCTAATTTATATCCATGTATTGGTAGAGAAAAGGACCAAATTGGAGTCCTCTAGGAGGAAGGGTTTATTTCTGGGATACAATGAGACTTCAAAAGCCTACAAGGTCTATATTCAAGAGGAAAGGAAGACAATAGTGAGCAGAGATTTAAAGTTTGAGGAAGATTTTGCATCCAAGAAGTCACATGAGGCTGTACTTGTGATAAATGATGTGGAGCAAGAAGCTCCAAAGGTTGAGCCAGGGTCACCTAAGATACTAGGAACTTCCAGTTTAGGACGACATCGTCTAGATCAGGAGCAGGAGATATTAGTCGGAGCCCCTTCTAGTTTTTTCAGAAGACCTCGATGGTTTACATAGCATTAAGGAAGGCTCATGAGTATGTTGGGGCTCCTAGGAGCACATTTAGGGACAACATGCTTCCAAAGAAGTTTGGCATTGATGAGCAACATCATTGATTTTGAGCCTTCCAATTTTAGGAGACAACAAAACTGCAGGTATGGTAGGATGCCATGGTATAGGAGTACAACTCCATCATGAAGAATAATGTTTGGGACATAGTGCCAAGATGACAAGGGAAATCAGTAATGAGTTCAAGGTGGCTCTATAAGATCAAGCGTGGTGCAGATGATAGCATTGAGAAGTTCAAAGGAAGGTTTTTGGCGAGAGGGTTCTCTCAGAAAGAGGGAGTGTACTATGAGGAGACTTTTGCTCTAGTCCTTAGGTACACTTCCATTATAGCTGTTATGTCTATTGTCTTAATCATGAGAGGGAGGACATATCAAATGGATGTGAAGACCTACTTAATGGGATTATTGAGGAGGAAGTGTACATAGAGAAATATCAAGGTTTTGAGGTATATGGGAAGGAGTCACATGTTTGTATGCCTAAGGAAGCTTGTATATATTGCATGTAGATGATTTGTTTCTGATTGCATGTAGATGATTTGTTTCTGACAGGTGCAAAAAAGCTTATTGGAGGGTGTAAAGTAGATATGATAGTCGAGTTCAAGATGAAGGACATTGACGTGATGCATTAATTCTTGGGTTTGGAGGTTTGGTAGAGGCGACGAGAGATTTTCCTTGGATACAATATGTATGCAGTTGAAACCCTGAAGAGATTTCGGAGGGAGGATTGCAAACCTATGGCCACATCCACGTTCACCAATTTATCCCACTTTGTACAAACAACTGATAGGTTCTTTGATGTATTTGGTCAATACCAGATTAGATATATGTTTTGTAGTGAACAACTTGAGTCAATTTATGATAGAGCCGAGGCAAGAGCATTGGGTAGCAACAAAGCATGTGCTTAGGTATTTGAGGGACATAGTGGGGTATAGTTTGAGATATTTTAGAGATGGTGAAGTGAAGTGAAGTTGCAGGGGTATACAAACTTAGATTGGGCAGACAATGTAGTAGATAGGAAGAACATCTCTGGGTGCTACCATAGTTTGGGTCCTGGGATCAACAATGATATCTCGGTTTAGTAGGAAGTAGACTTTTGTGGCACTCAGCTCAGCTGAGGTAGAGTATATGGCAACTAGTATAGTGAGTAGTGAGACCATTTGGCTTTGCACATTACTTGTAGGATTATTTGATTGGAAGTTGGATCCCACTGTGATCTATTGTGACAATCAGAGTTGTATCAAATGCCTAAAATCCAATATTTCATGAATGGTCCGAGGATATAGAGAGTAGGTATCACTTCATTCGATGCAAGGTTCAGAAGGGAGCAATGAAGCTCTAGTATATTCCCATCAATTTGTAGGTTGTTAATATTCTGACCAAGCCCTTAGTAGAAGGGAAGTTTGAAGCCTTCAAAGACAGACTTGGATTGGTTCGGATTTCCTTCCTTGCTAAGGAGAAGTGTTGAGAGCTTGAACATGAACTTCTTGCACAGGTTGTGTGTGAACATGCAAGAAGTGGTTCAAGACAACCTGTAAAAGTGAGGAAATAATACCATCTTGTAATTTCACTTATTAAGTAAAAGTGAATGCTTAATTTCCCTAGATCTCTTAAATCTTAGAAATCTAAATGAAATATTCTAGAGATTTCCGAAAGATTAGTGAGTCGGATTTGATCTAATCTTAGCTGTACATCTTATTGTTGAGATAAGGTGGTTGCTAAGATTAAGGAGATTGGTTGCTGAGATATATGAGGTTAGTTGCTTGAATTGAGGAGATTAGTTGTCTCACTGCAAGCATAAATAGGACATGATGGGAGAAGTTGTACATGCACATTTTAGACATCAAGAAGATTCAGAAGATCAAAGAAAGATTAGCTGAGTAGATTCAAAGCATAGGAGAGGAGCCAAGGTCGGTTTGGATTAAACAATGTTGTACAATAGTTATGTAAAGTGCAGATCTGAGTGATCGGCAAGTAGATCTAGCAGATCTAAGTATCTAGTAGGTAGATATAGTAGTCTAAGTGACAAACATCAAGATCAAGTGCAGATTTGATTGTCTAGCAAGCTGAAAACCTCAGTTTTGAGTTGTCCTTGTAAGTGTTGATGATTAATGATAAGCCTTTGTGTGTTGCTATTATGCTTTTATTTACCTCTCTTTTTGTAACAGTGGTATCAGAGCATGGATGGTGTGGTGCTTGTAGAGTATGTGTGTAGGGGAAAAGAAGGATTGCACTGGCTTGTGGATAGGTAGAGATTGAGACTTGATCACTGCTTGAATGCTTGGATTTGAAAGATGGGCATTTGTTGGTGAAATGTGATTTAAAGCACAAACCATGGTAGATCAGATCAAAAGCAAAGGTTGAGATGAAAATGACAACAGTGTTGACTAATTTCCATGGTGAGGGCATTGCTGTGGATGGCAATGACCATCTTAATTTCTTTGTTTTCATGGAGACTCTTAGCAATTTATGAGATGAGAAAAGGCAAGTCCTTTATTGGGAAATGATGGTGACGTGAAAGTGCTCATGGTACTGAGTGCACATAAAAATCCCTAGAGAATGCGTAATTGTGTGAACATAAATTTTACAAGCAGGATGCATGATGTTGAGAATTTGGAAGGCTGGAGATTGATTCAAATTCTCTTCTTGATAATTACTTGTGAGCTTACTTGATTTACTTATGTCTTCTCTTCTTACCTTATTTAGTCTTTCATCAAGTTAATTACCAAAATGGAAGAGACACAAAGTTAGGCTCTTCGAGCCAGGGAAAAAACATCTCCCTCTTGGAGAAGAAAATCCACAAGAAATTCTTCTTATAAACTTTCAAATGACAAGTACCATGACCAAGACTTAGACCCTTGACCTAAGAATGCTTCCAAGACCTTGTCACTGCTTCTTTCTTGCCCCTTCAAATTGCTTCTCCTTTTCTGCACCAACCTGCACTAATCTGCATCAACGCTAGAACCTTTCACTTTGCATAAGTCTGAAGCTTCTTCACTTAAGGTGTAATCCTTCCTATTTACGTACTGTAGAACAGGAAGGTAAATCACAGATTTACCTTCCTTTCTCGCACTATAGTCTATATTTCCTTGCTTTATTATCACTGTGAATTATCAAATTTTCTTCCTTTGTAGCAATCCGTATATGTCTGGTATATCCGCACTTCAGCTTCAGAACAACCCAATACTTACCACGCTTTCAATTAGTGTCACATTGTATATATATAGTCTTCCTTCAAGGTAATCCGCAATCCTTGACACTGATCCGAATATGTATATATATCGGACTTAACCTTGTCCTGAAGTCTGCACTCTTGTTCGCAGCCTCTTTTCACAGATCCACATTCAATGCTTCAAAACAATACTCAAAACAGTTTCTACCCTGAAGTCTACCACTCTTGTTCGCAACCTCTTTTTAGAGATTCCTCTTTTCACAGATCCACATTCAATGCTTCAAAACAATACTCAAAACAGATCTGCACCTAACAAGTGAACACTGCCTTTTAACTCGCATTTATTTCAGACTTTTATCACACTGTAAAATCACAGAGGAATCCACAATTCTGTCCTTGAATGCGCTGCAGCTTCCTTATATATATAGTGATTTGTCTCTGCTTTTAGGCTGACCCTACAACAAGCTTGTAGGCCGACTAGATTACAGCATCAATGAGCTTATCTTCCAGAGTGGAATGAGGGTTGACTTAAGTCATTCTTTCACTGTTTTATGGCAAGGTCTTGGAGCATATTCTTTATACTAGCCACTTCATATACATGACACTTAATTACATTTATAACCAGAAGACAAACCCTAATAGGCATCAAGAAGAAGTCTATTGACCTATAATAAAATCTTGCTCATGAAACCCATGAAGCAAGTATAACAAAAAATACATTTTATTATCCTTGTCTTCTTCTTTACATAAATACATAATTGCATAGTCAATATGAAGACCGATCCTAGTTACACTTTTCAACACATGAGAAGTTCCTTGTGTGAGGAGTTGCTTTTATAGAAGCATAGAGCTGTAGGAAAGGTCGATCTGCAGTTAAGAAAGAGATGTGAAGTGGGTGAAAAAAGAGAAAGAGGAGGAGATCACATAGTGCTGGGATTTCTAAGCTGCTAGGGCTGAGTGCACGTCAGGACCAATGGAGTAGGTTTTGGAAGCCACAGAGAAACTGTTGGGAAGAGAGTGTGCATGTGTAGCAAAAGGCTGCGACAACCATGAAAAAGGAGAATGATGCCAACTAAAAGGACGCAAGTTGGGCCATGAGAGATTCCGTGGATTTGGTGAGTGCAATGAGGTTTAAAGCCTAGGTGAAGGTAAGACAAGTGTAGTAGATGATTATTAAGTGTAGGTTAAGGAGTACATGCAAATTATGGATCAACATAGGCTGGAGATACAGCAAGAGAGAGGTTTCATAGTTGCATGGATGAGAAAACAAAGATGGATTTGATGGTGTTGAGGCTTGGTGAAGGAGCCATAATGTTATGGAGAGTTGCATTAGTGCATTGACACCTTAGAGAGTTTGATCCAAGTTGTAAATCCTAACCATATGCTGGATGAATTATCCAAGGTTATTGTAAGACTTGTTATTCAAGCATACATCTTGTAGTTTATGTTGTAGGGAACACCACACTAGGTGTTGTACTTGTTGTCGCTTAGATTGTACATGGATTGCGACAAAGACTTAAGTCGGGGGCTGTGTCTCTGATCCCTGACCTCTCCATTCTAGCTATCTCCCAATAGCAGGCTATGGGTGGTAGTCCCTATGGAAATGTGAAGGTGAAGGACAAGTTGGCAACCAACGAGTCCGGGAGACACAATTGGCCTAACTACTCGGTTAAATTTAGCAAGATTAAAAGATTACATTAAATTGAGTTGTGAGAGGAGTGCCTTATGGAGTCAACTTCTTGCTTATTATCAATTAAATGCCAAGTAACCGGATGGACAATCGTTGCTTGGGTGAATGACTATCCTATATGAACTACAAATCCTACAAGCTAGGTGGAATGCAGAATTTGGGTTGATTTATTGAAAATTCCACAATCAGAATCCTTCTACAACAGTTGGTTAAGTTTCTTCTATTTTGTTATATAACTGAACAAAATTATTTACTGTTTTCTACGGTAAATAACGAAACTAACACATTGCAATGTTCATAAATATAAAACACCGCGGAAACAAAATACAACACAGGAAAAAAATAAACACACAATCGACACCGTTATTTTTGGACAAATGTCCTCGGAAAAACCCAATGTGGGAAAAATGCTGTAGCATCTAAGGTTTTGTATTATTAAGCAATAGTTTCTGAATACAATCTTGGATGCCTTACTGGCTATCCAATACAGAGAATATAATTAGCAGAAATTTAGTGAGAAAATAACCTCACACTATCACTGACGAACCGACAATGATACTAGGATTTATTTATAGACCCTACATACATACTAGGATTTATTTATAGACCCTAGACTTTTCAATTATCATCCTAGATCTTTCCAAACTTGAGTAAGGTTTGTTTCCAAACCTTAGATTCTTAGGACCATTTGAAAATGGATCAATACACATATCTAGGAGATTACCATTATAAGCACATCATGCGTTAGTCAACATTTATACATTAGACACACATTGACCTAGAATAGTCTAGGGATTCAATCAAGAGAACATATACCTAGGGTTTCACTCCCAGGGCTTTTGATAAGGATTTTTCTTGTAGGCCTAACCAAAACGTAGGGTTTCGGTTCATTACCAAAGCAAACCTTTATTATATCAAACTTCAATGGTTCGAGATTTCTAACAACATCATTTCAACTCCAACAAGTTTAGAGCTTCCATGATCTTATCAAAATCCCAAACTTGATATTATTAGAAGTTAAAACATTAATTAGAATACCAATTCTCACAAATAGCCCTAAATAGGGTCAGGGTTTCACATATCAACAACATACCCTCAGGTTAGGGTTTTTCTAGAGAACCTTCTTAAGGTTCTATACAAGCACATTTGAGGTGTATAAGGTGGGTAGATTCATCAGGGGATGAGTCATCCCAAACAAGAATCCTTTTAGGATTCAGTAGTGCTAGACATATCAACAATTAGTAACATATGAAATGGATATTTCAAAGGGAGTGATAAGACTATACATTTCAATACATACCTTTGACTCTTTGATAAACCTTTGTGTGGCCTTCTTATTTGATCCTTGAAGCCTTCTCCATGATTCTTGGACATCCAACAGATTGATTCCTAGAAAAGGAGTAGAGGTAGACAAGTGATTAGTATTTCATGTAATCAAAATCTTAAATAAGTACATGAAGACAAATGGAGGGAATGAGATACTTATCTCGAGGAGTTGTTGTGGGCTCCCTCCTTAGCTCGAGGGAAAACCTTAAACTTATAAAACAAAGAAATACATTTCCAAGAAGATGTTAAACCTATACTACGTAAAATATACAAATGAAATATAAAGTGGAAGGGGCTTAGTAGTGCAAGTCCCTTAGTTCTTCTCCAGTCTTTGCTTTCTTCGGGGATGATGTCTCTTCAACAATGTTTTCATGATCTCTATCTCTTTTCCTTCTCCTAGGATTGTCAGGACAATCACTTTTATAGTGTCCCATCTTGTGACAATGATAACACTCGATCTTGGACATCTCAACCTTCTTCTTTGGCCCTTTCTTCTTGGATCTTCCTTTATGATGAGCAACATAAGCATTTGATACCTCTTCATTGTTGGTTACCATGGAGACCCTTAACTCTTCTTAACAAAGCCTCATACATTTCTTTGCATGATCAATATTTTCTATGAAGGGGAGAAGATTGTCCTTTATGCCTTAATCTATCAAAGCCATAGATACCAATTCCAGTTCTTTGTGCTTCACCTTATTAGCACCACTTGATTCTTCTACAGGTCTTTTCATTTTTCCTTTGACTAGATCTAAGACCTTGTTCTTTTCAAGGATGATGTCAATTCTCTTCTTCCAGGACCTATAATTTGAAGCTCCTTCAAGCTTGTTCTCTGCCTTGATAGTGTTAGACATATTTCTTGAAGATAGTGAAGACTTCTTTTTTCTAGTGAACTCCTTGCTTGATCAATTCCTTAAGACTGTCTTTTTCTTCTTCTTTCACCAAAGCTTTGATACCATGTTAGAGAATAAAAAAGGCAGAAAGATCCTATTGTGCTTGATTATTTACTTGTGAGCTTCTTTAGTTCTTATTATGTTCTTCTTATCTTTCTTCTGATTAGTTCATCAAGAAAATATTAAAGCAAATGGACATAGATCAAGGACACCAGATGTAGGCCAACATCCAGGGGAAAACCCCTCTTGAGGGGAAAACCTAGTCTAGAAATTCTTTCTTTCAATAGTATTATTTGAGACTCTTCACCCTAGACCAAGATTAGACCTTTCCTCCACACCAAGTCAGCCTCCAGAATTTCGACCCCTTTCTAGCAACGTCAACTATGCAGCAGTTCCGGCATCATACGGCTTCCGGCAACAACAAAACTTGGAAGACTTCGATCTCCCAATCCAGAGCCCGAAATAGAGAGAGACAGGTACCAAAATTTTGTTTTTTTTTTTCTCCTTAGATTTCCGAAAACTCGCACTTCTTTTGGCTTCTCGACAATAGACTTCGTGCAATAGTTTCGACATCATATGGATTCTGGCGGCAACAAAACTTGGAAGACTTCGATCTCCCAATCTAGAGCCTGAAACAGAGAGAGGGAGGCACCAAAATTTCGTTTTTCTTCTTCTCATTAAACTTCCCAAAACTCACACTTCTTTCGGCTTTCCGGCAACAAAATTCGAACTTCTTCACGGCTACAAGAGATATCGAACTGCTTGAGAGAATGTGTTCCAAATGAATTCGAATTGCTTCCTTTTATAGGCTCCTTGTGAGGTCAAATAGGCTTCTCTTGGGCCTACATGAGCCGACATGATCTCTTCTAGGACGACTTGGTGTGGAGGTCACATAATTCATATTTGACTCAATAATAAAACTTTTTACATGATTTGAAAGCCCAAGAAGGGTCTCTTTAAATGCACAATGACTCTATTAACTTAGAATAAATCCTAGAAGTCCTCAATAGGGACTTTGACCTTAAACATGGTGACCCAAGCATGAAACCCATGCTTTAATAAGTCACAATAATAATAATAATAATAAATCTTTTCTTTATTCTTTTGACAAGTACATTACATGATGATTCAAATACATTAAATGAAGACCGAATCTAGTTACAATTTCCGACACTACAATGACAAGAAGAAAGTGAAAATTTGGAAAGTCAGTTTCTTGGAAAAAGAAAAGGGACATGTCTAAGATTCAATGCTATGGGTGTCAGCAATATGGGCACTACAAAAGAGATTGTCCTAAGGTCAAGAAGGACAACAAAAGAGGAAGGAAAGAAGCCCAAATTTCCAAAGAAGTAGAGGAAGTTGAAAAGAAGAAGTCCAAGAAAGAGGAAGTAAGAGATCTCTACTATGACTGAGATAGTCTTCCTCACCTAAGTTCTTTTCAAGTTCCTAAGTCTTTTGTTGTAAGATATTGACATCATGATTCAAAAAACAAGAGCTCGGGACATCATCATAGAAAATCATGAAAGATGGTTATAATCTATGGATGTCAAGGATATAGCTCTTGGGAATCTCATTGGAAACATAAGTGGAAAGGTCATCTAGTTCAAAGTTCATCATACATCTGTCAAAAGGAAACATCTGCTGATGGGGATATTTTAGATCCTCAAGATTCTTTGATGGAATCTTCATTGAAAGGTTCACTGATCATGAGGGGAAGCAAGTGTTTCATCAAGAATTCCAGACTTGTGGAATTCATGGGATGATGGTATGATGACATAAAAGTGAAGCAGATCAAGGGATTGAAGCTCTCTCAATCAAGGAAGCTGCTGTAGGAAGTCTGGATGACCCAAAGGAAAAATGAGGTATGTATGCTTACATTGATATTGTGGAAGTCATGTCATATGGTTGTAAATCAAAAGAAAAAATCTCCTCCCTCAAGGGGATGCACGAATGCATGGGTCACACATTCACTAGATGAAATCAACATAATATGTCCTCAGATGAAGTATGAGGTGGTTGAATACATTTGAGAAGCTCTAATTGGAAGCTCCTGGGAATGAATTGTGTGAAGAAAGGAAGAGATCATAGATTATGCAAACATGGAAGAAGGCATTCAACATCCGAGACCAAGAATATTTGACTAGGAAATCTCCCAAAAAGATATGAAGACTCTGATGGAAGTCTGGAAAAAGATGGAGACCCTTGACAATGGATATCTTTCGGAGATATGTCAACATGTATGCAGGATGCTAATGCAAAATGGAAGATGTCTTGATGAAAGACCATCACAAAGGTAATTTTTATTTAAGTGTTCATTTCTTATTTTTGAACAAATATCTGGATGGGCTTATGCATGACTGCCAAGGGAAGATCTATGGATGTCTTCCTAGAAGAACCATGTACAAGGATGTAAGATCCTTTTGAAGAAGACAACACGAAGGAGGCAGCATGACATGAAGCAAGGCCAGATGTAGATTGATGGATCACTTTCTGATGAAAGGAATGATGACATGACTAACTCATGGATGAAAGTGATGGACGGTTTGTGCCCTATGAAGTAGTCCCAAAAGATGAAGACTCCATAACAAAGAATATATTCATGACATCGAACGAAGGAGTTCTTCAAAGCAGTTGGTTGTCCCATTATCTCCTCTTAAGGAGCTGCTATATGTCCCTAATTAAGAGGGAGCTTGGAAACAAGCTTCTTACTTGGAAGAAACTTGGAAATTCCTAAAGCCAAGAGGGAGCTTAGGTACATTCCTTTTGTAGGAATGAGTACATATGTCCTCCCTAATTAAGAGGGAGAGATAGACACATCATTCTGGTAATCACTTGGGAAGACATAATGGATGATTGGGTAATCATTTGGCACCCATGCTCTTTGAGGATGAGATAGGGCATCCAAGATAAGAGTAGTTGTAGAAGACCGATATTCTTTGAGGATTGGGAATCCAAGATAAGAATAGTCTTGATGGAACACACCCTGAGAACCCGAGTGGGGCATGTTTTGGGAGAGACAATGATCAGGGTGTCTATAAATCATTGGTCTCGCCAGCATTGAGCTCAAATCTTGTGGAGAGATGGAGCCGTTAGTCAAGGCCTTGCAATGTGACAATGCTGGTTGATATGATGCTATACAAATGAGTTACCAATCCGATTTTTCTTATGAGAAATTCTTTAGACTGAGAATGACCAAGTACCATTGTGAATACCTCCCTAGTTAAGAGGGAGTGTTGGAAAGTGTAACTAGGTTTGGTCTTCATAATGACATGTAATTGTGATTTTTGTAAATAATGAAAAGAAGAAAATAAAATTATTATTGTAATACTTACTTCATGGGTTTCATGAGCAAGGGATTTCGTTTTTAGAGTCAATGTCATGTATAACTCTTCTTGGGCATATAAAGAATGTATTTAAGTCGATAGGACTGTCATAAAGCCCTCCAAAGACAAGCGCTAGTTATCCTCTTCAATGTTGGCCTCAAGATGAAGAAAAATGAACTCATTTCGGCTTAAATGAAGACACAACAATTCACACTGTCATGTCGACTTATTTATGGAGGACAAACCACTATATATACCGGTGTGAACTTTGCAGAAATCACAGTCAAGAAATTCAGATTTCTCTGAAATTCAGACTATAGTACAAAGATACAATTTAGATCCCTCTAGCAACAATTTCGGTGCTATCATATAGTCTTGATGTTATATATATAACAATGTCATTACAGTTTAATGAAAACACAGTCTCGGTACTATCGATGTTTCAGTGATACCACAGAAAGAGGCTAGGATAATCTTGGTGCTGTCTCAGTTATGTTAACACTATATTCTCAGTGCTATGATGCTCTCGGTGTTATCTCAGTCTTGGTGAAGGTCTCGGTGCTAAAGTAGAGAAATACAGTTTGGAAAAAGGATACATATTAGCTACAGTTTGGTGCTATAATAGAGTCCACAGTTCGATGCAGTGATATCACAGTTTGGTGCAGTGCTATCACAGTGTAGAGAAGATGAGGATATTTCAGTGTCATGATGATGTCTCGGTGCTAAGAAGGTCAAAGCGAAAGAGGAGTCAAGAAGTAGAAAAGAGCAGAGAAGAGAACTAGTGTCTTGATCTTGGAGTGGCTAATAGGTCTTGGTCTTGGTCTTGGTATTCGTCAATTGGAATCTCTATAAGAAGAATTTGTGCGGATTTTCCTCTCAAAGAGTGAGAGGTTTTGGCCCTGGCTCATAGCCTACATTATGTGTCTCTTGTCTATATATATTCATGCATTGGTAGCTGTTGATGAAGAAGTACACTATTAATCTAAATTAAAGAAGATCCTAATCTAAAGTTGTAAAAAGCACTCATAAGCAGTTACTAATTAAAGAGAAATCACCTAATTCATGATGCCCTAGATTTCTCAACATTTCCTAGATAAGGAAACATAGGTAGAAAGGTGATTAGTATTTAATATAATCAAAACTTAAATAAGTATATGAAACCAAAACTGAAAAGAAATGAGTACTTGTCTTTGGAAGTTGTTGAGGGCTCCCTCCAAAGCTTTGAGGGATACCTAAAAACTTATAAAACAAAAATGTTCTTTTCAAAGAATATGTTAAACCTACAAATAAAAATAAAAAATATACAAATGAAATATCTAAGGCTAAGAGCAAAGGGCTTGGTAGTGTAAGTCCCTTATGTTAGATTCTTCGAGTTTCACTTTCATAGGAGATCCTTCTTCAGCAACATTTGCATGATCTCTTTCTCTTTTCTTATTTTTGGGATTGTTGGGGCAGTCACTTTTATAGTGACCCATTTTATGACATTAATAACATTCTATCTTGGACATGTCAACCTTCTTTCTTGGCCCCTTCGACTCCTTGAAGTTTCCTTTGTGTTGAGCGATGTAGGAATTTGAAACTTCTTCATTGTTGGCTACTAATGAGATTCTTAATTTCTCTTGGCTATAGGCATTCCATAGTTCTTCAAAAGTGGGAGATTCTTTCCAACTATTGAGTCCTGAAGCAAACACACTCCAAGAAGGTGGCAACCCTATTAAGGCAGTGATAACAAGTTCCTTGTCTGGTATAATTTCATCAATGACGAGAAGATCATCTCTTGTTCTTGCTATTTTTACAAATAAAGTAGCCACAATATCTTCTTTAGTCATCTTGGTGGTCCTTAGTTCATTCTTCAAACTTGCTACTTTACCAATCTTCTTGATAGTGAAATGTTTTGGCAAGGCTTCTTACATTTCTTGAGCATGGTCAATGTTAGCTATGTAAGGGACAAGGTTGTCTTTTATGCCTTCTACCATTAGAGTCATGGCCACCAATTCTAATTCCCTATATTTCACCTTATCTGAATCATTGGAGTCTTCTGTAGGCTTCTTTACTTTTCCTTTTACCACATCTAATACTTTGTTCTTTTCAAGAATGAGGTCAATCCTCTTCTTCCAAGATCTGTAGTTTGATGCTCCTTCAAGCTTGTTCTCTCCCTTGATTGAGTTAGACATTTTTCTTGAAGATAGTGAACTTCTTCCCCTAAATAACTTCCTTATATGACTCCTTGTTCAATTCCTTTAAACTGCCTTTTTCTTCTTCCTTTATCAAAGCTCTGATACCATGTTAGAAAATCAGAAAGACATAAATATTTTCTTGTTCTTGATAATTTACTTGTGATGTTTCTGAATTCTTATTAGTTTGTTATTATCTTCTTTTCTCTTAGTTCATCAAACAATTACCAAAGCAATAACACATAGATCAAGGACACCAGAGATAGGCGGATAGCCAGGGCAAAACCCCACTCTAGGGGAAAACCCAGTCAATAATTTTTCCTTAAATAATTTTCCTGAGACTCTATGCGGCGGCGACAACACTGCTTAAACACCTCCTTCTTCAAAAAGTGGGCCACCTTTGGGCTTCGATCTTGGAGGAAATACTTCGATCTTGACTTAGAAAGTTCGATTTTTACCCAATACACCTTCTCAAGGAACCAACATCCAACCACAATAACTTCGACCTATTCTTGCCTTGGCAACAACAACATGCAACAACTGGCAGCAACAACACAATGAGGGACTTCGATCTTCCAATCCAGAGCATGTGAGAGAGAGACACACACACAAAAATTTGATTTTCCTTTTCTCCTTCACCTTGAACAAACTCACAATCCTTTTGCCTTGTTCCTTGACTTCGCACTTTTTCCTATGCAACAATAGATATTGAATTTCTGTGAGAGAGAAATGATGCTCCAAATGAATTCCATCTCCTTGTATATATAGGCTTGAGGTGAGCTCGAATTACTTGACTTGAGGTTGACTTGATCTCTTTAAGGCCGATTTGGTGCGGAGGTTCCATAAATCATATTTGACTCATTACTAAGCCTTTTTACATGGTTCAAAATCCCAAGAAGGGTCTCTTTAAATATACAATGACTCTATAAACTCAGAATAAATCTAAGAAGTCCTCAATGGGGGCTTTGACCTAAAACATAATGACCCAACCATGAAACCCATGCTTTAATAAGTGATTGTAAAAATTCTTTTCCTTATTCTTTTGACAAGTACATTACATAGTGACTCAAATACATTAATGAAGACTGAACCTAGTTACATTCTTCAATAGGCCCCACTGGAAAAATAGGCCTCAAGAAAATAAACCCTCTTGAAGAAACTAGGCCCTCGAGAATTAGACCTATGTCACCAACAAATTTGTCCCCTTCCTTCTAACCTTGTATGACCCCTGTGCACTTGAGAAATCAACCTTTTTGGATATTTCGGCTTCCTCCACAATTTGGCCCTCCTCTTCAACAACTTAGCCTCCCTCTTTCTTGAACTCGACCTCCCTGAATTTCTCCCAAATTTCCCTAATGCACTTCTCCTTACTTATCTTCAGTCTAGTCAAGCCTCTCGCTCTAGAGAATCATTTCCTCCACAACTGTGAGTCTTCACCTCTCGCTTATGCTTATTTTATACTTTCATTAAGCCAAAATCCCTATCTGTAATCTTCTACGTGATCAATGACTAGGATTAAATCATAAGCCTCACTTGAGATCAACGGTGGAGATTATGTCTAAGTCACTTAAATAATTTTATTATTTATCCTGGACACTTTGGCCTAATAGTGCACTAATTAATTAAATTAATTATTTTATTTTTCCTAAGTTAACCTTAGGAAATAAATCATAATATCACTTTCTCCACCAAGAAAGCACCTAAAGAGGCAATCAAATATCTTCTACATGCTAAAACACCAAGCCAATTTATAAGACCTTCAGATGCTATAATATCAACTCTCCCTCCTAACAAGGAAGAGATTCTCTACCACCCTCAATTTGCCTCTGTAAAACAAAAACATCCTCTTCACTAGAGGCTTGGTGAGAATATATGCGACTTGCTCCTCTGTGGAGATGTACTGCAATCTCACGACACCTTTGTGGACTCTATCTTTGATGAAGTGGTATTTGATCTCTATATGTTTGGATCTATAGTGAAACAATGGATTCTTCGAGAGCTTAATGCAACTTTGATTGTCATAGTAAATCACAGTGGGCCCCTTCTCAAGACCACATAATCCTATGAGCATCTTGCTAAGCCATAT
The DNA here is from genome assembly GCA_034641835.2 of Pinus albicaulis. Taxonomy (NCBI): domain Eukaryota; kingdom Viridiplantae; phylum Streptophyta; class Pinopsida; order Pinales; family Pinaceae; genus Pinus; species Pinus albicaulis. The sequence goes on from CM076579.1 coordinate 753,856,850, forward strand.
GGATTTACAACTCACCAAACTTGTTGCCATGTATTCTGTCTCTGTTGAGCTAAGTGCCATTGAGTGCTACTTCCTGCTATACCATGAGATCATAGTTGATCCCACGCTGGAAGAAAAACATAAAGTACTCTTGCTGTCCACTACACTCCCTGCCCAGTCTGAATCTGTGTAGCCCTGTAACTCCACTTCACCAACTCTGACATAACTTAGTCTATACTCCACTATACCATGAAAATACTTAAGCATATGCTTTGCTTTCAGCCAATGAACCCTTCTCGGCTCCACCATGACCTGGCTGACTGTGCTCACAACAACACAAATATCCGACCTGGTGTTGACCAAATACATCAAGGACCTGATCAATTGTATGTACAAGATGGGATCCACCAACTCACCCTCAAAAGCTCTTAGCTTTCTCAAGTTGCTGATCATAGGTGTAGACATCAACCTGCAATCCTTCATCCTAATTCTCCTTAGAATTTCAACTACATAATCCTAGTTGCTGCCACACTTCTAATTGTTGATATTCTGAAGTTCTATGCTATAACAATTACTTATTTCAAGAACTTCTTTTTGTTGCAAAATTTGTGAAGCAATTGTAGATAGAACATAAACCAAATGCACATTAGAAGACAACCAAGAACCTAAATGAGACAAAGAATTTAGGTCCAATGCCTAGGGCAAAATCCACAAGGGGAAAACCTAACCAGTTTCTTCTTCTTTAGATATCAATTTTTCAGTAGAGATACAAAATTGTTGTCGTTACGACAAACACCCTCCAAAATTTTTCCTACACTTGCATTTTGGAGCCTATTGAGGATCTTGCGATTGGTCGTTCCGTACTCACATCTTGGTCGACTGATTCCTTGTTAAGTATTTGAGCTCCTTCTTCAATTGTAAGTGTCGAAGTGACCTACTCGCACATGCTCATTCTACAACAAATTCATGAGCACATTCTTTATGCAAGCTTGTACAACTATAACACAGTCCATCAAGACTATGCTTGTGCGATGATCAACCCATGTCGACAGTAAGTGCATGCTTTCATTGACAGTCTCTCACTTTTGGTTGTGATTGTACTTTTGTTTCGGTGAGTTTTCTAAATTGTCGCTTTTGCGCGCCTTTACTTTCATGAGTGTCGCTTTCATGTTTTCGACTGTGGCCTTCGCTTTCTTTCATCTTAATTAGTGTCGTTTTCATGTTATCTTGGCTCTGGCATGTGTTGTTTCACCTTTGTTCGCATATTGCAAGTGTCGTTCGCACTTTTCTCTTTATATAGAAAATGTCATCTTTCGACATGGGAAGTGTCGCTTATCATGTAAAGTGGAGTTTTAACTTGTTTCAAGGGGTAGCTTTGGCGTTGATGATTCCTACTAGCCATGTGGACATGTTTTACACTCATTCCCAAAGTTTCATGCACTGTCGCACAAGTTTTGTCACTTTCGTCGCAAAGTGTATCTTTTGTGTCGCACTTGGACATGTACGTTGCATCGCTGTCGCATTGAGGGCATCATGTTGTTCTTGTTTTTTGAGTGATCAATGTTGTGTTGTCGATTGTTCTGAGTATGTGATCATGATCTATTTTTGTCTCTGCTCACATGAGCCTCACTAATCCCACACTTAACCTTATCCAGAAAATTTCGTTCCCAGGCAGCTTGAATTCACTCAGCCCTCTTGAATTGCACATTGCAAAGTCTCAACCCTCAAGCCTTGACCTTGCCTCTTGGAACTGTGCATTGCACAGTATCAATGCTTAGTCCCAGTCCTTGAGCTCCAAAACTGCGCAATCCTTGCTCCAACCAGCCTTCTTTGCGCACTGCGCAGTCTCAAGCATCAAGCCTCAACCTTGAGATCTTGAACTGCGCAACTGCGTAATCATATGGCATATCTCCCTCCAAACTGCGCATTGGGCAACTTCAAGCCTCAAGGGGAGGCCTTGAACCCATCAACTGCACAATCTTCCATCTTGTTCTCTTGTCTAAACTATGCATTGGGCAACTTCAACCCTCAAGCATGACCTCTTGAGTTCCTCAATTGTGTAGTCACTCAGCCCAAACCTTTAGAATTGCTCACTACACAATCTCAAGGTTCAAGTCTCCAGCCTGAGTCCTTGAGTCCCTCAACTGTGTAGTCCCTATGCCCAGGTTTCCAGTACTTCGCATTGTGTAGTCTCAACGCTCAATCCTCCAGCTTGAGTCCTTGAGTCACTCAATTGCGCAATCCTTTGACCCTGGCCATCCTGAATTACGCATTGTGCAGTCTCAAGACTTAGTCCCGGACCTTGGCCTCTGGAATTGCGCAATCCTTGAGCCAATCACTCAACCAGTCAACTAGTCTAGCCCTAACAAGTGATTTCATGAAGCATCTTAGGCTAGGGGTTTATCGGACTGATGTCATCTTGTCATGGGTGGATTGTAGTTGTAGGTATTCTATCATGTCATGACATCATGATGATGAAGGAGATGGAGAAGGAGACCATGCTAGAAGACACCTAAGGAGCTGAGGAGATAAGATGATCATCAGGTAAGAAGATGAAGGAACACTGGATTACAACAAAAGACCAAAAATCAAGATCGCATGAAGACTCCATTTGATTCACAACTGTAACTTTTCATAGATATTCTATGCTTGATGCAACTTTACTTTTATCCCCAATATCAAACAACAATCACATAAACAAGAAAGTAAAATGCTGATAGAACATACCAATAGATTGACAGAAGACAAGCCAAAAATACACTTAACTTGATCAGCAAAATATGTGTGGTGGTGCGTTACGACGGTCAACAGGATGCTTCAACTAGCAAAGTCTCAATACAGTTAGCCAGCCAGAATGTGTCACACAACCCTCTCGGACAACTCTATATCAGTCAACCCAAAGTCAACGAAAGTCAACATTGTCCCAGTCAACGGTCAATGAAAAATAACAGAAGCAAAAGTCAACAGAACCCGGTCAAAGTCAACGTCCAACCTCAATTTCTGTGCTAATAAATGCAGACTGCAAAAATCAAAATTTTGGGAGAGATAAGGGTCAGTTTGACCATGCGTTGACCAAAGTCAATGTTGGTCAAATCTGCGTTGAAACCCTAGGTCAAAAACATAAATTTCCTTTGCTGCTTTTTCCCATGTGTGAGAGAAGAAGAGCCTCCAAGGTGATTGAACCAATCATATGATGAGAGAGAATGTGATGATGAGTGATGGGTGAAAATGACCTCCAATGTTGACCTATATATATCCATCAGTGAGGGTGTGTGACACATCTGCTGGGGTTTCAAGCCTACATTTCAATTTTGGCCGACCTTGCACATAAGTGGAATTAATTCAAAATAAATGTTCTGCTCATCGGATCAAGATGATCTTTAGATCGATCTTGCACCTCTCTGAAAGAGGAATCCAATAAAAATATTGACATCTTCATTTGAGCATCACAACATGGAGTTTGGACCTAGTTGTCCAAAATTAACACTCCCTCTCAACTAGGGAGAAATCCATCCACCTGTGCCATCCAAACATTGTGCGTCATTCCGCTGTAACTTGCTTTGCTAGCTTCTTTATTTCAGAACAAAAGGTGAGTCACAAAGACATCACTCCCGGCTGAAAAATTCAGCTTAGAGGTTCGAAACGTCAATAGGACTCAAAGGAGTCACATACCAACCCGAAGTTGGTTTACCTGACCCGAAGTCAATTGGAGGTCTGAAACCTCACTAGACTTGATCCTAGATCAAGTGGTTAGACATGTGCCATCCTAGACATAGAGAGTATGGAAATCTCCAATGCATCCATCGGTCTTTGCTACTGGTCTCTCGCTTTTCTCACCTCACTGGCCAAAAGAGAGGTACTTCCCATGAGTCCGGGACTCAATGGGTAGGATGCATACGGGGCATAGATCATGAGAAGTGAACCAACTCAATATCATAATGGTGGGGCAGAAGCACACCAACAAGGTTCGGCAAGCCTAGCCCTGTGGTTGCTTATAGCTCTGAGGAACTATCCCCAAAGCCCCCTGGAGCTCCCAGAGCTCATCGTCCAACAAGACCCTTAGCATAGGGTCGTTCCACGATACCAAGATTCTCATGGAAGGTTAGGAACTTGACCTTCCCCAAGGGCTTTGTGAGAATATCCACGACCTGCTCATCAGTTCCTATATGATTGAGCATTATGGCGCCTCGTTGTGCCATATCTTGGATAAAGTGGTACCTGATATCAATATGCTTGGATCGATCGTGGAACACGGTATTCTCGGATAACTGAATCCCATTTTGGTTATCACAGAGTATCACGGTGGTATCTAGCACATGCCCGAATAACTCACTGAAGAGCTTTCGCAATCAAACTGCTTCTCAACAGGCCATACTCACTGCAATGTATTCGACCTCAGCAGTGCTCAAAGCCATTGAATTCTGCTTCCTGCTGATCCATGATATCGAAGCAGATCCAAGTGTGAAGTAGCATCCAGATGTGCTCTTGAGTAGCGTCGACATGAATATATCCATGGAGTGTCACGCTCCCGGCAGTGTATCTCAGCCCATGGTTTATCGTGCCCCGAAGATATCTCAACAGATTCTTGGCACCAACTTAGAGAATGTGATGAGGATCAACCATGTGTTGAGTCAAAGTGTTCACCGTAAAACATACATCCGAATGAGTGTTCACTAAGAACATCAGGGCCCCTACGAGTTGACGATACTCAGTAGGACTTGCTAGCACCGGCCCAGCAGTGCTACCACTCAACTTCTTAAAGTTGAGCTCCATCGGTGTCGACACGGACTTACAGTCCACCATTCCAAATCTTTCCAGAAGCTTCACAATATCTTTTCCTTGAGAAAGGAAAATCTTGCCAGGTTTCTGCCAAACCTCTAGGCCTAGGAAGTAATGCATCAATCCTAGGTCCTTCATCTTGAACTCAGAAGCGAGCTCCCTCTTACACTGATGAATGAGAGGGTCAGCACCCGTCAGGAAGAGGTCGTCTACATACATCACCAGAATGAGAGGCTTTTCTCTATCAACCTTGAAGTAAAGGTTCGGATCAACATTACTACAAGTGAAGCCCAACTTCATCAGGTAGCTATCTATCCTCTCGTACAAGCCCTAGGTGCTTGATTCAACCCATAGAGGGCTTTCTTCAACCTGCATACATGGGTGTCTCGATCCTGGACTTCGAATCCCAGAGGTTGCTCCACATACACCTCTTCCTTTATCGCACCATGCAGAAATGCGGTCTTCACATCCATCTGATGAAGATTCTATCCTTACGTAGCAGCAAGAGCTTTGATAGACCAGATGGTGGTATATCGAGGTACAGGTGCAAATATATCATCATAGTCTACACCTTCCTTTTGAGAAAAGCCACGGGCAACGAATCTTGCCTTGAAATTTTTAGCACTACCATCAGATCCATGCTTGATCTTATAGAGCCATTTCGAGGTGACAACTGCTTTGTCCTCTGGTCTCAGAACCGCATTGCAAACATCATTCTTCATAATGGAATCATATTCTTCATGCATAGCATCCTTCCAGACTTGATGCTTTACGACTTCCTCAAAACATCTTGGCTCAGATTGTACGATTGTACTCATGGCTGCTAGATACCCTTGGTATCTGTTCGACTTCTTACTTTCACAGAATGTCCCCCTTGGGGCCATATGATTCTCGGCATCCTCGAGAGTGTCCCTAAGCCATGATGGTTTTCTCTTCATTGAAGGAGGTGGATCAATAGGGTCCATCGGTCCTTCAACATTGGGCATCGTTTCATCCTTCGGTTTTTTTTGATTTCCAACCCTTACTTCATGATCTTCCTCAGAGTTCGGAAGATTGATTACTTTCTTGAGGGAAGTATCTTCATCAAAGGTAACATCGTGGCATATCTCCACTTCCCTTTGACCAGGCACATAGACTCTATAGGCCTTCGAAGTTTCACTGTAGCCGACAAACATTCCCTTCTTCCCAGAGGCATCCAGCTTACTCCTCTTCTCTTTCGGTACATGAAAAATAAATGGGACAACCAAAAACTCTAAAATGTGAGACGTCAAGTTTCTTACCAGAGAAAACCTCTTCGGGAGTTTTAGAGTCCAAAGCAGAATTCGGGCATCGGTTTTGTATGTACACAGCAGTGTTCGCAGCTTCTCCTCACATAAACTTTGTAAGACCTTGGTCACATAGCATGGCACGGGCAACTTCCACAATGGTCCTGTTCTTTCTTTCAACAACGCCATTTTGCTTAGGAGTATATACGGTTGTGGTCTCCCTCTTGATGCCAGTTTCTCTGCAAAAATTGTGGAACTCGTTCGTCTCATATTCAGTGCCATTATCGATCCTCAAAATCTTGATCTTCTTCCTTGTTAGATTTTCCACCAAAGCTTTGAAGGTACAAAACCACATGAAAGCCTCATCCTTCTTCTTCAAGAAGTATATCCAAGGTTTGCGAGAGAAGTCATCTATGAACGTCATATAATAAGAACATCCTCCCAAGGATGTCACGGGCAGCATACCAGACAAATCAGAATGTATCAATTGCAAGACATTAGATGTCTTTGTGACACTTGAGGGGAAAGGTCCCCTTGTATGCTTTCCTTCTGTACAACCCTGACATACACCTTCATGATCATTCTTATATTCGGGCATCCCTATCACCACCTTCCTTGCATCGGGAAGGGCTTTGTAATGAAGGTGTCCAAACCTCCGGTGCCATAGTTCAGTCTGTCAGATAGTATACATGTCATCACTCCCAATGGACTTCCTCCAACCTGGTAGAGTGTATCAACTCTAAACCCAATCGTGATAGCTTCCTTGAAACTCTTCTTCCAGATGCGAATGCCACATTGAAACCTTCTTCTCCCATCAACGAATGCCACATTGAAACCTTTGTCTTCCATGGCCGAAATAGACACAAGGTTCTTCTTCAAATCAGGTACGTATAATACATCTTGCAAGCGAAGGACTTGACCTTGAGATAAGTGGAGGGTCACAGTCCCTGTCCCTTTCACGGTATATGTGGCATTATCTCCAAGGATAATTTTTAGATTAACATCCTTCTCAACCATATCAGAAAGTGCTTCCTCAAACCCTGTGATGTGCCTTGACGCACCACTATCAATCAACTAGACATCCATAGTGTCAGGTGGAGATGCAGCAGAGAGGGCAGATACAAGAACGAATTCATTTCTTTTATCATCAACAACATTCGATTCCTCATACCTGGAGTTTCTTCACTAGAGGGAGCCTTTCTCTTCCCTTTGAACCTATTGTTCCTTTGATTGCCATTCCTCCGGTTGTTGTTGTTGTCATTATCATCAGGAGAATACCTCTTGAAAGGGCATTCTCTAGCATAGTGGCCGGTCTTGTGACATGTGTAACATTTTCCTTTCTTTCCTTGGGATCCTGCTCTTCTTTTGTTCCTCGAACCACAATTGTTCTTCTTAGCACGAGCAGTGAAGGCAACATTTCCTTCTTTTTCATGTTCCTTCATCCTTGTTTCCTCTTGTACACATCTCAATAATACTTCGTCAAAATCAGGTATCACATTGTTATTGAGAATGGTAGTATTGAATACATGCCATTCGGAGGAGAGACCTCCCAGTGCAGTGAGTACCATTTCTCGATCAGCTATTGTCTCCCCAATGGCCAGAAGTTAATTTTTGATTTCGATTAACTTCAAAAAGTATGATTGGACGGATTCATCCCTGCCTTTCTTCAGATTACTTAGTTGGTTCTTGAAGAAAAGGACTTGATTTGCATTGTTGGCCTTGAACATGTTGACCAACTTATCATACATCTCCTTGGATGTGCCCAGCTCAGAGATGTAGGCTACCAGACTCTTATGAATTGAATCCCGTATCATCAGCTTTGCTTTGATTTCCCCCTTCTTATATTTTGACTTGGTGGCAGCAGGTGCAGATGATGGAGGCTCTTGGATTTTACCTTGCATATAGTCCATGACATCTTGGTCTTCCAACATAAGATCCAAAGTCATCTTCCAGGCATGGAATTCTTCCTTCATAGTCAATTTGTCATCAGATTTGAAGCCATTATAGTTTGAGGTACCCATGCTCTTCTTCGGTGATTGCTACAAACTTGGGCTTTGTCTTCACCTCAACTCTGATACCATGTAAATTTTCGTAGATGTTCTATGCTTGATGCAACTTTACTTTTATCCCCAATATCAAATAACAATCACATAAACAAGAAAGTAAAATGTTTATAGAACATACCAATAGATCGACAAAAGACAAGCCAAAAATACACCTAACTTGATCAACAAAATATATGTGTGGTGGTGCGTTACGACAGTCAACAGGATGCTTCAACCAACAAAGTCTCAATACAGTGAACTAGCCAGAATGTGTCACACAACCTTCTCAGACAACTCTATATCAATCAACCCAAAGTCAACAAAAGTCAACGCTGTCCCAGTCAACGGTCAATGCAAAAACAACAACAAAAGTCAACGCAGTCCGGTCAAAGTCAATGTCTAGCCTCGATTTCTGTGCCAATAAATGTGGATTGCAGAAATCAGAATTTTGGGAGAGATAGGGTCAGTTTGACCATGCATTGACCAAAGTCAACGCTGGTCAAATATGCATTGAAACCCTAGGTCAATTTTTTTTTTTCCTTTGCTACGTTTTCCCACGTGTGAGAGAAGAAGAGCCTCCAAGGTGATCGAACCAATCAGATGATGAGAGAGAATGTGATGATGAGTGATGGATGAAAATGACCTCCAACGTTGACCTATATATATTTATTAGTGAGGGTGTGTGACACATCTGCTGGGGCTTCAAGCCTACATTTCAATTCTGGCTGACCTTGCACATAATTGGAATTAATTCAAAATAAATGTTCTGCTCATCGGATCAAGATGATCTTTAGATCGATCTTGCACCTCTTCGAAAGAGGAATCTAATAAAAATATTGGCATCTTCATCTGAGCATCACAACATGGAGTTTGGACCTAGTTGTCCAAAATTAACAACAACCCTTTGGAGGGAAGATATGGAGAAAAAAACATATCTTTCATGAAGACGAATTATTGGATACATCTTTTATTGAAGACAAAGCAACGAGAAGGACAACTTGGCACTACCACATCATCATGCAGTCCAAGTCATCAATGTCAACTCATGTACTTTCACGAGTCATTATGTGTCATATCATTTGTGGTTTATCTAAATTCAACATCAGAGAAATGTAATGTAAAGTGGAAGTCCAAGAGTCATCCATGTAATACGAAATGTCATGTAGGAAGTTGAAAGGTCATTGAGAAGTCAAACAGTCATGAGGGTAGTGCAAAAGTCATAAGGGAGGTGAATGGTCACCCCATTTATTATATATACACCCTCATTGCTCATGTAAATGACTTTTCACCTTGGCTCCTCTTACTAGGCATTGGTGAGGAAGATAATTGTTTTGGAGGAGCAAGTGACTGCTCTAATGCTCCACTATTGGGGATAGTGGTGTTCATTGTCTTGATGTATCTTGGAACTTTTACTTAATTCATAAGCTTGTTGAGCCAACATGCTTTCATGCATATGCCGTGAATATTGTAAGACTATTCTTTGAATGTTTGCGATGTATGTGTTTTCTTCTGTACTAAGGAAATTGAACTATTTCAATGGCTTTGGTACTTATCTTGTTGAAGATGTGTTGTATTTTTTTTAACAATCGTTGCTTCCTTGTGAACTATTTCGCTGGTTTATCAACGATTCATTCATATGTATATGTTCGTGTGCCTTTTCTAGATTAGTACTATTACTTGTCTTTAAAGGGCCCACTTTTCTTGTCCCTTTCAGTAGAAGGACCTTGATACTTTCCGCAACTGAACATTTCACAAGGCATACTCACTTGTTGATCCGAAGATATCTGTATATTACTCTCTTGTGTTGAACTTTGTAGCCAAGGAAAATCTATTAGAATACATCGCAGCCAGGACGATACTCCAGTTGGGGCTCCTACTTCAAATGGTGTGAAGTCTAATTTGGACTTCACATTGGGGAGACCCCCTTGGTTGATGGATTTCCAACACTGCCAACAAGAGTACAATGAGAGATCAAGGGAATGAGTAAGTTCACACAAATTCGAACAAGCTATAGCATAAATATCATTGGTAGTAGCTGTTGATTTTTGCGTAGCATTGTATGTGCTCTAGCTCCAAAATTTTGTGGAAGGGCTAGAACACATGAGATCTCCAAGACCCAGAAATTGTTTGGAGTAATTCCACCCGGAGTGAAAGTTATTCAAATAATTAATTATTTTAAATGGACCCTAAGTTAAAACTTTAGGGAATTTAAATAATTAAAATGAATTAATTTAAATTTTAAACATGTGGGTGAGAAGCTTCTAAGTGACGAGAATCAAGTCTAATTTAATCTTAGCCGTTGTTTAAGGATTAGATCACGACCGTTGATTTCTCAACAAGAAAAGTATAAAGGAAGGGCTTGAGGGTTAGTGGGAGAACACAGACAATGAATCTAGAGATCGAATTCTTCTGACGGAGCAATTTTCGGATGAAGATAAGATCTAAGTGATTCAATTGTAGTGAGGGGTAGATGCAGTTATTGGTTGGAGGACCAAGAATACATAGCGGAGCAAGGGTTGTAGAGACAATAGAGGAAGCAACGTAGCCATTGGGAGAGGTGACGAAGGCCCACACAGGGCTCACGCAGGAGCAGCGCAGAGCATCTCAGAGGCAGTCCAGATTTAGCTGAAGATCAGAGTTTCTCAACCGGGAGGGCTGAAACTCAATTTTATGAGAGGCAGATTAGCGTAGAGAATGGATGACGTAGTTCTCAGCCAGACCCACGTAGGCCTACGCATCTAATGCACAGAGGCAACTCAGAGGCAGCTGGGGTTTCACTAGTTTTTAATCCGGATTTGCTGGGACTTGCCATGTGAGGTAAAACTCACTATTTTATCTGTCTGTCGAGGATTTTCTCTGTTGGGTGAGTCGGATTTTGGCACCCTAGTTGTACTCATAATACTGCTTCTTAATAATACAAAGTTACAAACCCTCAGATCTGCTGTACGAGTTTTCCCGTATTGGGTTTTCCGGGGACAATTGTCCAAAAATAAGTGTGTCCTTTGTGTGATTGTCTCATTTATTTTTTAGTTCTTGATTAGTATATTGGTGTAGGTTGCAGTTTATTTACATTAATATTTTTACTGAAGTATTCAAAAAAATAACTTGTTAGTATAAGCACAAGTAGATAATGCAAATCAGTTTTTCTACAGTAGGATTTTTGGTTTAGATTTAGAAATTTTCACATGGTATCAGAGAAATTGCAGATCAAGAAGGACTAAAGCCATCTACAAAAGGACAGAGAAGAATTTGTTGCAGGAAAGCAGCGATCCTGAGTGACAACGTTGGACCAGAAAGGCAGAGGAAGGGTGATGCAGTCACCAAAGGGGATCATGCAGACCCTGTGTCAGCCTGCTAAGGTGACGCTATAGCTGTAGGAGGCAACACAGTGGTCGCTGGTCTAGCGCAGAGGCTATTGAGCTGCAATTATCCGGTTATCGTAGCTGGAAGAAAGCAATACAAATTCTATCTAGAGTTGCTGGTGGGGCATTGTTCTGTTGGTGCAGAACAATGTCTAGTGGGGCAGAAGCAAAGTAGAGGGAAGCAATTCCTCAGAAGATTTCTTGCTAAGAAGTCTAGATCTAGTGCTGAGCAGCAACAAATCAAGATCAGAGAGGAGTGTTTCGACATCTGTTGGCAGAAGGATTTCCTTGAAGGAAATCTAATACTCAGAGGGAGCTTGTTCCTTAGAGGGCTTCTAGCGCTAGGAAATCCAGATCTGAGTTTTGCTGGGGTAGCAACGGAAGAGGGAGAAAGGGACTTGTTCGACACTAAGTTGAGCAGAGATGGTCGTGAATGAACAGAGGGATCAGGACAGGTTGGATGGAGCATCCAACTTTGTCATCTAGAAGGCCAAGATCCTGGCAGTTTTGGATGAACATCGCATCAAGGATCATGCCTTGAACACTATTAGTGTTCCGGTTAATGTTGATCCTCTCAAGAAGTACAAGTAGGCTCACGAAAAAACAAAACGCATGATCATGGACAGAGTCAAGGATCATGTGATCCCACATATTGCTGAGAAAGGGAAATGTGGGAGGCCTTGACCACTATGTACTAGGGATATTCCGTCCAACAGAAGATGTTTCTTGAGAATCAACTGAGATTATTTCAGATGCAGAAGGGAGAAGAGATAAACCCCTTCCTCATTAGATTGCAAGAGATCCGAAATCAGCTAGCTTCCATAGGGGCTACACCAGATGTTGGGCTTATGGTCAGGACTGCCCTGAATGCAGTCACTGAAGACTGGGAGACCTTTGTCCAAGGAATTTTGGGCAGGGCATCTCTTCCAAGTTGGGAAGAGATGTGGGCAACTATTCGACAAGAAGGGCTTAGACGATGGACCAAGGCGAGAAGCAGCAACAAAGGGATCAAAGTCAAGGAGGAAGAGGAAGATGTGGCTCTCACATCTAAGGGATAGCAAGGGCAACAGAGAAGGAAAAAGAAGGACCTCTCGAAGGTCAAATGCTTCAGATGTGGGGAACTAGGACATTTCGACACACAGTGCCCTCTGAAGAAGAAGGGAAAGGAAGAATCTGACTTGAAGGTTGCTCCTGCTCTGGCTGATGAGGACGATGATGACAGATGCGCCATGAGTTCTCATGCACCTAAGAAGTGGGGCGATATGGAGCTGTAGATCAACTACAGTTCGTGCAGGGGCAGGATCCATGAGGTGCCCAAATTCTTGGATCACATACGACTACGGGAGCCCTTAATGACAGTAGCAGAATGGTGGGTGTCAATTGATGCAAGGGATGATGGAGCAACAATGGCAGAGCTAGAGTGTCGAAGTTTGAAGCAGTGCGGAGCACAGTCAACAACAACGCAGTGCATAATGGTGCAGCACAGTGCTTACACAGTGCAGAGCAACAACAACACAGTGGCATCAGAGGGTCAGCACAGATTAGCAGCAGAGGTAGTTCCAGCATTGAAGAGTATTCAGACTAACTAGTATGTCAGTTTTGGGAGGTTTTTCAGTTGCTTAACTCTCAGCAACTGAGTTGTAGTGCAACAGTTAGCAGTGGCAATGCTATGGGTAGCATGATGCAACACTTTGAGAAGGAGCTGTAGTATAGATGTAGCAGTGACAGTGGTGGAGTCATGGGCAACAATACATATAGTAGTAGCGTAGTGGATGAAGGGCAACAAGTTGAGCATCAACAACGCAGAGGACCGATGCCATGGATCTGGGTGATGCTTCTGGTGAAGTATTGTTAGAGCACATTCCTCACTAAGAGGGAGTGTTGATTTTTGGGTAGCATCGAATGTGCTCTAGCTCCAAAATTTTGTGGAGGGGCTAGAACACATGAGATCTACAAGACCTAGAAATGAGTCCTTAACCAGACCCACGCAAGTCTACGCATCTACAGCGTAGAGACAACATAAAGGCAGCTGGGGTTTCACCAGTTTCTGCTCCGGATCAGCCGAGACTTGCAGTGTGAGGTAAAACTCGCTATTTTATCTGTCTGCCGAGGATTTTCTTTGTTGGGTGAGCCAGATTTTGGCACCCTAGTTGTACTCAAAATACTGCTGCTTAATAATACAAACCCTTAGATCTACTGCACTGGTTTTCCCGCATTGGGTTTTTTCGGGGACAGTTGTTCAAACATAAGTGTGTCCTTTGTGTGGTTGTCTCATTTATTTTTCAGTTCTTGATCTATATATTTGTGTAGGCTGTAGTGTATTTACATTAATTTTTTTACTGAAGTATTCATAAAAATGACTTGTTAATATAAACACAAGTAGATAATGTAAGTCAATTTCTCTGCTGTAGGATTTCTGATTTAGATTTAGAAATTTTCACAACAACAACATGTGCAAACATTGAATCAACCTTTCCTTCGACTGAATAAACATTGAAACACTGAATCAACCTTGGCTCACCAAGTCCTACTCTTACTCTCCAAGTCTCTCTCTCAAAATCTTCTTCAATTTTCTCCAACTCTACTCTTACTCTCTCTCAAGTTTGAATTCTTCACAATGCACAAGTAGCGAGAATGAGATGATATGAGATACATATATAAGAGGAGCAACAAATTTTGGTCATAAAGAAGGAGCAATACGCACGCCTTGAGGAAGAGTTACCTATGCCATTTAGGGAGGTACACACGCTTTTGTAATTTATGCCATGAAGGAGGTACACATGCCTTTGTAACTCATGCCATTAATAAGGAGTGTAACATATGCATTTAAGAGTGCGTAAGAGGAATCTTTTATGACCCGCTTTAATTAGTGCGTAAGAGAGAGTGTAACATATCCATTAAGTGAGAGAGAGTAACATATGCATTAATTGAGGGAGTTACCTATTACATGATTGAGTACCATGGTTTAGAGCCATGATTGAGAGACATGAATTTCCTTTTAATAATAATATAATAGTATCATAAAGGATAATAGTAATTTTTATTGATGATTAAGTTTAGATTGAACTATTATGGTTGATTAATGATAAGTTAAGTGATTTTTCATCAACTATACTTGATTACCAATTTATGCAAGGTGATTTACTATTTTTGGAAAGTCCTACTTGAGATGCTAGACATGACTTTCTATTTTTAGAAAGTCACTCCAGAATTGTCAGAAATGAGATTTTAGATAAGGAAGTTCATCCCTGAGCTGCCAATTTTCAACATTAATCCGAAGAAGTAATGCATCAAACTAATGCCCTTCATCTCAAACTTCGAATTAAGGTCCTCCTTGCACATTCCAATGAGCCTCTTTGATCCTATCAAGAAGAGATCGTCAACATAGAGGACCAAGATGAGCGGCTCACCATCAACAAGTACACCGTACAAGTTTGAGTCTGCCTCACTCTTGGTTGTTATGAATATTTTATTAATTATTAGTTAGATATAGTTATATTAGGTTTTATTAACTGAAAGGGCATGATCAAAGATCATGCCTCTTCGCCAAGGGACACCTTGAGGCTATATTTAAAGCCTAGGCGATCCCTCATTGTAATCATCTTTCATCTTCATCATTAATAATATATATTTATCAAGTTTACCAGAGCTTTTACACTCCATTGGTATCAGAGCCATCGCTCTTCGGGATCTGTGTGATCACCCAGAATTAAGGAATTACAAAGAATTCCAGATTGCAGATTTTACTTTCCTCAACGCTCATTCCCCAACGCTCAAACCCACCCCCTCTGAGGCACCTGAAATTTGGTATTCCTCTCTGTGGATACTGTCACTGTAAAAGTCAATTGCGGATCTGTGGAAGGACACAGTTCTGAGGCTATCTTGGACTGTGAATTCGACTCTCCTTGTGGTCTGTAGTCTCAGTGCTCTAGGAACAGTCTCAGCCTCTTGAAGCAGTGTACTCGGCCTTCCTTTGGGAGCTGACCCTCTGACTCTTGAGGATTCATGTCACACGTCCTTCCTACCCGACGTTCGAACAACCAACTGCTGGAGCCCATTTCTGCTTCTTTCACTACCACATACTTGCCGCCCGATTAGCCCACACATTGCGTCAACTACACACAGTAGCTGTCACTACAAATCCTCCTTGGTCGAATGCATCCCTGTCGCTTCTGCTAGTGTGTTTTTGTGCCGTAACTTTAGCTCACTGATAGTCTGCGATCGTTGCAATTCGTCTTTGCTGCTGTTCGACCTTCCGACTGACGCCGCCTCTAGCGCTGCAACCGGGCTTCTCGCTATTGCATACCACAACCACCGCAGCACATTTTCCCTGTCACTAAAATAAAAGTCAGCAAAAATAAAAGTTACGTTTTTAATTCATCGAACAGTGTGACGGCTGGCAAAAACCGTCTTTTGGCTGCTGCAACCCCGCTGTCGGATATATTAATAAAAAAACTCGACTTGTTAAATCATAAGAACAGTGTGTCAAACGGACGGGCAATTCGGAAACAGGGTATCGTTTTAAACGGCCATCGATATATTAATAATCGATTTGTTAAAGTTATATGAAACAGGGTGTCGTTTTAAACTGCTGAGCATCGATATATAAATAATCGATTTGTTAAAAACATATGAGACAGTGTGTCGTTTTAAAACGGGACGGGCACATTTTAAAAAAAACACGATTTTTTCTTTTAATTATATATAAAATATATATTATATAATTTAATTGATAATTATATATATATATATATATATTATAATTATATAGTTCATTTATATATTATATAATTTCTATTTAATAATTATATATATATATATATATAATAATTATATAATTAAATTATATATATTATATAATTTTTAATTAAAAATTATATATATATATATAACAATTATATAGTTTAAAAAAAAAAAAATTATTATTATTAATTAATTAATTCAAAAAAAAAATTAATTAATTAAATATTAATTAATTAATTTTAAAGAAAGAAGAGGAGAAACTGGCAGAAAAATACTCTCCACCTCATACACGTTCAATGTCTTCTTCGATGTCGATGGTTGAATTCCAGAAGAAATTGGTAGATCTCGAGAAACAGATCAATAACAATTCCGAAGAATTCGGAAAATGATTAGTCGATCTGGAAGGTACAGTTGCAGGGCATTCCAACGACATCAAAAGGGTTCATGATACAACAAATCGAATAGAAAGACAAATGTGGCTAAATCATCACGAGGCCACAGAAAAGCTTAACGAAGCAATGAACAAGATGACAGAGCATAGCGAAGCAATGAACAATATGACAGAACTCTTCAGTAAGCTAAATGATAAGATAGATAAGTTAAGTCAGACACAATCCCCAATATCTCCTAACAGGGAACCAAATCAACAAAACAATTCCGCAGATTCAGGGAACTCAGAAGAGCATCAGGAAAAAACCGATTCCCCACATCATCAAGAAGATAGTAATGCAGATTTTCAAAACAAGCAGCTCTGGAATGCATTCGCTAATCAATATCCCTTCTTGTTCCACCATTAGCATATCAGCGCAAAGCCAAGATCGACCTACCCAAATTTGATGGTAATGAAAAGAATAGCGTTGCATGGCTTAATAAAGCAGAAGAATATTTTGAGATTTATGACATTACTAGTGATGACGAAAAAATTAAGCATGCTTCCATGAAAATGGAAGGTGAAGCATATAATTGGTATATGTGGTGGAAAAAGACGACGCTCGCTATCATTTGGAGGAAATTTAAAGATGCATTCTTCAAAAGGTTTCAAGGCATAAAAGAAGAAAAGTTCTTTTCAACGTTTATCAAATTACGCCAAAAAGGAGATGTGGATGAGTACACGCGAGAATGGGAGACTTTGGCAACACGAGTACCCGGATTATCGGAATCTCGTCTAATCCAGTCTTACATCTCAAGACTTAAAATCCACATACAAGAAGAGCTAGAATTACATGAAATTACGTCTGTAGAAGTAGCAAGGCAAAAAGCAAAAGCTGCTGAAAAGAAATTTGAAAGATTATCAAAACCGGAAAAAGTATATTCGAAACGACGGTTTCCTCAATCTGAAAATGTAGATGACACAAAATATGTCCCTGTCCATCTTCGTGAAGAAGAAAAATCTAGTTTGGAAAAACAAAGAATGCGAGAGGGCAAGTGCAAACGTTGCGGTGAACACTGGGACCCTAAGCACAGATGTGCTAATGAAAAAGCGAAGAATCTATACAGTTGTGAAGCAACTAACGATGCTAACAGTACTGATTCGTGTATAGAAGGATTAGAAGACAACTTAAAGTTCTCTCCAGTAGTGGATGGCAAAACTATTCCGCAAGTGTCATTATCAGCTATGACAGGCATATTACAACCTCAAACCCTAAGGTTAAGAGGACATATTAAGAAAAACAATGTAATGGTTCTCATAGACACAGGCAGCACGCACAATTTTCTAGATTCAATCATGGCCAAAAGACTCAACCTCTTTACTTTTCCCATGCCTAATATGAAGGTAATGGTGGCCGATGGTAAGAAGATTGAACAAGTAGGAAAATGCCATAAAGTCAAATTGCAGATTAAAGACTTTCACTTAGAATCTCCATTCTACACCGTTCCATTACGAGGAGTAGATGTGGTCTTAAGAATTCAATGGCTACGAACTCTAGGTACTTATTCTGCCAACCATCAGAAGCAGTTTATAAGTTTTAAGTGGAAAGGGCAGAAATACAAGTTGTATGGATTTCAAGCCCCATAAAATCGAGTCGTATCTTCCTCTCTGATGCGAAGATGATTGAAATAGGAGCTTCAACATCTCTGATGCTTCAATATTCTCTTAGGACAAAATCAGCCATCTTCCCCAAGGAGCCACGCTTGAAGGTCCTGAAGTCTGAGAACGGATCGGAGCCACTGTCGATATCGGATATTTCACTATTGAGGTCAACAAGGAACAGAACTGAATATATCTGATCTTTTAAAATGTGAGGCAAAGAGCCAGCAGCAAAGAAACCAATTCGTCAACATTATCATTGTTACATATGCTTTGAGGACAAAGCATACCAAGAAAGAGCAATGTTATGAATATTTTATCATTAATAATTAGATATAGTTATATTAGGTTTTATTATGAGCATGATCAAAGATCATGCCTCTTCGCCAAGGGACACCTTGAGGCTATATTTAAAGCCTAGGCGATCCCTCATTGTAATCATCTTTCATCTTCATCATTAATAATATATATTTATCAAGTTTACCAGAGTTTTTACACTCCATTGGTGAAGCCCAATCCAAGTAGATACCCATCAACCTTGAAAGACCACGCACAAGGTGCCTGCTTAATTCCCTATAAATATTTCTTCAATCTGCATACATGGGATTCCCTCCCATGCACCTCAAAGCCCTGAGGTTCCTCATTATACACCTCTTCCTCAATGACCCCTTTAAGGAAGGTAGTCTTCACATCCATTTGTTGTATCCTCCACTCCATCTCTGAAGTAATAAAAATGACCACCTTAATAGATACATATCCGACAACAGGGGAAAATGTTTCCTCATAGTCCGTTTGCCCCTTCTGGGAGAACCTTATCGCCACAAACCTTGTTTTGTGCTTCTTAACATTGCCATTTGTTGCATGTTTGATCTTGTAGATCCATCGAGTAGTGATAATTGAATTCCCTCCAGGCCTCGGTACTATCTCCCACACATTGTTCCTCATGATGGAACTATACTCTTCGACCATGGTGCCCCTTCAAACCTGCCAGTCTGCTACACCCCCAAAGGTAGAAGGCTCGGGCTCACTAATGCTGCTCGTTAAGGACAAATAATTGAAAATATGGTTGGTGGTCTATTCTCATTGAATGTGCAGCTAGGAGCCTCCACATGCTCCTCAACATCCCTCAATGTCTATTCAACCCATATTGGCCTCTTCCTGATAGAGCTCAAAGGAACATCATGCTCCTTGACCTAAAGGCTGTGCCCCTACTGTTGGTGCTGTTGGTCCCTGCTCAACCTTTAGAGCCTCTTGCTCTCGATCCTCTGCCACTACTGGTTTTGTCCCGTGTGACCTCTTAAAGGTCCTATGCTCCTTAAATCTGATATCCCTCTTGATCACTATCTTCCTCTGTTTTGGAATGTAGACCCTGTAGGCCTTTGATGTTTCACTGTATCCAACAAAATTGGCCCTCTCTGATGATGTCTCTAATTTAGTCCTTTTCTCTAGAGGAATGTTGACATACACTGGACTACCATATATACGAAGGTGGATCACCTCTAGTTTCACTCTTATAAAAGCGTCTTTGGGAGTAATGTCCTCCATTGCCTTTTGAGGACCCTTGTTCTACAAGTATATAACCGTTTTACATGCCTCTGCCCATAAGAACATAGGAAAATCCTGATCATGGATCATGAACATGGCTGCTTCGATGATACTCCTGTTCTTCCTTTCTACCACTCTATGCTGTTGCGAATTGTAGGGCACTGCCAGCTCTTTCTTGATTTATGCTTCCATGCAGAAATCCTTAAAATCGTTTGAGGTATACTGACACCCATTGTCTGATCTTAGGACCTTCATTTTCTTCCTTGTTTGGTTTTCCACAAGATATTTGAACTCTTGGAACCGACTGAAGATCTCATCCTTGGCCTTTAGGAAGTAAATCCATGTCCTCTTGGAATAGTCATTTATGAATGTCACAAAATAATTGCTCTCTGAGATTGACTCCATTGACAGGGTCGCAAATGTCAGATTGCACCAAATCCAACACACCCTTGGACCTTGTCTCATTGCTAGGAAACACTACCTTGGCTTGCTAGCTAAGCACATATGCCTTACACACACCATCATGCTCTATATTGAACTTCAAAAAACCAACGACCATCTTCAGTAATGGTGGTGGAGCCTTGTAGTGATGTCACATCCTTCTGTGCCAAATTTCACTCTAGTTGTCAGTACTATGTACTGGGGTTTTCACTGGCTGTCCTCTCAATAGATACAAGTTATTCTTCCTACTGCCTATAACTCCCTTCATGCTAGGATCAACCCCTTTCGGCTTGAGAACTACCTCACCTCCTGTGAAACTGACCTCAAGTCCTCTGTTCTCCATGAACGAAATTGAGAATTAAGTCTTCTCCAACTCAAGTACATATATCACCTCCTTCACATCCACAAGACTCCTTGAGCCGCGCTGGAATTGTATGCTACCAATGCCATCTATTGCATATCTGATGTTGTCACGAAGCTCCACATGTAGATCTTTGTGCTCCTTGACCATCTTGGTGAAGATATCATGAGATCCCGTTATGTGACGAGATGCTCCACTATCGACAAACCACATGCCTCTTGTAATGGTGCCAAAAAGACATGATACTAGAGCAAATTCCTTCTCGATTTTTTCATTCAGCTCATCCATTTGTGTAGATGCAATTGTTGTTATTGCCCCCTTTCCTTTCTTCTTGTTTGGACATTGTCCTACATAATGACTGAACTTATGACATGCAAAGCACTTGATTGTGCTCATGTCTTTCTTTGTTGAAATTTGGGGCAACTATGGGATGAATTTCCCATTTACCCCAAAGGAAAATATGCCCTGCCCCAAGGAAGAATTAATATTAGATAAAGGAAATATCATTTAAGGTATCACACATTTGGGCGAACATTTATTATAGAAAATATATTTAAAGGAAATTTAAATTTTGTATTCTTCCTCCAAAGTTCCCCTAACTCAAAATGCAAGGGTTTCATTGCCACCAAAAGGCACCTGATCAAATTGTATAAATAAAAGATCTTATGACTCATTCAGGGTATTGTATATGTGAGAGATATGATCTGTAGTGGCTCGTACTGTACTTCTTTATGCTCACATTACAATTTAAGGTGTTACGCATTTATGTGGCTCATGACTTGGTCAATCCCTTTGGCTTAAGGCTCGCTCTTATATTTTGTGACACGATATACAAGCAACACATTTTTAGTCGCATATATAATCTATGATTCATCATGCATATCAATCTGAGGCTCACATACAAGTCTGTGGCACATATATTTGGATTGCTTTTATACATGGCTCGCTTCATGTATAATGATTCACTATCATTTATTCTTGGCTTTGTATCCCTCAGTGGATTTTCTCTCTGTATCTCTGTGTAACATCGCAATACAGTAATCTCTGTAATAACGACATTGTGGCATCACACTCAAAAGCAATGCCAAGACTCTTTGTGACACCACATCTCTGCAATAGTAACATTGTTTCTCTATGGATCGTTCGATCGATCTTTGTGGCATGAATTTATCATTTGGGGTTTGCTACAACAGTGACTCGTTTTTCTAAAGGATCACATACTCTGGACTATGGTTCATAACACACATAGTGGCATCAACATATATGCATAGTGGCATTGTGGTTCGAGATACTCTATTCAGTGGCATCGTGGTTCATGGTATCACTAAATATAGTGACTCGTTTTGTAAGAATCACATACTCTGGTTCGTTGAAATGGCATCGTGGTTCGTTGTAGTGGCATTCTGGTTCTAAATATTATGTGTCCATCGTATACTTTGAGGTATGGCTCGCATCAATGATGTGTAATGTGTATATGGCATAAGTTCGCACTATACTCTGTCGACAATGATCCTTTGATGTAAAGACTACCTTCTACACTACAGTGAGACAATGGTGTATGAATCAATTATGCTAGATGTAATACTAATATGGAAATGTTGACAATATGATAGAATAACCTTTTGTATGCACAGAACAATGATTTAGATATATGTAGTGACTTTGTCAACGATGACCTTGATGTTTGACCATAACCCTATATGGTAGTGCATACACGACAATGCTCTTGGTATAGTGTATATGAATTTGATACAGGACAATGATCTATATATGTTTGGCAGTGACCTTGATGACAGTGACAACATGATGATGATGTGATAAGCAACCCTCTTGGACTTGTTTCGTTTAGTTCACAAACTAAATTGTCAACTGACTTGGGTTGGCCTTAGGAGGCCTGATGTATCTCATTCTCATTGTACTTTGTATCTCAATTGAACAATTGATGAATATCTAATAGAAGAAGAGTCTGGTTGGGTTTTCTCCATTGTGGGGCTTTGTCCTGGCCTCTGACCTAAATCTCGATGTCTCTATTGTGTATGCTTTTCTTCTGTTGTTTACTATTCCGTTCCATTGTTGTTCTCTTTACATAATTGTTGAAAATGCTATAATGTTATGGGGTGAATATAATGTGAAAATCTTTATAAATGCAATTATCTATAATAGAGAACAAGATAGCCCTAAAATTAACATTATTCCCTTGTGAAGGTGGTCCTTCATTTTGGTTATGCTTGGCTTTACCCTTTCCCTTCTTTTCTTATCCAACAAGAGAAAGGTTCTCCTCATCTCCACCTTTTCGTTGTCCACCAGTTATGGATTAATCCCAAATTTAAAGCGGCCACTATAACTTTTCCTTGAGGGAATTTTGAAGCATACAAGCCACTCTAGATCTTAGAACACCTCTTGAGTTCTAGGTCTTCTATTTACAAATTGATATGTAGTGAGAAAATGGATAGTTCAAGTTAGTTTTGAAGGGAGTTGCGTGGCTCTCAGTCATATTTGATGATCTAAGTGTGTCATAAAGTGATCTAGGGGAAGACTAGAAGGCTCCATTGCAATTCCAACACTCGAATGAAATCTCCAAGGTTCATAGCCCATCCCTATTGGCTCATAATTTGGAAAACTAGGGGGTGTTCACCACACCTGAGTGACAACTTTGAGTTCAATAATGATTGACCTTTTGCTTACATGTTGTGTTGTTGCAACCTCTTCCTTAGAGCCGTTAATCTTTGTAACTCGTCATTTTGTGAGGTCTTTGTTCAGGAAATCTTTTGGGAGAAGAGTGGTTGCTCCACCTAAAGCGCTCATGGACAATTTCTCGAGGATTTCAAGTTAAGGAAGAGAGTAGAGTCCTAACTAAACCAAGGTCTCTCTAGGTTGATATTTAAGAGGTCCAAAATATCCTAGAGAAAATAAACCCATGCTTGCGTGTGGCTATGAGTGGAAGTCAAAGATAATGGGAGCCCCATCACCTTTAGGGTCAACTTCTAAGCCACCTTGTATGCTTCCTGATAAGCTTGGCCTGCATCATCTCGTTAACTATCATAAGTTGGGGGGATTTATCCCTCCCTTAAACAACTTGCATAAAAAATTGTGCCGAGTCGACATATCTTATTTAAAGTTTTTTGATAGAGAGTGGAATTCCTCTTGTTCGTTTTTGAGGTCTTGAATTTTTGCATTAATTGCATCACTAGGTCGTTGGAGAATTTCTTGCATTTTGGTTTAGACCAGTTACTTGAGAATGAGGCTCTTGGACTGCCTTTTCAAAACCCTATTTGTGAGGTTATGGATCTATTCCTGTAATTTGAATTTTGTCAATTTCATGTTCTTAGGCCTTGATTCTATCCTTTTCAATCTCATAAGTAAAAGTTGAACCTATGTTGTGAAAGCCTCTATATATGTTTGTTCATGGGTAGGATAAATAATGGAGAGAGGATGGGTCCTGTTACCCACCATTTTGTGGGTGATATCCCTAGGAGAACTTTTTTCTCCAAGATGGTCCTTAGCCGATAGCCAACAACCCCTTGTAGCCACCAACTAGCTTGTTGTGCCATTTCTCCGCCACTTGAGCCAACCATTTGGTCCCTTGCCCTTCTGTCATGATCGAATGTTTGAAGGTGGGCCTTCCAAACCTAAAGGTATGCCTTGTCATTTGGTAATTGAGTATTGCAGTTTACTTATCATGGAAACTTCTGGGTATGGATTAATGGGGGCTTTCGATGGAAAGAGTGGGCTAGGTTTGTGTTGTTGTCCCCTAGACCTCTTTTGGATGTTTCCCTTGGATCCTACTACGGTGGGAATTCCTTTACTGACCTTTAGGTTTTAGGGTGGTACTACATGGGAAACCTGGATCTTGGTTGCATTGTCTCGCTCCCTCATCGACATACATTACTCTCCTTCCATTCATTATAACTCCATTCATCATTTTTCCCGCCTGGGTCCACATTTCTCCACCGGGTCCGCATAGGGTTAGGATCCCCTTCCCTTTGCCCACACCTTGGGTCGGGCTTGGAATGATGCCTCAGAGGTTGATGCAGCTGGAAAAAAAAGTAAAAGCATAATTGGCCACATTCAACAGGAAAATGTACCATAAGATGCAAAAGATGGTCAGGACAAACACATTTAGCATGTGGAAAAAAGCCAATGCATGAGCTCTACCCCATACCCATGGTCATCACCCTGGTTCCATAAACCCTAGATGAGCCTCCTTTATCATTCAGGAACCCATGATTGTCCCAACCCCTGGTGGGAAATGAACCGCCCTACCTTAAAAGGGGTATCCATTGCTATACCTTACACATCATGATCTTATCCTTTGAGCTCCGAGTAGTTAATCAAAGAAAAATTGTAAAAGGTAAAAGGCATATAAAGAAGGGTGGAAATCAAGGTTGGGGCACCTCATGCACCTCGATTGCTCCCTACTATACATTATTTACCCAAGTGTGGTCTTCCCTTTTACTAGCTACCCTTGTACCCTGACATGTGGCCCAGGATCACCCTTTCATTCCCTTTTCACCTCTTAATTAGATGCCACCACCATTTGAAGGATGTATCTTGGACATACTATCCCCTCTGAAGGTAGAAACCACCTAATAAGGTATTTGGTTAGCCCCCTTTGGAGCTGGGAGACATTAGCACTTGCCAAACCCCACTATGGAAGGACATGCCATTATGAATTACGCCCCTGTTTTCCATGGTTTGTAAGCTCTTTAACTCAATTACTTTAAACGACTTCATGTGATGGAAGGCTAGGGGACGCATTGGATCTTATGCAGGATTGCAGATGGTCTCCATTTTGGGTTTGGTCTCCCTATACAGGGTCCTAACCCTCCAGTGGATACATTGGCACATGCGGGGTGTGTGTAGAGAGCTATGGGCCTCCACAACAGTAGACGACATTCCATGGATCCCCTGAAATGTTCAGAGATTGCTCAAGATTCAACTATTGGACGAGGAAGATTTACGCTTGGTTCACCATGCCCAACTTGCCCCACAGTTGTACCATGGACTTGGCAGATGACCCAAGACTTGTATGTTGATGTCGCATCATTTACACCATCATATGAGCCCTTACAGATGGCCTACAGACATCTTCGATCTACTTGGAGACCCATGAGGTTAGTTGTGTGCCCCCACACCCATTTGGAGCACCACAGGGTTATTATTTGGAGAACAAGGGGCCATCCCCTTATCCACTACTTTTGGGAGTCCTTTTCAGCATTATGGCACTTATGGACTTCATCAGGCTTCTTAGTGTTGGAAAGTGTAACTAGGATCGCTCTTCATATTGACTATGTAATTATGTATTTATGTAATGCGGAAGACAAAAAATAATGCGGAAGACAAAGATAATAAAATATAGTTTTGGTATAGTTGCTTCATGGATTTAATGAGCAAGGTTTTATTATAGGTCAAGAGATTTCTGCTCGATGTCTATTAGGGATTTGTCTTCTGTTTGTAAATGTACAAATTAAAGAGTCATGTTTATGAAGAGTCAAGTCACACTTGTATGCCTCAAGACGTTGCCAATCAAGCTTGAAGTCATGGCCAGAACGATGCTCCAGATCAACGTTGAAATACTCCTCTAGACAACCTCCTTGTCGGCCTATAAAACAATGATCAAGTCGGCTATATAACCATATGACAAGTCGGCTTAATATCAGCTAGGATCAACTATATATACCTCATATACTGCGTAGAAAAAGGAACAGAGAAAAACTTAGATTCCTCTGTGATTTGTGGACAGAATTTCAGGAAATGACTGCAGTGAATTCAAGGACTTGTCTGAGGCTGAAATGCGAGGAATGTAGAAATTTCTGAATCTTAATTCTTGTGCAGAAATTATTTCTATTAATCTGGTTAAGCTTCTCCTACTTATACAAGTTATCAACTGAATAAATTCAAGTTAACATCAAAGAAAAACACATAAAAGATCTCTACTAATTCAGTTCTAGAATAAGCACATGCACACATAGACAAAGTGACACAGTTATTTCTGGACAAACTGTCCTCGGAAAAACCCAATGTGGGAAAACCGGTCTCTGGCTATTGGAGGGCTCTATTATTAAGAATATTTCTGAATACACAACTCTGGGTTCCAGATCTGGAAAAACCTACAGAGAAAACTCTAGATCTGCAGCACCTGGCTGATCTAAGACCAACAATACTGACTGATCCACACACTCAAATGGGATTTACAAAACTCAGCCAAATCTAGGCCTAGAAACCCCATATCATGCGTCAGTCTCTGAAGGCCTCCAAATGCTCAATGTTGTCACTGGAAGGGACTGCGTTACCCCAGACTAGGTGACGCAGTCACTATGCTACCCCTAAGGGTCTCTGCATAACCCCTGAAGGGTTTCCTGAAAATCACGCTGTCCTTGCTGCCGTCTGCTGCTACTGTCGTCTACTGCTGTTGCTGTCATCTGCTGCTGCCTTCCTCTACACTATCTTTCCTTATCTCTTCTCTACTTCTTGTGTATTCTAGACCCCGGGATCAGATCATCCCCTTGGTCTAAATTCCCCTCTCTGCAAGTGAAAGACTTGAGAATTCTTAGCAACCCCGCCCTAGAATCTCAGCTTAGCTTCAGTGCTCTGCCTCTGTGTGTCTTACAAATGACCCCAAGCCTTTCCTTTATACTTTTCTCGTTGACAAATCAATGGCCAATATTAAATCTTTAATCAATGGCTAAGATTAAAAGAAAGCTTGATTCGTATGACTTAAGACAATTTCATCACATGTTTAATAAAATTCACTTTAATTATTTTATTTTCCGAAGTTTTAACTTAGGAAATACATTAAAATAATTAATTAATTTAATATCTCCTAAACCAGATGAAATTTCCCAAATCCTTTTTTGGGTCTTGTAGATCAGGTGAACTCTAGTCCTTTCTCAAAATTTGGGACCTAGAGCACAATTGATGCTACCCCAAATACACAAAATCTCAACACTCTTAGCATCAAGGGTGTGCTCTAGCAATACATCACACTTATGCATTACATGATTTTGGGCACTGGTTCTGTGCTGCTGAAGCTTGGCCTCTTGCCACTAAACTCTGCACTGCTGCTGCCATTCTGTACTGTTGCCCATAACTCTGCCACTGCCACTGCAACTACTGTACTGCAGCTCCCTCTCAATATGCTGCATCTGTGCTGCTCATAGCACTGCCACTGTTGATTTGCTGCACTGCAACTTCAGTTGTTGAGAGAAACAACTGAATCTCCTGCCCAGTCTTTGACAGACAAGTTAGATGGGCTACATCCTCATCACTGAAGCTCCATAGGCTACAGATCTGTGCTGGCATCTAAAAAACGATGCACAACTACAACTCTGCTAGCGTAATCAGACTCCCTCTGCACTACTGAAGTCACATCAGCTCCTTGTGCTGAAATCTATCACGCTGTTGTTGCACTGCGCTGTCCCTCTGAAGCTCTTTGCGCTGCTACAGCTCTGCACTGCGTTAATCAGTACTTCACTGCGCTGCTGAAGTCACATTAGCCTTTGCGTTGCTACTGCTTCTACGCTGCTGCTGCTATGCTCTGCGTTGCTCCTCCCAGCCTCCAGCTCTGCCTCTGCTTATGCCTCATTTGTGATCTATGCACCCACTGCTCCACTTGTCTCGCTACTGTCTTAAGGCTGTCGTAGCTCGCTTGTGATCCAAGAGATGAACTGCTCAAGGATCCCGCCTTACTTCCATGTAGCTCCTCTACATGTCCTTGTCACCCCACCTCCGTGGTTCATGAGCACTCATGGCTACATAATCTCCGGACCCATCATCTGCCACCGCTGCTTTCGAAGAAGATGCTTCCTTGTCCTTCTTCTTTTTTGGACAATGGCTATAAAAATGTCCCATTTTGCCACACTGGAAGCACTTGATCTTAGAAAGATCCTTCTTCTTCTTCGACTGCTTCTTCGATGCCAAGGCTGCATCTTCCTCCTCTTCCTTCTTAACCTTGCTCAATGCAGGGTTGTGCTGCTTCTTGGTGAACCTTCATAGTTCTTCTTGCCGTAGGATCGACCACAAGCTGTCCCAGTCTGGGAGGTCTGCTCTGCCCAAGATACTTTGGACAAAGGTTTCCCACTCATCCGTGACTGCATTGAGGGCAATCCTGACTATCACTGCATCATCTACGGTTGCACCCATTGCAGTCAGCTGATCCCTAATTGACTGCAATCTGAAGAGGAAATGCTCGATGTTTTCTCCCTTGGTCATCATGAATGACCTCATTTGGGCCTCCAACAACATCTTTCTTTGGACTGATTTTCCCTCATACAGGGAAGTCAAGGCCTTCCACATCTCATTAGCTGTCCTCTTCTCAGCTATGTGTGGCACAATATGATCCTTGATACTGTCCATTATCAGTCGCTTGGCATGCCCAGCAGCTCCCCTATGCTTCCGTAGGAGATCTGCATCTGTCGGCGTGGCCAGGGTTTGCTCTGCATGGTCTCTTAGACCATATGCCTCAAGGACAATCAGGATCCTTGCTTTCCACAACGAAAAGTTTGAGAGGCCCTCTAGCCTATCCTGATCACGCAGTTCACAAGGAGCCATCTGCTCAGAATGTGTCAAAGCTCCTCTTCTCTATGCTAGAGATCTGGATCTAGGGTCCTTTTCGAACTGGGCACCCTCTGCTCCCTCTGACACTTGATTTCCCTCCTTGGAAACCTACCAAATCAACTATGATTCAGCTTATTCTTTGATCCTCTGACCAAACTGCAAGTTTTTTTTGGCAAGAAACTCTCTGAGAAGCTGATCTCTTCCCAAACTTTGTCACTTGTGCTAAGGTTAAAAATCTGAAAACTTCAGAAGTTTAACCCCACTAGCTCTTCTGAATTTCTGTAACTTTTCTGCAGACTTTTTCTGGATCTGACAGATTCAGATCTGAATCACACTGGTTGGCTTCAGAACCAACCAGCGTTGTTTTCTGAGCTGCCTCTGCGCAGTAATTGCATGGGCTTGCTAGGACACAGCGCTGGACAACGTCACCCTTCCCTCTGTGTGATTATGCTCCTGAAAACTGCGCTATCCCTTCAGATCTGCTTTTTTGCTGCCTTTCCAACTGCTTTTTGCAGCTAGATCCTTCAGATTCTTCAGCTGGTGACCCTTCTAGATCTGCAATTGCTCCGATACCATGTAGAAAGTTCTGAATCTTAATTCTTATGCAGAAATTATTTCTGTTAATCCGGTTAAGCTTCTCCTACTTAGAAAAGTTATCAACTGAATAAATTCAAGTTAACATCAAAGCAAAACACATAACAGATCTCTACCAATTCAGATCTAGAATAGGCACTTGCACACATAGACAAAGTGACAGTTATTTCTGGAAAAACTGTCCCTGGAAAAACCCAATGTGAGAAAACCGGTCTCTGGCAGCTGGAGGGCTCTATTATTAAGAATATTTCTGAATACACAACTTTGGGTTCCAGATCTGGAAAACCCTACAGAGAAAACTCTAGATCTGTAGCACTTGGCTGATCTAAGACCAACAATACTGACTGATCCACACCCTCAAACGAGATTTATAGAACTCAGCCAGATCTAGGCCTAGAAACCCCAGATCTGGCCCTCAAAGACACTGCGTTAGCCTTTGAAGGCCTCCAAATGCTCAGCGCTGTCACTGGAAGGGACTGCGTTACCCCAGAATGGGTGACACAGTCACTACGTTGCCCCTAAGGGTCTCTGCATAACCCCTGAAGGGTTTCCTGAAAATCACGCTGTCCTTGTTGCTGCTGCTGCCGTCCTCTGCGCTGGCTTTCCTGATCTCTTCTCTGCTTCTTGTGTATTCTAGACCCTGGGATCAGATCATCCCCTTGATCTAAATTCCCCTCTCTGCAACTGAAACACTTGAGAATTCTTAGCAACCCCGCCCTAGAATCTCAGCTTAGCTTCAGTGCTCTGTCTTTGTGTGTCTTACAAATGACCCCAAGCCTTTCCTTTATACTTTTATCGTTGACAAATCAACGACCAAGATTAAATCTTTAATCAATGGCTAAGATTAAAAGAAAGCTTGATATGTGTGACTTAAGACAATTTCATCACATGTTTAATTAAATTCACTTTAATTATTTTATTTTCCTAAGTTTTAACTTAGGAAATACATTAAAATAATTAATTAATTTAATATCTCCTAAACCAGATGAAATTTCCCAAATCCATTCTGGGTCTTGTAGATCAGGTGAACTCTAGTCCTTCCTCAAAATTTGGGACCTAGAGCACAACTGATGCTACCCCAAATACACAAAATCTCAACAAGGAAAGGGGTAAGATCTCAGCGGTTATACAGATCAGCAAAGTGTGAAGAAAAAGGTTGCGTTCAAGGGTAAAGCAGTGCAGACATATATCTCAGGAAAAAGCCGTGAGCTTCAATATAGATACACTTAGTTTTGGATATCTCTGGACTGCAATTAGGAGACATAATGCGAAGAGTATTAGGATAATTCTGATATGAAAAATACCACAACAAAGGGAAGTCGTTGTAACACTGTATCAGAACAACAAGAAGGAAGAAGGATCTTTCCTAGAGTCAAGAAGCATGAAGGAACTAAGATTTTCTAAAGTTAAGAAGAGAAGAAGGATCGTTCAATTAATAGACTAAGTTATCTAGTTCTGGTGCAGAAAGGTGCAGGACAGTGTAGGAAAGAAGGATCAGCTCAAGGAGTCAATGAAGAAGCAGTGACAAGGTCTTGGAGGCATACATAGGTCAAGGGTACGTGTTATGGTCATGGTACTTGTCATCTGAAAGTCTATAAGAAGAATTTCTTGTGGGTTTTCCTCCAAGAGGGAGAGGTTTTGGCCCTGGCTTGAAAAGCCTAAATCTGTGTCTCTTGTGTTTTGGTAATTATCTTGATGAATGACTTAATAAGATAAGAAGAGAAGACATAAGTAAAAGAAGTACTCTCACAAGTAATTATCAAGAAGAGAATTTGAATTAATCATTGCTCTACCAAATTCTCAACATGGTATCAGAGCTAAGGTGTTGAAGACAAGGGCAACTTGACAAGGAGACACTCAAGGCAGCAAGAATCGAAGTCAAGGTCAAAGTTTGCGTTGAAAAGTCAAATCAGTTTGCAAGGAAGATTCTCAAGCCATTTCAAGAAGACCTTCAATATTATTCAAAGAATTCACTCATTAAGGAGATAATCTTTACCATAAAAGATTCATGACATTGAAGACATTGTTGGAAGACATATCAAGCACCATCCAACAATATCCAACCCCTTTGAAGACATCTACATTGGAGGATTCAATCTAAGAGGGAGTTCTTAGTTTCATCTTCATCATCATCATCAAGGAAGCTGCTAGAAGGAGGAAGTCTCTCTACTCAGGTAAGTATCTCTATGACCTCATCTAAATCTGTCAAAATGACTTATTGCAAAGAAAGCAACAAATTGATTGGGTCATCAAACTTTAGTGCATGGAAGAAGAGGACATATTTGAATCTAATAGAAGATGAGGTTATGGGCTACATCAAAGGATCCACATTTCAACCCTCAAAAGAAGATGCTCCAGCTCATGCCAAGTACATAAAAGGAGAAATCAGAGCCCAAAGGATTCTTATAGAATCCATTAAGGACTCACTCATACCCTATGTATCAAAACTGGAAACTGCAAAAGAAATATATGAGAAACTGGTGGAGCTATTCTATGTGAGTATTGCAGGAGAGACAATCTCTCTGAGACAAGAACTATACAAGATGAAATTGTCAAGAGAAGAAGGAATCACTTCATATTTTATGAGGATTTCTGAAATAAGAGACCAACTATAGGAATTGGGAGAAGTAATGTCTGATAGTGAGATGAATACAGTGGTGCTGAATGCTCTACCGAAAGAATGGGGAAACTTCAATTCAAGATTATACGGGAAGAAAGAAGCAACACCATTCCATGATCTATGGTCTCTATGTAAAATAAACGTAACAAGATTGAAAGCCAAAGCTAATACATGATCAAGTGAATGGAATCAAGCCTTTGCAACCATGTCTAGGAAGAAAGGAAGATTCGGTAAATTTGGTCCTCAGAACAGAAGGAGAAATATGGCCAAAGTACGACGCTTTGGATGTAATGAACTTGGGCATTATAATATGGATTGTCCTAAAACTGGGAAGGACAAGAGGAAAAAGGAAGATGCCCATGTCTCAAAAGAAAGTGAAGAATCTGATGCGAAGTAATTTAAGTAAGAAGAAGGGAAAGATCTCTATTATGATTGACATCATCTTCCTCTTTAAGTGATTTCCATTGAATGAAAAATAGTAAAATAGGAAGCATTGTATATTAGTAACATCATGATAGAAGCATGGAAGGAGCACTTGAAGAAGTAGCTCCTGGAAACCTCACTGATAACAACATTGATGGAAGGCAGTCATCAAGATCAAGGGTCATCATTCAATAATCAATATGAAAACAGGTGCTGACATTTTTCTAATGGAGTTCTCTATGGACTCACTGGTTAGAAAGAAAGCAAAAGGTTTCATTGAGAATTCTATGTTATAGAATTCTGGGATTAGGATATGAGGACATATTGATGAAGCAGGTCAAGGGAATGAAGTTCTTCATTCTAGTAAAACTGCTATAGGATGAATCAAAAGGAAAAGGATGAGGTACATATATCTATATGCTGACACTGGATGTTGTGAAGTCATGACATGTGGTTGCAGGTGATGGACTTCTATGTTTTATGGAAGGAAGATCTCTTCTGGTGCATAGGTTGCCACTAACAGATGAAATTAAATATGCCCTCATATGGAATATGAGGTGTTTGTATACAAACAAGGAATTGGATACTGGAAGTTCCTGGGGATGAAGTTGTGTGGAGAAAGAATGGAGGAGATCATGAAGTGCAACCATGTAAGGAGGTGGTTATCATCCGAAAGCCAAGAAGATGTGACTAGGAGATATCCTGGGAAGATATATGGACTCTTATAGAAGTATGGTAAAGAAGAAGACCCTTGACAATACATATTTTTAGGAGATATGTCAATCTGAAAAGAGGATGCCGATGCCTATAGGAAGATGTCATGGTGAAAGATCATCACTAAGGTAAATTTTAATTTAAAAGTTCTTATGTATATGTTTATCTGGATATGTTTATGTAGGGCTGCCAATCACATGGAAGGATGTAAGATCCTTGGGTGATGGTTCGAAGGAAAGTAGCATGGCATAAAGGTGGACTAGATGAGAAGGACTGGTGAATCACTTCCAAGTGGATGTCATGACTCATGGATGAAAGTGATGGATGATCTGTGCCATATGAAGCCAAAAGTTGAAGATTCCTCAATATCGAAATCCATGACATTGAGGAGAGGAATTCTTCACGAGCAACTGGGTGTCTCACCATTGTTGCAACAGGTCCTTGGTTAAGAAGGAGCCTGGTGGTAAGCTTCTTACTTGGAAGAAACTTGAATTATGTCCTTCCTGAGTTAAGAGGGAGTGACGTATATGATTCTCTAATTCATGTGTCATGCACTAGACCAGGACTAACAACTGTAAGTCTTAGTGAAGGCCATTTGGAGAGAATTGATATACACATCATTTTGGTCTTCACCTAGAAGACAAAATGGAGGATTGGGTAATCATCTGGCATTCGATACTCTTTGAGAATGTGATAGGGCATTCAAGATAAGAGTAGTCGGGGATCGATATTCTCAGAGGGCTAGCTTCCCAAGAGAAAAATAGTCCAGGAAGGTCATACTTTGGGAACATTTGGGTGGAGTATGTGCCTTGGAGAGACAATGACTATGGTGTCTATAAGTCATGTGTCTCGCCAGCATTGTAGCCCATTGTCTCGTTGAGAGATGGGGTTGTTAGTCAAGGCCTTGCACTAGGACAATGCTGGTTGATATGATGCTATACATATGTGATTACCAATCCGATTCTTCTTATTGAAAGCGACCATGTACCATTATGAATACCTCGCTAGTTAAGAGGGAGTATTGGAAAGTGTAACTAGGATCAGTCTTCATATTGACTATGTAATTATGTATGTAATGAAGAAGAAAAAGATAATAAAACATATTTTTGGTTTTCTTGCTTCATGGGTTTCATGAGCAAGGTTTTATTATAGGTTGATAGACTTCTTCTTGATGTCTATTAGGGATTTGTCCTCTGGTCATAAATGTACAAATTAAAGAGTCATGTTTATGAAGAGTCAAGTCACACTTGTATGCCTCAAGACCTTG
The DNA here is from genome assembly GCA_034641835.2 of Pinus albicaulis. Lineage (NCBI taxonomy): Eukaryota > Viridiplantae > Streptophyta > Pinopsida > Pinales > Pinaceae > Pinus > Pinus albicaulis. The sequence goes on from CM076579.1 coordinate 753,891,573, forward strand.
CCAATCAAGCTTGAAGTCATGGCTAGGATGATGCTCCAGATCAACGTTGAAATACTCCTCTAGACAACCTCCTTGCTGGCCTATAAAACAGTGGACAGGTTGACTCTATAACCATATGACAGGTCGACTTAATAATAGTTAGGATCAACTATATATACCCCATATACTGCTCAAAAAAAGGAACATAGAAAAACTCTGATTCCTCTATGATTTGCGGACAGAATTTCAGGAAAAGATTGCGGTGAATTCAAGGACTTGTCTGTGGCTGAAATGCGAGGAAAAGGGTAAGATCTTAGCGGGTATACAGATAAGTAAAGTGTGAAGAAAAGGGTTGCGTTCAAGGGTAAAACAATGTGGACATATATCTCAAGAAAAAGTTGTGGGCTTCAATATATATACTCTTAGTTTCAGATATCTCTGGACTGTAATCAGGAGACAGAATGCAAAGAGTATTAGAATAATTCTGATATGACAAATACCACAACAAAGAGAAGGTATCCTCATTGTTTAAAATATATCTCTGTCTTGAAGAGATATAACACAGATCGGAAAGGTAGTCATAGTAACATTGTATCAAAACGATAAGAAGGAAGAAGGATCGTTCCTAGAGTCAAGACGCAAGAAGGAACTGAGATTTCTTGAAGTTAAGAAGAGAAGAAGGATTGTTCAGTTAATAGACTAAGTTATCTAGTTTTGGTGCAGAAAGGTGCATGAAAGAAGGATCAACTCAAGGAGTCAATGAAGAAGTAGTGACAAGGTCTTGGAGGCATACATAGGTCAAGGGTCTGTGTCATGGTCATGGTACTTGTCATCTAAAAGTCTATAAGAATAATTTCTTGTGGGTTTTCCTCTCCAAGAGGGAGAGGTTTTGGCCCTGGCTTGAAAAGCCTAAATCTGTGTCTCTTGTGTTTTGGTAATTATCTCGATGAAAGAGTTAATAAGCTAAAAAGCGAAGTCATAAGTAAAAGAAGTAAGCTCACAAGTAATTATCAATAAGAGAATTTGAATTAATCATTGCTCTACCAAATTCTCAACACTTATAGGGCCCAACGACATGTATTATTCATCATTCGACCTCTTGAGGGGTTTATTCTTTTGTTTATGAGCTAGTTTGGGGGGCTTGTCACCAAAAGAAAGTTATTTTGCACATTAGTTTATTTTAGGGGCTAATGTAAGCCTAATTAGCTAAATCAAACTCATTAGAGAGTATAAATACAAGTGATGTGAATTCATTTTAGCATTATCACTTGGATGGATCATTCTCTCTTGTGAGATTTTCGCTATTCCTTTTGGAGGACGAATTTTTGGAGCATGGAATGAATTTTGATGTTTGGATTATTTTCTCTTGTCTTGGAGCTTCTTGATTGGCAAATTGTTGATGGTTGGATATACTCTTAATACATGTAAGTACATTTAATGCTATTTTATTTTTTGTTTTTTTCATATACATTGTTGCTGGGTTTTCGCTATACTAGGGTTGATTTGTTGCATCCATTTATGCGAAGTTGTGGAAATTGGGTTTCTAGATAGCGAAAGCTTCATGTATGGGCCATGTATTATGAAAGAATGTTCCTAGAGATGCTTCTTTAGTGAAATTCATCTTGATAAGCCATCTATTTTGCAAAACAAAGTATAAAGCTCTCAAAGTTGTTTTTGCTGTTTCCCTAATGCTATGCGAAGTTGTCTTTGAGGCCTACTTGATATAGAAAATTGAATGTCCATGGTCATTGTTACTCTTGACTCCAAATCTCCCAAAGGACTAGGCATTGGACCACCATAGGTGATCACCTCAAAGATTATTTCTTTCACCTTCCCCTCTTCTAGGACTAGCTTACGTAGGTCACCTAGGGCATCAATTATCTCATAATCTAGCCATCCAAACACTTAGCTTTTTGGTCCACAACTGCGTTGGCATGTCCTCAAGAAGCCCTCCAAATTTCATGAGATTCTGAGAGTGGTATCTTGAGATATCACAAGCCCTAGCTCGAAGACCGATTCTTGCCCTTGGTTTACTTAGGCTGGAAACCTCACTAGGATCATTGCATTACCTTTTATTGAAAATTTCTTCCTTGATCACCTTCTCCTCCCTGATTAGGTCAAGCATATCATTGGTTGCTCAACCCCATTCCCTTGACCTAACCTTGGGTCCACTTGGTCCCGTGTGGTCCCACAACTTATTGAAGCCAATCTCACAAAGACCACTTGGAAGCCAAGTTTCCACAAGGATTTTAGGAGCTAAGATCTTCTTGACAAGTCATATACTCAAACCCTAGCTCTTAGAAGTTAGAATTCCCCTAAGCCCTTCCTAGAGAGCCTTTCACCTTGCTTTCGAAGCAAGCAAGCCATATATTTGAGCCTCTCTAGTGAATAGGCTTTTAGGATCACCTCTCATCCTATCATTGATCCATTCAATTTCATGATCCTTATTATAACGGGTCTCCTCCCATCGGTGAAAGTCCGTAAAGAGTAAGGAGCCTTAGCCGAGGTGACAATTGGCCATTGCTCCATTGTTGCCCTTGACCTAGTGGTAGCCCTTCAAGGATCCCATTTTAGGACCCCTGCTATTTTGTGCGGTAACAGGTCCTTGAGAGGTTGCAAGTATAAAGGGAGTTGTGAATTTTGGCCTGTTGGGAAATAGGTAGTAGAAGGAAGGTGGGGGGTATAAAGTAGAGAAGCATCACTGAGAGGGGATGGCATTGGGGCAGATAGTAAGGGGGATGAGGCCAGGGTTGTGATGGGGGGATGGACAGGTAAGAGGGAAGGATGGGGCCGTGGGGGAGAAAGGAAATGGAGAGAGGTATTGGGATGCTGCAGAGGGAAAGTTACCTTGGGGAATCAGGAGAGCGAGGAAAGGGCTAGAATAGGGTCAAAGTGACGGGGAGTGGAGAGCTCATAGGTGGGGAGGTGGAGCATGGCTAGAACATGGATGTGGCCATGGGGTGAACAAAGCATTGGTGTGGGGGCTCAATACTGTTACATGAGTATGTGTGCATCAGTAGGGAGAACCATGAACACTTTGGGAGCGTGTGGATCTCTATTCATGAAAAATAGAAACTGTCTTCAATACAAGGAGTAATTGATTCTGAAAGAGATATGTTGGGGAGGAAATGCGAGTGTAGGAGGAGGAAGAGCAGGAAGTAAGGCTGGGAACAAAAAGTGTAAAAGCTGGATAGGCATGGTCAGAAAGAGGAAGTGAGTCAAGCACCTGGAAACCCTGAATGTGAAAAACAAGGGACATGCTGGTTAACCTCTGATTAATATTAGGATTCAGCTGCTGACATCTTAGGGAGGCTGGCAAATCTGCCAAAGGCATCCAATTAACAAGGGGCAGTGACACAAGCCAATATAGGATGTTTTCTATTGCAGCTTTAGCTTTCTTGCTTAGATTATTGGTGATATACACAATAAATTTTCATCTAGACACAGGTTTTGATGTTGGCCCTTTGATTGCTTGTTGAGCTAGGTATATGCCACTAACTTCCCAAACAAACTATACTGTCTTAGTTTGTATTGCAATCTGCTTAGGTTCTTCTATGAACTGGACATAGAACCTTAAATGGTTGGAGTTTCAAGTCCTTATTAGCTTATTGATCTGAAATAAAATACGTGACTTCCTTTATAGAAAGACTCCCTATGCTACTTCACAGTTTATAATATATACTTTCTGATGTCTAGTACATCTCTAATTGATATTCACTGTGTACTAGGAAGTGTTTGAAATTTAGAGAGGAAGATAACACAACCTATTCCTTTTCCTGTCCATCTCAATTTATTGTGAGCAGTGCCAATGATGTCTATTTCATTAGGAGCAATAGTTGGTTGGTTGCATTTTTTGTTGTCATAACAGTAAGAACATTGTTACAATCAGATACAGCTTCATGTAATTATAGATTCTTTTTAGTGAGCTAGCTAGTGCGTCTTGATCCAAGTTCCTTGGTTTTTCTTAGACTAATTTCGTCTCAAAGATGGATGCATCTTAACATACAGAAAGATGGAACTATTGTCAGCATCCTATGGTATTTTATAAAATATACAGAATGTCCACTTTTAAATGGGATTCTAATTATAGCAGCATCAGATGCGTACTCTATGTTATATATCATAATCAAACATTTTAGTAATTTAAACTAAATGCTTGGTTCTGGTAGGAGGTCATTAATGCCATGCCTGACAGTTATCAAAGGGATGACCTTATATTATTGAGCATCAAGAACTCTGGTAAAGCAGACCTACATGCAGATTTGTTGTACTTCTTATGCTATGGAACAAAAAGGTAAGGGGATTTTCCAAATTCAGCTACATATGTTGGTTGTATTAATTTACTGACAAAGTCGCCTTTTTCTGAAAAGTTGATCATATTGTGCTTCTTTTTAGTAATAAATAATTTGAATCTAAATAAATTTCTTAATAGCAGCAGGAATAGTGTTTTTTTTCGTTTCATGAGCAATATTTTTATATTCCATATTCTATATACATGTTTTGGTCCTCGATGGACTTTTCAAGCAACAAGGTTCAAAACCATCACAAAAATACTCATTATGAGCTCAACACATCACATGCAAGGATAGAGCCTAGGTGTGGGAGGACAACAATTGTTCCTCCCAACCGTCTGAGCTAAAACATACTACCAATAGGAATAAGAATAGTTATGTTTCTGTCCAGACAGTTTTGCTGAAATAAGTAGTCTCATAGTTGCTAGTTACTTTTTGCTTATGCTTAGATGTGAAGCAATTGGGAATTCTGTTGAATATGCTGTGTTTGTAGGGAGCTAGAATTGTTTTGAGATAGTTGGTCGTCAGGTTGTGTTTGCTTTGATATTAAGCAATTGAAGAATCTGTTGAATATGCTGTGTATGTGTGGGGCTAAAGACAGAACTGTTTTCATATGATTTTTTATAGCAGCTATTTTGCTGATGAACTACTGAAGGTTTAAGTTAAAAATATTTGGTGGAACTTTCATTAAGGGAAAAATCTTGTCCTAGAAAGTCATGGAGATTCAAATAGTTAACTTTGAATGCTGTTTAATTCTTTAAATATTAAAGGATATTAAATGTGAGACCTTTCTATAACTTGCCCCGCTAGGCTATTAACATCCTTTTCTAGCCATTCTTAGTGATTGGAGGTGCTAAAAGCCATGCATACTTCCCAGCCATGGGTGCAGATGACATCAGATTCATGAGGTAGTCATGTAGGATCCCGTGTTGCGAACATCTCGATAACATCCCGATTTTATCTCGAAATCATGATTTTTTGGCCTAGTCAATGTTTGCCGATTTTTAAAGAAATTTTTATGGTATCTTAATTTTGCCGATGTTTGCTGATTTTTTACCGATATTTTCCTGATTTTTACGTTTTTTTATTTTCCGGACCCTTGCCGATGTTATCCCGATGCCGATGTTCGCAACATTGGTAGGATCATCTTGCATAGGACCAAAGGAAGTTGTGCAGAATGGTGCGCAGGTGAAGGTGGGTGCAAATGTAACTGTTGCACAGGATGAGTATAGAAGGTACAAGGAATCATAGGTGCAGCTCACGAGGAAGTATGCCAAGGAAGAGGAAAAGGAAGGCACCAAGAATGGTGCACGGATGACTGCACAAATTATTGCACATAAGTAGAGGGTGATTCAGTCAAAGGAGTGTGGGGAATGTGGTAAGCAAGGAAGCTAAAAGAATTGTTCTCAAAGAGTAGAGAGAAGTTGTTACTAAGTGATAATTGTATGCTGGTTATAGAGCAAGTCATAAATAAGGTCTTTGAGAAAGAGAATTGGTTGGTTGCTAAGAAGATTATTGGTAAGAAGTGGGTGCAAAGGGCACCATCTTCCTAGAAGTTGATGGTTATCAAAGATTAGGACAAGAAGAAGAGAAGCCGAGCAAGAGTAAGGGAGCTTGGAGGCAGAGGAAGAAGACTGGTATTGACCAGCCTCTAGAGGGAAATGTGGCAAAGAAGGCCATGGACTGTGTGACGAGAGCTAAGGCCAGAAACTGTGCTGGGAGGGGAGAATGTGTTGAAAAGTGTAACTAGGATCGATGTTCATATTGACTATGTAATTATGTAAAGGAGAAGACAAAGATAATAAAATGTATTTTTGTTGTCCTTTCTTCATGGGTTTCATGAGCAAGATTTTATTATAGGTCAATAGACTTCTTCTTGATGTCTATTAGGGTTTGTCTTCTGTTTACAAGTGTAATTAAGTGTCATGTATATGAAGAGTCTAGTCATCAATAAATGCTCCAAGACCTTGTCATGAACCTTGTGGAAGAATGGCTCATAATAGCCCTCATGTCAACCTTAATGAACGCTGGAAAGTCGGCTTCTACACAGTGATAAAGTCGGCCTAAAAAGGAGGAACTGTGCCATATATATACACAGGACCTGCAGCTCACTTGTCACCAAGAAAAATTGCGGAATGCTCTGAAACAGTGTGGATTTCCTGAGGTTCTTACAGAGTATAAAAGTGTGGATATCTGAGGACTTGAACAGCGTTTCAGTGCGGATATATCACAGCAATATATTGTGGATGGTTCTGAAATATTACAACATCACAATAAGTCTGTATATATGCGAGTTAAAAAGGAATAGATGTGGATCTGTCTTGGGTAACATGCTATCACAGTAAATGCGGATCAGCAAGGAGGCAATGCGGACTTCTCTGAGTTAGTAACAACATATAGAAGTCTGGTCAAGTGCGGATTTCTAGAAGAACTGAAGGGCGGGCTCAAGGACACAGAATTGGTGACTAAGCCTGGGTTAAATACAAACTGAAGCAGTGAACATAGATCTGGTTTTATGATGCATCCTGAAGCAACTCAAGTGCGGTAATGTCTGAGAATAGAAGGAAGGTAAATCAGAGATATACCTTCCTATCTTCAGTATTCAAAAGGACAGTAATATATCTCAGAGAATATCAAGGAAGAAGAAATGTTTTGATCAACGAAGAAACAAGGAAGATAAAGTTAGAGATCGAGTTCTCTAATATTGGTGCAGATCAGGGCAAGTTGGTGCAGAAATGAATGATCAGCATTGGAGGCAGATAAAGAAGCAGTGACAAGGTCTTGGAGGCATTCATAGGTCAAGGGTCTGAGTCTTGGTCATGGTACTTGTTATTTGAAGATCTATAAGAAGAATTTCTCACAGGTTTTCCTTTCCAAGAGGGAGAGGTTTTGCCCTGGCTCGAAGAGCCTAACTTTTGTATCTTTTGTATTGGATAATTGACTTGATGAAAGTCTAAATAAGCTAAAGAAGAGAAGACATAAGAAATTCAAGTAAGCTCACAAGTAATTATCAAGAAGAGAATTTGAATTAATCACCGACCCTCTAAATTCTCAACATGGAATCAAAGCTAAGGTGCTGAACACAAGGGCTGCTTGACAAGAAGACACTCCAGGAAGCGAAGATCAAAGTTTGGGTTGAAAAGTCAAATCAGTTTGCAAGGAAGACTCTCAAGCTATTTCAAGAAAGATCTTCTATCTCATTCAAAGGATCAACTTATCAAGAAAATAATCTTTGCCATCAAAGATTTATATTCAAAATATTGTTGAAAGAAACATCATCTTTTGAAGATATCCTTTGTCATCAAGGATACAAGATCATCTACATTGAAGATTTCAATCTTAGAAGAAGCTCCTGACTTCATCTTCATCAAGGACGCTGCAAGTCACTCTACTCAAGTAAGTATCTATGACCTTACTTAAATCTGTCAAGATGACTTATTGTAAAGAAAGCAACAAATTGGTTGGGTCATCGAACTTTAGTGCATGGAAGAAGAGGACAGATTTTAACCTAATTGAAAACCAAGTTATGGACTATATCGAAGAATCTACAATTCAACCTTCAAAAGAAGATGCTCCAGTTCATGCCAAGTACAGCAAGGGAGAAATCAGAGCCCAGAGGATTCTCATAGAATCCATTAAGGACTCAGTCATTCCCTATGTATTAAAACTAAAGTCTACAAAAGAAATATATGAGAAACTGGTGGAGCTATTCTATGTGAGTACTGCAGGAGAAACAATCTCTCTGCTAAAAGTACTTTACAAAATGAAATTGTCACGAGAAGAAGGAATCACTTCATACTTTGAGGATTTCTGAAATAAGAGAACAACTGCAGGAATTGGGAGAAGTAATGTCTGATACTGAGATGACTACAGTGGTGTTGAATGCTCTACTGGAAGAATGGGGAAACTTCACTTCAAGTTCATACGGGAAGAAAGAAGCAATACCGTTCCATGATTTATCGTCTCTATGTAAAATAGAGGAAACTAGATTGAAAGCCAAAGTGGATATAGGATCAAGTGAAGGGAATCAAGCCTTTGTAGCCATATCCAGGGAGAAAGGAAGATTCGGAAAATTTGGTCCTAAGAAGAAAAGAAGAAATATGGAAAAAGTACGATGCTTTGGATGTATTGAACTTGAGCATTATAAAAGAGATTGTCCTATATTTGGAAAAGACAAGAGGAAAAAGGAAGAATTCCATGTTACAGATGAAAGGGAAGAGCCCGATGTTAAGAAATCTAAGAAAGAGGAAGCAAGAGATCTCTATTATGATTGAGATCATCTTCTTCTTTAAGTGATTTCTGTAAAATATTATGACAAGAAGCAATGTATATTAATAGCATCATGATAGAAGCATGGTAGGAGCTCTTGGTGAAACAACTCCTGTAAAACCTCATTGATAAAAATGATGGAAGGCAGTCATCAAGATCAAGGGTCATCATGGAAACGGGTGCTCACACTCTCTAATGGAATTCTCTATGGATTCACTGATTAGAAAGAAAGCAGAAAGGTTTCATCAAGAATTCTATGCTGCAGATTTCTGGGATTAGGATGTGATGACATATTGATAAAGCAGGTCAATGGAATGAAGTTCTTCATTCAAGTGAAATTGCTACAAGATGACTCTAAGGAAAAGGGTATGAGGTATATATATATATATATGTTGACACTAAATGCTGTGAAGTCATGTCATATGGTTGCAGGTAATGGACTTCTATATTTAGAAGTATGATCTATGGAGGAAGATCTCTCATAGTGCACTAACAGATGAAATCAACATACTATATCCTCATATGGAATATGAGGTGGTTGTATATGAACAAGGAACTGGAAATTGGAAGTTCCTAGGAATGAAGATGTGCAGAAGGAAAGAGATCATGAAGTGCAACCATGTCAAGAGGCAGATATCATCCGGAAGCCAAGAAGATGTGACTAGAATATCTCCTAGAGGATATTTAGACTTTGATCGAAGTTTGGTAAAGAAGAAGACCCTTGACAAGACCTATCATTAGGAGATGTGTCAATCTGAATAGAGAATGCCGATGCCTACAGGAAGATGTCATGGTGAAAAATCATCACTGAGGTAACTTTTGATTTTAAAAGTTCATATGTATATGTTTATCTGGATGAATTTATGCAGAGCTGTCAATCATGTGAAAATATGTAAGATCCTTGGAGATGGTTCGAAAGAAAGTAGCATGGCATAAAAGGTGGATGAGATAATGAAGACAGATAAATCACTTTATGATAGCTGACATGACTCATGGATGAAAGTGATGGATGATCTGTGCGCTATGAAGCCAAAAGTTGAAGATTCCTCAATATCGAAATCTATGACATCAAGGGGAGGAATTCTTCATGAGCAACTGGGTGTCTCATCATTGCGACTGCAGGTCCCTGAATGAGAGGAAGCCTGGTGATAAGTTTCTTACTTGGAAGAAACTGGGTAATTCCTAAGAATGAGCTTATTTACATTCCTTATACAGGAATGAGTACATTCCCTTGCGGAATAGATCCTCCCTGGCTGAGAGGGAGAGATAGACACATCATTCTGGTCTTCACTTGGGAAGACAGAATGAGGATTGGGTAATCATCTGGCATTTGATACTCTTTGAGAATGTGATAGGGCATTCAAGATAAGAGTAGTCGGGGACCGATATTCTTTGAGGGCTAGCTACCCAAGAGAAGAATAGTCTAAGAAGGTCGTACTTTGGGAACACCTAGGTGGAGTATGTACCTTGGAGAGACAATGACTATGGTGTCTATAATTCATGTGTCTCACTAGCATTGTAGCCCATTGTCTCGTTGAGAGATGGGGTTGTTAGTCAAGGCCTTGCACTATGACAATGCTGGTTGATATGATGCTATACAGATGTGATTACCAATCCGATTCTTCACTTTGAAAGTGACCATGTACCTGTATTAATACCTCCCTAGTTAAGAGGGAGTGATGAAAAGTGTAACTAAGATCGGTCTTCATATTGACTATGTAATTATGTAAAGGAGAAGAAAAAGGTAATAAAATGTGTTTTTGTTATACTTGCTTCATGGGTTTCATGAGCAAGATTTTATTATAGGTTAATAGACTTATTCTTGATGTCTATTAGGGTTTGTCTTCTGTTTATAAGTGTAATTAATTGTCATGTATATGAAGAGTCTAGTCATCAATAAATGCTCCAAGACCTTGTCATGAACCTTGTGGAAGAATGGCTCATAATAGCCCTCATGTCAACCTTCATGAACTCTGGAAAGTCGGCTTCTATACAGTGATAAATTCGGCCTACAAATAGTGTGTAAGGTCGGCCTAAAAAGGAGGAACTGTGCCATATATATACAAAACACCTGCGGCTCATTTGTCACCAAGAAAAATTGCAGATTTCTCTTAAACAATGCGCATTTCCTGAGGTTCTTACAGAGTATAAAAGTGCGGATTTCTGAGGACTTGAACAGGGTTTCAGTGCAGACATATCACAACAATACGTTGCGGATGGTTCTGACATATTACAACATCAGAATAAGTATGTATATATGCGAGTTAAAAAGGAATAGATGCGGATCTGTCTTCGGTAACATGCTATCATAGTAAATGCGGATCAACAAGGAGACAATGCAGACTTCTCTGAGTTAGTAACATCATATAGAAGTTTGGTCAAGTGCGTACTTCTGGAAGAACTGAAGTGCGGGCTTAAGGACACAGAATTGGTGACTAAGTCTGGGTTAAATACGAACTGAAGCAATGAACATAGATCTGGTTTTGTGATGCATCTTGAAGCAACTGAAGTGCGGTCAAGTCTGAGAATAGAAGGAAGGTAAATCAGAGATTTACCTTCCTATCTTCAGTATTCAAAAGGACATTAATATATCTCAGAGAATATCAAGGAAGAAGAAATGTTTTGATCAATGAAGAATCAAGGAAGATAAAGTTAGAGATCGAGTTCTCTAATATTGGTGCAGATTAGTGCAGAAATGAATGATCAACATTGGAGGCTACTAAAGAAGCAGTGACAAGGTCTTGGAGGCATTCATAGGTCAAGGGTCTGAGTCTTGGTCATGGTACATGTCATATGAAGATCTGTAAGAAGAATTCCTTATAGGTTTTCCTCTCTAAGAGGGAGAGGTTTTTCTGTGGCTCAAAGGGAATAACTTTTGTGTCTTTTGTATTTTGATAATTGACTTGATGAAAGACTAAATAAGCTAAAGAAGAGAAGACATAAGTAACTCAAGTAAGCTCACAAGTAATTATCAAGAAGAGAATTTGAATTAATCACCAACCCTCTAAATTCTCAACAGAATGTTCCCTTTGTAAATATTATTGAATGTTAATAAGAATGAGTAGATTCTTTCCTATCTCAAGCATATTTGTATTCTTTTCTTTCCTACAAAGGTAATATGTGTTTCTCTTGCATAGTTGAAATGGATTTGCAGAGTGCTTAGGCTTGACACATTCATATTATAAAAAAGGCCCACCCCCGTCCCTTGCGTATTCCCTTGTTCTATTTGGTATTATACTGAGTCAATTCTCTGGTGGAGGTCTGAGGTGTTTGAACCAGTGTTATCGGAACTGAACCGGTTTCGGAAAACCGACCGATCTAGCCTGTTTGGAGGCAAAACCAGTCCGAACCAACCCTCCAAACCGGAAATGTCCAGTTTGGCATTGAACCTGCCGATTTCGACACCGAAACGGCTGGTTTCGACACCGAATTGGCCTGTTCCGTACCGGTGCGGTTCAGAAACCGGTTCCACCAGTTCACAAGCCTGGCTTAAAAATATTTAATTTTTAATTTTTTTTTTTTTTAATTATTATTTTTCCTAGTTACTAATGCTACCTTAGCCCCCCCCCCCCAAAGCTACTTAAACACCCCGACCCCCTCTATTTCACTCAGGCTATTCATTCGAGTCTCTTGCAATTCTTGAGCTGAGTTCGGTGAGGAGAATTCAGAGAGTTTTTTGCAGGGTTGTTGTAAGGGAGATTTTTTGCAGATTTGAAGAGTTGATTGGAGTCTTGGAGAGTTGTTGGGTTGGCATAATTTCGAGCTACTTCAAAGATTTTTTCTTTTTCCAAAGATCTTTGGGTTTTCTTTAGTGGTTTTTGCAACTGGTGGAAGATTTTTATTTTGATTTTGTTGGGGCTGCTACATAGTTGATTTCAAAGGATTTTGGAGCCGATTTTCTCCAAAATTTTAGAGGGTAAATCAAGGGCCATGTGAATCAAGCCATAATCCCATTGCAAACTTGGATGCTACTCATTCTTCAGAGGAGGATAAGGAGGATGATTAGTATGATGATTCTGATGATGATTGATGATTTGATCATTGATTTGTTGTAGTTGTAGCCTGTAGTATTGTAGGTTGTAGGTTGTAGTATTGTAGGTTGCAGTATAATACTATGATCTATGATGTTATTTTGGACTATAAAGGCCTTTTAGAGCCTGCTTCTTGATGTTTGTAACATTTTTGTTTCAACGATGTTTTGCACTAAGTGCTATTTTGGTTGTATGCACTATTACTTGCTATATAAATGAGAACTTTTGCATATTTGTGTATAAATGGTTTGAATTCATATGGATGCACATGAATATATCTGTTTTTTATTTAAAATATGAATATTTTGTGTTTTTGGTAAATCGGTTTTTTTTCCTGTTCTGGTCCGGTTCCGACTGGTTCTCGGACCACAAGGTTTTCCGGTTTGATGACTGGTTTGGTTCCGATAGCATTGGTCTTAACTCATCATAATGTGTTAGGTTAGCTGGACAACAATTGCAAAAATTTCCTTAAAGAGCTGGAAGAATGACAGAGTAAAGAATTGTGGAAATAAACAAGATGGATAGAAGAAATTGAAACTAGACTGGTTGGTGAAGCATAAGTGAGTTCTGATGAACCAAAATCCAAGGAGAATAAAGAACAAAGCAGACAATTAATAAGATTTTGAAGAAAAAAGGAATCATGAGAGTGGAAGTTCCGACTCCCAAGTGATCATTGCACTTGAAGCCCTTGTTGGTTGAGAGGGAGAAATAATAGAGGACCCTCAAAGAACAAAATTCACAGCCACAAGGTTGAAGGGGCATGGGATGGTGGGAATTTTTGTTGCAAGAATGTGTGCTAAATATTAAGGAGAAGATTAGAGCTTGGAGAATGATGGTCTACAATTTACAATGTTACATTTGAAATTCTTTCTATTGGAATAAAAGAAGATATTGTTTAGACCTAAGTTGCACAAAACGGGGAAACGAAAACGAGTTTTTGAAACGAGAAGCGAAGCGAAATGCGACCTCCCCAAATTTTGGAAACGGGGAAACGCGATATATATATATATATATATATTATAATAATAATTTAAATTTATATTAGAATTTAAGACATTTAAGAAATGTTATGTGAAATCATATAAGTTTAAAACATATATGATGCATGATAAATTCAAAGCATAAACTATTACAAGTTATAACACATTTACTCATGAATGATAACGGACACAATGAAAATAGTAATATCGGAATATCGGATTGGTGCTCTTGATTAAATACGAGTTCCATTCCCTACTACATGACAAAATACGATGGAAACATTGCAATCACCCAATCTTGAAATCCTGAAAATTTGATAAGTCTACTGGATTTTGAATGAGATCTAAAATTCTACTTTCTCCATATGAAATCCAATGAGGTTGGAACCACTCTCAAACATCCTGAGTCATTTCATGGTAATGTTAAAAATTTAAGTAAAAGTGACATTCTCCTTAATCTTCATTTTATAAAATGAAGATTAAGGAGAATGTCACTTTTACTTTAAGAATTTAGCATTACCATGAATTGCATATAAATACTAGGGCCATAGGCTTTAAAAAGCCATCTAGAAGCATCCATAAACGATTAGAATAATATTAAAAAGCACGAAAACCGAAAAAAAATAAAAAAAACGAAGTAAAAATTGCTTTAAAGGGAAGGAAACACTGTTGTACAGCCGGGAAATGCGTTTCCGGCCGTACTGGTACCGTTTCTTGTACGGGAAACGTACCAGTACGGCCGGAAACGCGTTTCCTGGCCGTATGGTATGCGTTTCCCCGTTTTAGTTTCGTTTCCTGGGTGAAATGGGCCTAGGGCCAGCGTTTCCTGCAACTTAGGTTTAGACAAATATAGAACCTGCAACAGATGTAGTATAGTGTGCAGGGTTATACTGAAGAGTTTTACAGGTTGTTAATGTGCACTTGACACTTGCAAGAAGAAGAATGAGTTTGATATTTTGTGAATTTTCTAAAATTCACAACTTAAGATGAGATCAGTTTTCCCCAGATGCATTCTGTTGCAGAAGGGTATCAATTGGCAATAAAGGTTGAGGAGAAATCATCACACAACACTAGTATAAAGAGTTTTGGTAATGCTAGAGGAGGCTGTGCTGTGGTGCAATGCACAAAGTGATGATGCATGTGGATAAAGTGCTGAAAAGACCAGTGTTGTGAACATCTTGATAACCACCTGATTTTATCTCGAAATCACGATTTTTTGGCCTAGCCGTTGTTTGCCGATTTTTAAGGATATTTTTATGGTTTTTTAATTTTGCCGATTTTTGCCAATTTTTATCCGATATTTTTCCCGATTTTGATGATATTTTGGTTTTCCGGACCCTTGCTGATTTTATCCCGATGCCGATGTTCGCAACATTAATACTAAGATGAAGATGATCCTAGTTGTGCATGAGGTAGAGGCCATGGAGAATTTAGAAGGTATGAACGTGCAAATGCTTGGAGAACTACCTATTGTTGCACTTGTAAAGATGAAGGTCATACATCCTGAATGTCCAGAAAAGAATGAAAGAAAGACAGAATTAAGAGGTTAGTTATCACAGAGAGAAAATTCTGAGAGAATGAATATTAGCTGGAATTGCCTAAAGGATTTGACATATTGTCAAATATTAAATATGTTAGATATGTATGCATATAAAGCAGAATATGACAATGTGACAGAGAATGCCATGGTGGATTGGTGTCGCTAGATGCTGAAGAAAACTGCATATGACATAGTAGTGCAGCTAGATGAGAAAGTTCTGAAGATGCGCAACGAAGTGTATAAGAAATAATTAGTGAGGTGAAAGAAAAAAACTATTGAAGAGAGTAGTTGGATTCTTGAAGCTGAGTATCACAATGTTTGGATATCAATCTGGCTGCTATGTTTTGACCATAATCTGGCTGGAAACCCTCTACTTCAGCACCTTTGGTATTACAAATTGTGACAATTTAAAATCAGTTTCTGTGCAATCAAACAGTTACTTCTTTGTTCCTTCCCTAAAAGAAAAACTTACTGCTAGATTCTCACTGTATACCACTGAAGATATCGAATTCCACAGTTTTCTGTAGCACACATCTTATAAGTTATAGGCCTGCTGGTGTGATATTTTATTCCAACCCATTGAGAGTTACAAGCAAGAGAAAATCCAGACTGGCAGACAGAGTTATGAGCACTTTCACAGAGATCTCAAGCAATGGGCTTCAAAACCTGAGCAGCAACATGTTATTTCCCTGCAAGGTGCTCCTATATCAAATGAATTTGCAACAAACGTGTCAAATTTAATCTCCGCTGATCCTGGTACAACAATGGAAGATATCCCTCTTGAATGTGCAATTTCTCAAATCCCATGTTTTGATTTTATTATCATTTCCTGCTGCAATCATATGGTGCCCTCGAAAATCAAAGTCAATGCTGTCACAGGACTGTGATGACATATCATATTAGTTATGCTCGGTGTTGGGAAATCAAATCACCAGTAACTGTGTCCTAGTATAGCAGAATACCAGAGTTGCTTGTAGATGCCAGTAGAAAATGCTTTTGGAAAAAATTTCAAGTCTTAGTGGCTTATTGTGACCCTCGAGATAGTGAATGTCCATACCAGATCTGTCATAGATATAGACATACACTTTCTGAGTCATGGCAAAAAAAAGCTCGGTATTCAGGGATTTTGCATCACACACTGTTTTTCAGACCCAAGATTGACAGAGCGCAGAGCCAAGCAGGGTTTCTGGGAGCACCATTTTCAAAAAATACTCGGGAGTGGAGCATCCCAGGAGCATCTCTCTCTCTCTCTCTCTCTCTCTCTCTATATATATATATATATATATATATATTGAATTTATATTTAAAAAATGTAAAATGCCGGATTAGTTGCAGAATTTATGAAAACATGCATATTTGTACGTCAATAAAGCTAGAAATGGCATCCATTGTACATTAATGATTAATCATTTGAGCATCAACAATATAGAATCTGGATTCTATCAACACAAACAAACATAGAAATTTTTAAGCCATAAAAGAGAAAGTAGACCATTAACTTATGGAATGAAATAGGTTATCTAATAGATGTCAACAATAACATGACCAAATAGTTATGTTTACAAAATTGGCCATCTACACATGAAAATATGAAGATCGGAAGATCCAAAACAATAAATGGGGCTAATTGCTAAACACCTCTCTACAGAAGAAGTGTTCACTAATTGTGAAAGAACCCATGTTGCAAAATGTTGTAGTTGTGGGGTAGCATTGTCATGCATGTTCCACTACTCCTTGACAAACAATGTTCCACCACTCCTTGACAAACAATGTTCCATCATCGTTATATCGAGATCTTCATCATTAGTATCATCCTCCATTATTTGCCTCTTCTCTAGCCTTTTCCTCTCCCGCAAACCTTTAGGGACATAGTTGATATCACTGAATTTTGATGAAACTACCTAATCCAAGCCTTAAAATATGATAGAAAAAGCTTAACTTTACTGATCAATGATTTTGGTTTGAGTGAAGGGTACATTATTGCTAAAGCCATGACAAAGGAGTTCAACAATCAACACCACCAACATTAGGATACACATATGGCTTGGTGTTCTTGATTAAATGCCAATCACATACCCTCATACGTGATAAAATCCAAATAAAATGTTGCAATCCCATCACTCTTGAAATACTGAAAACTGTTAAGTTTTCTAAATTTTGAATGGGATATGAAATTCTACTTTCTCTATATGAAGTTTGATATGGTTGAAACCACTCTCAAACATCCTGAAGCAATTAATGATAATGTTAAAAATTTAAGTAAAAGGATAAAAAAGAAAGATAAAGAAATGTAAAAGTTGACATTTCTTTTATCTTTTTTTTTTCAACCGTTAACTTCAAGAATTTAAAATTACCATTAGGGAGCGCCTAGGGAGTGTTGCTGCAAAATATAGCAGGCCTCGTTTGAAGCCCCACTAGGCAGATCTAGACCTTATGGCAACAAGAGATTGACCATCACTATCACCTCAATGAATTTTCTCTAGTTGTTTAGTGGTATATTAATCCATAAGGGAGGCTTCCCTATAGATTCAACTAAAGGATATTCAACAAAAGGTTTGAAAGTGATGAAAGGTCTAATGATTGGGATAAGGTACCAACAGAGCTAACAAGGCTAAGATACACTTTACGAAAGTTCAAGTACTCTATCCTTAGACCACTTAAATGGATTAGCGAGTTGTTATAAGTTAGGGTTTGCTAGATTTTCAATGGTATGGCATGCAATGTCATATAACAACTAGTGCTAGTTTTCTTTAAACTCAGCTATCTAATCTGTGAATTTTGACTAAGTAAAGAGCTGAAAATTGAACTTTAACTTTAACCTACAAATATGTTGAGTTTACAAACTATCATGCAGTGGAAATAAGGAACAAATGAAAACAAACACACTAGAAAACAATACACAACAAATTTACCCCGGAAACCCCAACTGGGGAAAACCTGAAATTTTGGTGTTTTTGATTATTCAACTTAGCAAATCTTCAGAAAGAGATTACAAATATGAGTGAAAAGCTTTCCTTTCTCTTTGGAAACCCTTTGCACAATGGTTTGTGTAGTTCACATCAATTCGACCTCTCTTCTGTGCCCTATATGAGCCCATATGCTCTGTATGACGTCTTCTATGCACAAATTTCAGCCGCTAGAAGAAGTTTGCGAATTGTTGGAAGTGATATGAGGTTGAATCGACTTCCTTTTCTCCCTTTAATTTGCTGATTTGAAACCCTAGCATTGAGCAAAATACTCTTCTTCTTAGCTGTGTTGAACACCAAGATCTTCTAGTGGATAATGACCAAGTTTTGCACCCTTTTTCCTCTTAGAAGTCGACCTGGGCCCACCACTACCATGAATGGCTGAGATTAAATCTCCTTGGATGATTGAGATTGATCTAATTTTTGACTATAGGAAAATTCAAATTTTCCTAAGTAAAAAACAATAGAAAAAGTGAAATCTACACCTTGGCCCCACTTGTGGGTCCCTTTGCCAAATTTAGTGCACCTGCTAAATCTGTATGAACTCTTCCTCTAACTTCATTTAACACTCCCTCTAAGAGAGGAAGGTGTTCTAACCTACACCCACATTGTCCCTGAAATAGATGAAGCTCCCTCTAGGCAAAGCCTTGGTCAATATGTGTGCTGTCTGCTCTGCTATAGGAATGTATTGAAGTTTGATCTTGCATCTTTGAACATAGTCTTTGATATGATGGTACTTGATCTCAATTTGCTTGGAGCGGTCATGGAACATTGCATTGTTAGAGAGCTTATTACAACTCTGAATATCATTGTGTTTGACTGTACGCTCCAACCTTTGACTGAAAAGCCCAACAAGCAACTTCCTCAACCAGATGGCCTTACAAGCTGCCAGACTAGCAGACATGTACTCAACCATTGTTGAGCTCAATGCCACTGATCTCTACTTCCTGTTGAACCAGGAAACAACTGCTGACCCAACACTGAAGGCGCAACCTGAAGTACTCTTCCTGTCTATGGAACCCCCTGCCCAATTTGCATATATGAAGCCTTCCAACTTCACTCCATCAACCGGTTTGTACATCAACCTATAATCCATTGTGCCTTTGAGGTATCTAAGAATATGTTTAACAACAACCCAGTGTACTCTAGTAGACTCTACCATGAACTGACTTAATTGGTTCACTTCATAACAAATGTTTGGTAGTGCGTTCACCAAATACATCAACGACCGGATAAGCTTCCTGTAGAGAGTGGCATCAACTCACTCTGCTTTGCTAGCGTCTATCTTTCTCCAGTTTGTCAGTAGATGCTCATATTCTATTCTAATTGGAACTTGTCTCCTAGGTTGATATTTGACGAAGATAGACTCATGATGCTTTTTGTTTTGTCTCTGGAAGGGCAACCAAGGGAATGGTACCTTAGTCTTCCCTCAGGATGCGTTGATGACTTTGACCAATTTGAGGATATGTTCACAAAAAGGTGGCCATGTGACGCAATGGGAACCTTCAACATTGAAAAGTACTATAAAATAAGTAGGGGAAGGGAAGGCATTAGGGAATTCATCCTAAAGTTTTATAGGATAGTTAGGGACATTCTCAACCATTTGAGGCCCTCTGATTCTAACATACTTGACAAATTTATCAAAGCAGTGGGTGGCCACCTTACCTATGCACCAAGGGACAATAAACCAAAGACCTTAGTTGAGGCCAAAGACATAGCTGTGGAAGTTGAGCAAAACCTGCAGATTTCCAAAATGGATGTTGAAGAGAACCACAAGGCTAAGGATGAGATCAAAAAGGGAAAATCTAAGGATCAACATGAAGAAAACCTTTTAGTGATTCTCAAGAAAATGAAAAAGATCAACTAAGAAATGAATTCACGAGATAGGCTCTACAGGATCAAAATCATTGCCTTGGAAAGAGCCCAAAAATCAAGCTATATCCCAAAAGGAAAGCCTTTTGCTAAGAAGCAATATGAGGAAGATAAGCCTAGGTCATCGAAGTGTAAAGACCTATGAATGAGTGAATGTTACTAAAGATACTCTGTGTCAAATTTATCTTTATAAGTCATAAAATATTGCAAATCGAAGTGTAAAGACCTTGAAGCTGCTTCTATCATGCCCTAATGCCATGCGAAGTTGTTTGAAGGCCTCCTCTACTAGGTGAACCTATTCCAAGCTATATTTTCTTCGTTGACTCCATCTCTCCCAAAGGATTATGCATTGATCCTTCCATAGGTGATCATATTTAAAGCTTATTTCTCTCACCTTCTCTTTTTTAGGCCTTGCCTCCATAGGTCACTCAGGGCATCAATTTTCTCATGATTAATCCATAACAAAAAATCGATCTATTGCCGATTATTACGCTGGTCTGTCTCCTAGGTGCCCTCGAAATTTCATGAAATTCTAACCATGGGATCTTGAGATATTTCAAGCCCTAGCTCCGAGATCGATTCTTGGCTTTGGTTTCCTTTGGCTAGTGACCTCATTGGGATGAGTGCATCAAAATCAAAGAAATTTTTTACTTTGATCCCCTTCTCCTCAATTAGGTCAAGCGTACCCTTGATTGATCAACTCCATCCCCTTGACCTAATTTTTTGTCCACTTCGTATCGTGTGGTCCCAATTCTTATTAAAGCCAATCCTTCAAAGACCATTTAGAAATCAAGTTTCCACAAGGATTCTTGTGTCTAGGAATCTCCGTTACAAGTCATATTTTCAAATCTTAGCCTCTAAAATTCTCCTAGTTGTCCCTAGAGAGCCTTTCACCTTGCTTTCTAAGCAAGCAAGCCATATATTTGAGCCTCTCTTGTGAATAGGATTTTTAGGATCACCTTTCATACTATCATTGATACATTCATTATCGTGATTCTTATTATATCGGGTCTCCTCCCATCGATGAATGTCCGTAAAGAGCAGGGAGCCTTGGTTGAGGTGACAGAGGGCTATCGCTCTGTTGTTTCCCTTGACCTAGTAGTTGTGCTATAAGATCCCTGCTAGTTTGAGTGGTAACATTTTTGGCGTCGTTGCCGGAGAACGAAACAGGTCTGCGTCCCTGGTGAATCATTGAGGAATTTATTCATAAACGACATTTCAAAAAAAATTCCTCTGGCAACTCTATTTATTGTCAAAATCGCTTGTTTGCTTGCAGATGACAACATTCCTCCTATAACTAGGGCCACTGCAAGAAGGGGAGAACGAACTCCATCACTTGTTAAAACTGCCCTTCTCTCTGAATTTGAAAAGGTTAGTGATCCCACCCCAAAGATGGCATCTAGTTCTAGTGCTGACCCAAAACAAGACCAACCCAAAATGACTAAAAGTCAAAAGCATTTGGTTACTATCTTTGCCCTTCTGAATTTAATTGACGACCCCAAAACTCTACTTGAGAAATACAATAACTGGCTACCCAAGTTCATAGGTGATGCTACCACAAGTGCTCGTGATCATGTTGAAGAGTTCTATTGGAACATTTCTCCTAGGTTGATATTTGACGAAGATAGACTCATGATGCTTTTTGTTTTGTCTTTGGAAGGGAAACCAAGGGAATGTTACCTTAGTCTTCCCTCAGGATGCATTGATGACTCTGACCAATTTGAGGATATGTTCACAAAAAGGTGGTCATGTGATGCAATGGGAACCTTCAACATTGAAAATTACTATAAAATAAGTAGGGGAAGGGAAGGCATTAGGGAATTCATCCTAAAGTTTTATAGGATAGTTAGGGACATTCTCGACCATTTGAGGTCCTCTGATTCTAACATACTTGACAAATTTATCAAAGCAGTGGGTGGCCACCTTACCTATGCACCAAGGGACAGGAAACCAAAGACCTTGGCTGAGGCCAAATATATAGCTGTGGAAGTTGAGCAAAACCTGCATATTTCCAAAATAGATGTTGAAGAACACCACAAGGCTAAGGCTGAGATCAGAAAGGGAAAATCTAAGGATCAACATGAAGAAAATGTTTTAGTGATTCTCAATAAAATGGAAAGATCGACAAAGATGAATTCACGAGATAGGCTCTACATGATCAAAATCACTACCTTGGAAAGGGCCCAAAAATCAAGCTATATCCCAAAACGAAAGCCTTTCGCCAAGTAGCAAAATGAGGAAGATAAGCCTAGCTTATCCCATGTCCTCAACACTTTGGCCCCAACAAATGGTGTGGAGCAAGATGCTTCTTCTGTGGGGGAACACAGTGATGAGGATGAAATTGAGGATGAGAGTGGAGATGAAAAAGTCGATGACCAAACTAACCTTGTAGAATCTGATGTCTTCAACATTTTGCTAGGAGGCTCATATACTCTTTCTTGCATTAGTGAGGTTGCTATTAAAGAAGCGAAGAGCGAGCCAATCCTCAACATTGATGATGGTGGAAGATTCACAGGGGTCCAATATTCAAGGATATCAACAAAAACCCTGCAACATCCAAAGAAACCAACAAAGATGATTCAATTCCCAAGCAAGCCTTGTCTAAAGAACCTCTCCCTAAAAACACCTCTAAAAGGGATCCTCCGAAGAAAGTTAATTCCGAAAAGGATCCTCAAAGGAAAGAAAACATCAAAAAGGACAAAGGTAAAGACGTCGGACTTGACATTGACATAGAGACTGCTATAGGGAAAATGACTGTGCCAGATTCACTGAAGGAGATTGCGAAAATTCCCCGAAAACAATGGCAAATCAAGAAAACCCTAGGCTTTGAAGAGGAAGAATTACCCAAAGACTTGCAAAACATTCACCTTCTCGATCTAAACCCAAGACATGAGCCATTCATGCTTACCTTAGCCATAAATGACCTTCTATTGCACAATTGTATGTTGGACTTGGGGGCTTCCGCAAACATCATGTCACTAAAAGTCATGAAGCAATTGGGTCTTGATATCACTCAACAATATAAAAAGGTGTGTGGTTTTAACTCCAAACCTATAAAAGTAGAGGGCCTCATAAAAGATCTTAAGGTTTCTTTGGCTATGAACCCCAATATATCATTGCTTATGGATATTGTGGTCATAGATATCCCTAATTTGTGGGGGATGCTGCTATTAAGGAAGTGGGGAGCCACTGTTGGGGGTCATCTCGAAATGGACTTATCATATGCTACTATCCCACAATCTGATGGAATCCCCTTCATTCTTTATAGAGAACCTACATACTCTACTCATGTGGTCAAGCCAGGACCGATCTCATACTACAAGAGTCATAAGATTGAGAAGCCTTCTCCCATTCTCCCTTCACAAGAAGTCCGTATTCTCAAGCGACCAAGTCACAAAGCAAGCAAAAAGTGGAAACCTAAGAGGGAAAGGAAGGTTGGGGATGTGGTCTTGGTAGATAAAAATCCCATACCTGTCAAGATTCATGGGAAAGTATGGGAAGATTACTACTACATTGCCAAATTCAACGACGAACTTTGGCTGCAACCGATCAAGTTGAGTTGTATCACCTCTCTCCTTGATACTTGACATTGTATTATATGCATGTTACGGTAGGATGCATTGCATGCTGATTTTCTCATCAGAACTAACATCATATGACATTTCTCATGGTAGATTAGCAGCATTTAGATTAGAATCACATTTTTTTTTTACTTTCCTATTGATTTTTACGACCTAATACTAAGCATGGGTGATCATAAGACACCAAAAAACATGCTACCCCATGTGCTTGGTCTTTGATATGTGCAGGTAACAGTTCTGCGGTACCAAGGGATTACTGGTGTTCTCATGACCTCCCGTTCGAGTGGCTTTGTGCACTTTCCTGAGAAATCATGTCGCAGTTGGAGCTAGATGTTACCCACCACCTATGGGTAGTGTATATAGGAGAATTTTTGTTTCCTAGCTAGTCCTTAGCTGGTAGCCAATAGCCTCTTACAGCCACCAGATAGCTCAATGTGCCATTATCTCTGTCACTTGAGCCGACCATGTGGTCCTTCAACCACTTGTTATGATTGTATGTTTGAAGGTACGCCTCCCAACCCTAAAGGTATGGCTTGTCATTGGTATAGGTGAGTGATTTTCCTTACTTGTCATGGGCAATTTTATGCATGAATTGAGGGGGGGAGGGGATTCAACGGAAAGAGTGGGTTAGGTCTGTATTCTTGTTTATACTGCCCGATATTGTGGTTACCCTTGTATCCTAGTCCCTCGGGATCTCCCTTACTGGCAGCTTTAGGGTTGGCACTATATGGGAAACCCCGATTTTGGTTTCGTGGTCCTGCTTCTCAATACCACCTACATTACTCCCCTTCCACTCATTTTAGCCCCATTCATCTCTTTTCCCATCTCCGAGTCCACATGTGTCCACTGGGTCCACATAAGGTTAGCCTCCCCCTCCCCTTGTCCACACTTTGAGTCGGGCTTGGAACGATGCGCCAGAGGTTGATTCAACTAAAAAGAAAAGCAATAGCATAATTTGGCCACTCTCAACAGGAAATGTACCACAAAATGCAAAAGATGGTCGAGACATACAAATTTAGCACGCGGGAAAAATCCAAACATGAGCTCTACCCATTATCCATGGGCATCACCCTGGTTTCTATGGGCCCTAGATGAGCCCTCTTTATCATTAAGGAAACCATGATTGTCCCAACCCCTAGTGGGCAATGAACTACTTTGTTGAGATTTTGGGGTAGCATCCGATGCGCTCTAGCTCCCAAATTTTGTGGAGGAGCTGGAGTACATGAGATCTCCAAGACCCAGAAAGCATTTGAAGAAATTCCATTAGGTTTAAGAGATATTTAGTTAATTAATCTTTTTAATTAAGTACCCTAAGTCTAACTTAGGAAAATTAAAAGATTAAAGTTAATTAAATTAAACATGTGATGAGAATGACTTATGTGACATTGGTCAAACAACTTCTAATCTTAGCCGTCGATTAGAGATTAGATCACGGTCGTTGATGTTTCAACGAGAAATGTGTAAGAGAAGGGCTTCAGGTCAGTTCGAGAATAGACACATTGGCGGAGCACTGAAGCTAAGTTGAGATTCTAGGGCGTGGTTTGCTAAGAATTTTAGAAGTGTTTTAGTTGCAACGAGGGGTAGTATTGGCGAGGGAGATGGTTTGATCCCAGGCCAAGAGTACAAAGAGGGCAGAGAAGCAACATTCCAGACTAGCGCAGAGGCAACCAGTTGCTATGCAGTCCAGCCAGAGCCCAACAGGGGTAGCGCAGAGGCAGCAGGAGCCACGCAGGGCTGACGCAAGCCCAGTCAGGGCAGCGCAGGGGCAACGTAAGTCCTTCAGGGGTGATGCAGGCCCTTCCTGACCAGCGCAGAGGCTGACGCAGAGGGCTTTGGAGAAGCGCTGGGGTTTCTAGAGGGCCAGAAAGGGTTGCAGTTCTGTAAATCCCATTTGAGGGTGTGAATCAATCATATTTTCTGTCTTCAAGGATAAAGGTATTGCTTGCCGTATTCTTATCTGTTGGGTGAACCAGTTTTGGTGCCTAGGATTGTTGTGCTTAGATTCTGCATAATAATGAAGACCCTCCAGAGCTAGCTGCACCGGTTTTCCCACATTGGGTTTTTCCGGGGACATTTGTCCAGAAAATCTGTGTGTCACTTTGTCTATGAGCATGTTCTTCAGTCATTGATCTGTATGTGTAGGTTGTTATATGTATTTACTTTGATGTTAATTCTGAGTATTCAGATTAATAACTTGTGGATTTAATCAAGTAGGAGAAGTAAATCGAGAATTAACAGTAAGATTTCTTAGGTTAAGAAATTTTCACATGGTATCAGGTGATTGCAAATCTAGCTAGATCCCCAGCAAATTGGCTGAAGAAATTTGTGCTGCAGAAAGCAATTGAAGCGGAAGAGAATCTGGAGAGGGCAGCGCAACAACAGAAGGACGTAGAGGTAGCAAGAGCCATGCAGAGGGCAGCACAGTCCCAGCTGGGTGACACAGAGACAACGCAGTGCCTTCCAGAGGGACGCAGGAGTAGCTTGCACTGCACAGTCGCTGTGCTGAGGCAGTTTGCTCACGCAGAGGCCAACCAGGGTGACGCAGTCCAGTTTCGAGTGCTGTGCAGATTTGCCGTGGACCGGAAGCAGAGCTTCAGATCTTCAGTAGTTATGGTGGGTGGAGATTCTGCCGGTGCAGAA
The DNA here is from genome assembly GCA_034641835.2 of Pinus albicaulis. Taxonomy (NCBI): domain Eukaryota; kingdom Viridiplantae; phylum Streptophyta; class Pinopsida; order Pinales; family Pinaceae; genus Pinus; species Pinus albicaulis. Next base: position 753,917,723 of record CM076579.1, read on the forward strand.
TCGTGTCTAAGTTAAGTTGACAAAGAGCGGGAGGAGAACAACTGCTCAACAGATTTCATTGCCAAAAGAAATCTGAGGATCGATCGTAGGGTGATTGAAGAGCGCTGATTCGTTGTGTTTAGCAGATTTCCAAGGAGGAAATCAGTTGTCAGAGGGAGCAGTGGGTGCCTTTCTCACCAAGGACCCTAGATCCGAGCTTCTAGAAGCAGAAGCGGGGAAAGGAAGATCTGTTCCGACAATTTTTTGAGCAGATGATGCCACACAGACTACGTGATCAAGATAGGTTGGATGACTTGTTCAACTTTGCTATTTGGAAGGCCAGAATCCTGGTAGTCCTAGAGGCATACGACTTGATGGAGAATGTAGAAAAAGTCCTGGCTACACCAACAGAGGCTCCTCTCCTAGCGAAGCATAATGAAGTAGTGACACATGCCAAGCGCTTCATCATGGATGGGGTTAAAGATCATGTGGTACCACACATAGCTGAGAAGACACGACTAATGAGAGGTCGAAAGCGTTAACCACATTGTATCAAGGGAAATCCGTGTAGAGAAAGATGCTTTTGGAGAACCAGCTGAGGTTATTCATGATGTCCAAGGGAGAGGAAATCGATCCTTTCCTCTTCAAGTTGCAGTCGATTTGGGATCAATTGATTGCCATGGGGGTCAAGGTGGAGGATGGACCTTCCTAATTGGGACGATATGTGGGCTATCCTCTGACAAGAGTAGATCCGCCAAATGACCAAGAGGCAGACCAACACTGGTTGGAGAAGGATAAAGGAGGAGGAAGAGGAAGATGTAGCCCTGGCATCGAAGAAACAACAAGGGAAAAAGAAGCGTGATCTATCTAAGACAAATGTTTCCAATGTGGCGAACTTGGACACTTCGCCAACAATTGTCCTCAAAGGAAGAAGGACAAGGAAGCTTCTAGTTCCAAGGCTGCCATAGTAGACGATGGCTACGATGATGACGTAGCCATGAACGCTCATGAAGCACGGAGGTGGGGTGATATTAATCTGTAGAGGAGCTACAAAGTGGTGGCAGGATCCTTGAGTAGCCCAATTCTTGGATCACATCCATGCTACGAGAGCCTTAAGACAGTAGCAAGGAATGACTAGAGCCGTGGGTGCAGAGGATCATGGATGAAGAAGAGCCAGGGGCTGGGACACTGAAGAGGGAGCAACACAGTGTAGAGGCAACAACAACGTAGAGGCAACATCACAGAGGGGCTGATGGGACTTCAATAATGCAGAGGAGGCATGCTTATGCAGTGCAGAGCTGCAACAACGCAGTGGCTTCTGGAGGACAACACAGAGCAACAACCTATTGAGCTTCAGTGATGAGATGCAGCCCGACTGACTTGTCTGTCATGGGGCATGGGTCCTTCAGTTGCTTACTCTTAGCAGCTAAGTTGCAGTGCAGTAGTTGGCAGCATGATGCAACAATTTGAGAGGGATTTGCAGTACGGATGTACCAGTGACGGTGATAGAGTCATGGGCAACAGTACAGAGAGCAGCAACAGGGTAGTGATGAAGGGCAACATGCCAAGCATCAACGCGAAGACCGATGCCAAAGATCAGCGCAGTACTTCAGGGTGAAGTGTATTCCTAGAGCACATTCCTCGCTAAGAGGGAGTGTTGAGATTTTGGGTTAGCATCGTGTGTGCTCTAGCTCCCAAATTTTGTGGAGGAGCTAGAGTGCATGAGATCTCCAAGACCCATAAAGCGTTTGAAGAAATTCCATCATGTTTAAGAGATATTTAATTAATTAGTCTCTTTAATTAAGTACCCTAAGTCTAACTTAGGAAAATTAAAAGATTAAAGTTAATTAAATTAAACATGTGATGGCAATCACTTAAGTGATGCGGATCAAGCAACTTCTAATCTTAGTTGTCGATTAGAGATTAGATCACGACCGTTGATGTTTCAACGAGAAAAGTATAAGAGAAGGGCTTTGAGTTAGTTGGAGAACAAAGACATTGGCGGAGCACTGAAGCTAAGTAGAGATTTTAGGGCGTGGTTTGCTAAGAATTTCAGAATTTTTTTAGCTGCAGCGAGGGGCAGTATTGGCGAGGGGGATGGTTTGATCCTAGGCCAAGAGTACAACGAGGGTATAGAAGTAGCATTCCAGACCAGCGCAAAGGCAGCCAGGTGTTACGCAGTCCAGCACAACGTTGCACGAAGCGGGGACGCGGAAGCGTCATTTTCCAAAAATTTAGGAAGCGAAGCGTTTCAGAAGCGTCTAGTGTATATATATATATATATATATAATATTTTTTTGCATTTATATTCAAAACAAACATCCCAAATACCATATTAGTTGTAGAAGACATGAAAACATGCATATTTTTACATAAATCAAGATAGATATGACATCCATGATTCCATTGTACATCATTAATTAATTATTCGAGCATTAACCATCTAGATTCTAGATCCTAGCAAATACAAACATACATTAAATTTTTAAGCATGATAAAACATTTAAGCATACTATAAAACATAAAACATTTAAAACATTCAAGCATACTATAAAACATAAATGATAAACATAAAACATTTAACCATATTATAAAACATAAAGCATATTATCTATCAAGTGAGCAACTATCAACATTAGTCATGTCCAAAATTCAAATAATAATGTTTACAAAATAGGCCACTTGGCCACCACCAAGACAAAAAAGTTCAAATTCACAACAAGCCTACAAGTCTAATGATAATCTATGACAAAAGCAGTAAAGTGTGCACTGTGAACACTGAAAATATCTACTCATCTCTCCTCCTTCCACCACGAAGAGTACGTGACGGTGCGCCTCCACGTGGTGGCAATGAAGAAGATGGTGGCTGTGGAAGCTGTGGCAATGGCACTACAGTTGATGAAGACGAAGCCCCTGCTGTTGATGTTGAACCAAGGGACCAATGGGGGGTGGCATGTCAACTCGATCATCATCATCATGGATAAGAGCATCCTCTAATTGCTCTAATCGCAACACTCCATCCTCCAAATTGGTCTCCTCTGGATACCTGTCCCAAACAATAAGGTCTTTGTTGCTCTTTGCATCATCACAGTAATGGGACAACAATCTCAAGTTGTAATGAACATAAACCAAGCTCTCTGCCCGGTCTAAACTCAACATGTTCCTTTTAACACTATGGATGAAAGAATAAGAGCTCCAACACCTCTCTGCAAAAGAAGTGTTTACCACCTGTGATAGCACCCGCAATGCCAAAGTCTGTAGAAGTGGAGTAGCACCTCCATGCATGTTCCACCACTCAATAGAAGAAAAACTCTCTCGATCTCTAATAGCATGCATGCTCCCAAATGGACTAGTGGAAAGCGTATAGCTGCTCAACTGTTTCCATATCGAGTGTGCCTCCTCCGTATCAGGGAATAATCTATCCAATGCAATCATATATTTTTGTAGGACCTCTGGATCTAGGTGTGGTTTTCTCTTGCTCCCCCCACCAAGTGCTAGTGTTGAAAGCCATGATGGACTATAGTATTTAGGTGTCAAAACATATACTAATGCATGCAATGGAACATTCAGCATATCCCATCATTTTACCACCTCTACACGAATATAATTGTACAAGGTGATATCTCTAGGCTCAAGAATGTCTTTAATCTGCCCCAACATGTTATCCATTTGCTCATACACCTCCCCAATTATTGGCTGATCTGAATCTGCAAACTTGATCATGTAATATTACAAATAGTTGCAGTGATAGATTTATTTCTCCTACTTATTATTTCAATAAGTTATTATTTAGAAATATTCCGGCAAATATCGAAATAAATACTACTGCAACATTCACAATTATATATGCAGAGAAATAAATAGTAGAGAGCATAAGCACAAGAATCAATCACATGTACACAGTTATTTTTGGACAATTGTCCCTGGAAAAACCCAATGTGGGAAAACCGGTGTAGCAAATGAGGGTTTTATTAATTCTTCAGCAAATGATATCTTTACAGGGAAAATATTCGACAGATAAATTCTGAACCACCTGAGACTGAATATCTAGCTTACTCGGATAATTTTCTGACACCCAGAATAGCCCCTGCAAGCCCCTGCGTCAGTCTGCGTGATTCTCTACACAGTCCTAATGCTGGACTGCCTGAATCTGTGTGGGGTCTCTGCACTGCAGCCTCAAGCTGCCTCCAGTGACCCACTGCTGCTCTCCTACCCTGACCTCCTCCTTCTGCTCCTGCAACTTCTCGCCCTGCAACTTTATCACTGAGATCGAATTCTACATCAGAATGGATCTCCTTCGGGTACTGAGTGTGTGCCCGGCTTATTTTCCAAGTGACTGTCAAGCCTTCTTTTATAATCTTCTTGTTGGAGAACCAATGACCCAGATTAAAAGATTAATCAATGGCTAAGATTTAATCTTGACATGATCCATGTTTTTTAGAAGATTCACACTCTGACTATTAATACCCTTTAATTATTTCATTTACCTAAGTTTGAACTAGGGTCTCCATTAAAATAATTAATTATTTTAATAAGTCTTGAACCGAGTGGAATTTCCACAAACTGTTTCTGGGTTCTTTGAAATGCTGCTCTCCAAGCCTCCCTATAAAGTTTGAGACTTGGAACACTTTCGGATGCTACAAAAATCAACATTCCCTCTTAGCGAGGAAGGTGTTCCAACAATATGCTTGCTGCATGCTGCTCTGATTTTGAAGCACCCTCTGCGCTACTAATCTCAGGATTTTGCTCCTCCCATATGCTGCGCTGCTGCCCCCTGTACTGCTGCCTTTGACACTTCTACTGTCACTTGTTGCATCTGTACCACAACTCCCTCTGAATACTGAGTCCTCCATTCTTGCTACTGGAGGGGATTCTTCATCATCCCCAACTTCTCTCTAAAATAGACAAACTTTGTCTTTCCTAGAGCCTTGGTGAGGATGTCTGCCACCTGTTCTTCTGTTGGAGTGTACTGCAACTGAATAGCTCCACGTTATACATAGTCCCTGATGAAGTGACACCGAATGTCAGTATGTTTCGACCTATCATGAAACACAGGTTTCTCAGAGAGCTTTATGCAACTCTGATTATCACATACAATGTTAGTTGCTTCCATTTTCTCCTTGAGTAGATTTACTAACAGTTTCCTAAGCCATATGGCTTTGCACAAAGCTATGCTAGCTGCCATATACTCTGCCTCTGCTGAACTCAGTGCCACGGATTTCTGTTTCCTACTGCACCACAAAGTCATTCTTGATCCCAAACTAAAATAGTACCCACTGGTACTCTTCCGATCAACTGAACTTCCAGCCCAATCTGCATTAGTAAAGCCACTCAGGCTAACATCATTGTCACGGGTGTACTTCAATCCAAGCTCGACTGTCCCTCGAAGGTACCTGAGAACATGTTTGGCTACTGCCCAATGTGCCCTCTTCAGTTCCACCATGAACTGACTTAGGGTATTAGCAACATAACAGATTTTTGGCCTTGTATTTACCAGATACATCAATGACCCTATGAGATGTCTGTACAGCGTAGGATCAGCTTCATCATCTTCGGATGTGTCAATTTTCCTCCAGTTGGTAATCATTGGAGTGGTCATAGGCCTACAATCCTCCATCTGAAATCTCTTCAGAATCTCTGTAGTGTACCTTCCTTGACCAAGGAAGATCTCCCCATTCTGCTGCCAAACTTCCAACCCTAGAAAATAGTGCATCCATCCTAGATCCTTCATGTCAAATTCTTCAGCTAAATTCTTCTTGAAATCTGTGATGAGCTTTGATGATCCCGTCAAGAATAGATCATCCACATACAATACCAGTATCAATGGCTCACTCCCTACTCTCAGATAGTAGAGATTGGGATCTGCTTCACTCTTGACGAATCCCATCTTCTGCAGGTAGCTGTCAATCCGACCATACTAGGCTCTGGGAGCTTGCTTCAGTCCATATAATGCTTTCTTCAATTTGCACACATGAGTTTTCTGATCATGTGTCTCAAAGCCCTTTGGTTGTTCTATATACACTTCTTCTATCACACCATTCAAGAATGCTGTCTTGACGTCCATCTGGTGAATTTCCCATCCCATCTATGCAGCAAGGGATATCACGGACCTAATAGATGTGTATCTGGCTACCGGGGCGAAAGTTTCTTCATAGTCTATTCCTTCCTTCTGAGCATACCCCTTAGCCACAAACCTGGCTTTAAATTTCTCGATGCTGCCGTCTACAACATACTTGATCTTGTAGATCCACCTGAATCCTAAAAATGATCTCTCTTGCGGTCTGGGTACCACTTCCCAGACATCATTTGTCATGATGGAACTATACTCTTCCACCATTGCATCAACCCACATCTAGTGCTGAGCTGCTTCCCGAAAACTGGAAGTTTCTTCGACTTGAGCAACTAAGGCTTGATACCTCTCAGGCTGCTTATGCTGTCTCTTCTCATTCTGGGGAATTCCGACAAAATCCTCTGCATCCTTCAGAATCTGTCGAAGTTCCCTGCTCGTTCTTCCACTGGTGGTGGGTGGATTTACCGATTCTTTTTCTTGCAAATCCTCAGGAGACCCATCCTTTGGATCACTATGCCTTGGAGAGGCAACTGAATTTTCCGCAGCTAGTTGTTGGGCTGGACCAAAGGCTCTTCCTCTGATTGCATAGCAGAAGGTAGCTCTCATGATCTTCTGAAGGCTTTCTCCTCCATGAATTTCACATCTCTTCGCACCACTACTTTCCTGCTCTCAGGAATGTAGATGCGATAAGCCTTTTCATTCTCGCTGTATCCTACTAAATACCCTTTTTTCAGCAGTCGTCTCCAACTTCTTCCTCTTCTCATTGGGTACATGATAGTAAGCTGTACTGTCGAAGATCCTAAAGTGACTCACTTTGGGCTTGCTTCCAGTGAAGACACTTTCTGGCGTGATCTTTCCCTGTGCAGTGTGAGGAGTTCTGTTCTGAATGTAGATAGTTGTATTACACGCTTCAGCCCATAGAAATTTGGGCATCTGTTGGTCATACAACATAGCTCTGGTTGCTTCAACAATAGTTTGGTTCTTCCTTTCTGCCACTCCATTTTGTTCCAGATTGTATGGAGCTGTCCATTTTCTTTTGATGCCTTCCCTTGCGTAGAATTTGGTGAATTCTTTATCTATGTATTCACCTCCATTATCTGATCGCAATACCTTGATCCTCCTCCCTGTCAGATTTTCCACCAGAGCCTTAAACTCTTTAAATCGACTGAAGACTTCATCCTTGGTATTGAAGAAGTAGATCTAGGTTTTCCTGGAATGGTCATCAATGAAGGTGACGAAATATTTGTCAGCACTAAGAGCTCTAGTGGACATTGGCCCGCAGATACCTAAGTGTATTAGATCTAACATACCCTTGGCCCTATTGTTGTTTCTCTGATATGCTGCCTTGGCATATTTCCCCAATACGCACCCCTTGTAGACATCATCCCGTTTGGTGCTCAGTTCTGGAACACCTGTGACAATCTTCTGGAGAGTTCTCAACGCCCCATGATGCAAGTGCCCCATTCTTCTGTGCCATAGCTCATTCCGATCCGTTTCATCTGCGTTGCCAACTAGTGCCATTGGGGAATCAAGTTGCAGCTCGTACAACTTGTTGCTTCTTATCGCTATTTGTGCCTTCTTCTTCCAACTGGGGTGCTTGACGTAGACTCTATTGTCAATAAAGTAGATGTCATATCCTCAGTTTTGAAGCTGTGACACTAAGAGTAGATTCATCCCCAAACCCGGCACGTGCAGTACATTAGTGGCTTGGATTCTGTTCGGTCTGAAAAACTACGGTACCTCTCCCAATGGGAGTGCACTTTGCTTTATTACCCATGGTTATTTTGAAATTCATCTGCTCTTCTTGGTAGTCAGAAAAACAATCCCATACTCCTATCACGTGAGCAGAGGCTCCACTGTCAATATGCCAGACATCTGAGGACGTACACAAGCAAAATCTTCCTCTAGTCTGGATGCCAATACAGATACATCGTGATCCATCTGTTTTATCGTGCTTCTTCCCCCTCCTGGAGTACTGCATGAACCCTTCTGCGCTGTTGCTGCAACATTAGATCTTTGTTCACTGATAGATGCCCCCTCTTTGTTATTCATCTTTGGCTCTGATACCATGTGAAAATTACAAACAGTTGCAGTGATAGATTTATTTCTCCTAATTACTTCAATAAGTTATTATTCAGAAATATTCTGGCAAATATCGATATAAATACTACTGCAACATTCACAATTATATATGCAGAGAAATAAATAGTTTAGAACATAAGCACAAGAGTCAATCACATGTACACAGTTATTTTTGGACAATTGTCCCCAGAAAAACCCAATGTGGGAAAATCGGTGCAGCAGATGAGGGTTTTATTAATTCTTCAGCAAATGATATCTTTATAGGGAAAATATTCGGCAGATAAATTCTGAACCACCTGACACTGAATTCTCGAATTCCTTGATGCATGATCACGACGTTTCTGGCCGGGTGAGTTTGGAGAACACGAGCATGACGTCAATGGTCGATTGGGTATTCTCGTGAAGTTGCTTCATTCACTATTGAAAACGAGGGCCTGTAAATCGATTCAGTGCACGATTAAATGGAGATTGTGTTGTATTGCCATCATGGCTGCATGTTTGAGAGAGGTTTTTCAGAGACGGTTCGAGAGAGAGGTTCTTCAGAGCACCGAAAAAGTAGCACAACGAACAGTGGAGAGAGCAGCACAGAGGATTGGGACAGTGGGCAAAGCAACAAGTTTTCAGTGGTCAGACCAACAGATATTGAAGGGTTAAGCATAAAACAGAGGGTCAGTTTTGGGTAGAGACTTTGATTTCCCTTAATATCATCATGATAATGGCACAAGAAACTTTAGAACCCGTGGAAACAAATGATATAGGGCAAGTGAAAATTGCCTCATTAGCCAAAACTGGGAAGTGGGTTTGGGTCAATGACAAACAGTATCGGGGCATTTTAAAACGGAGACTAGCTCGTCTAAAATGGGAGCAGACAAGGAAAAAAAGGTCTTAAAGGGAAAGTACTCTTCGCAAGAAACAACATTCAAACAAGTCCTCTTTGCAAGCATGTGGCAACAAGTCCAAAGGAAAAGGAAAAGTCATTGATGATTATGCCTTATATAGTCCCACATCCACACCTCTCACTTGGTCATCTGATCTTTATGTGAAAGAACTGTTATATGTAAAAGAGAGGTTGGAAGTAGTAGAAGTTAAAGAGCTAGAAAGAGATTGTACAATCCATATAATAACAGTTGAAAACCAAGCTTTAGCAGAAAGCAACAAAGTTTTGAAGGAGAAAGGGTCATTGCTGCAGGAAGCTCTCCGAATAGGGAAAACAGAATGGAAATGCATGAAAGCGGAGGTGCAAAACATGAAGAAATTTGCAGTGGAGAATACAAAGGTGATGAATGCGAAACCATCCCAGGATAAGGGGAAAGTAGTTGCCCAAATAGACAACAATGAAGAGACATCAAGAGAAGAGAGGAAAGGAGATTCCGCAAAACTCTCCAAAACCTGGGCTCACGTTATTAGCAATTCTGCTAAGAGGGAAGGAGAAACAAACATTCAGGTTGACAACATGCAAGATAGCGAAAGCAAGGAAAGACATGATAGAGCAACAAACATAATTATTAAAGAGGTGAAAGATTATGGGAAAAATGAATGTACTCTTGACCTTGCAAGAGACTTCTTGAAAGACAAGCTGCAATGGCAAGGAAAAATATGTCAAGCATGGAGAGTAGGTAAGCTTAACGGTGAGAGAACCAGGCCCATAAAAGTCATCATGCCCAACTTGTGTCATAAAGATATCATTCTAAGCAAGAAGCAGTTCTTGAGGGGTTCTCGGTTTTTTCTAGAAGAAGATTTAACTGTAAGACAACAAGAGGAAAGGAGGGATGAAATGACAAAAGTTAGAGAAGCAAGAGATGAGGGAAAAAGAGCATGGATTTATTAAGGTAAAGTTGTGATAGTGCAATTTGGACCTCCTTCAAAAACAAGGCAGCAAAACGATAACAAAGAAGAGGCAGCAAACTCTTCAGCAAGAAATGAGGAAGCAAGGTGAGTATGGGCAAGCAGGGATAAAGACTCAGCTGTGAGTCTTGCATGTCAAAACAAATAGCAATCAAGTCGTACCTAGGTTTCCTTAAGATTAGATTGTTGGAACTGCAGGGGTTACCCATGGAGACGAGGACCTGGGTTAGGGCCGATTGCAGAAGGTAGAGACATAATTTGCCTCATAGAAACACATGAGCATGAAGGGTGCAAGACACCTTTGTTTGAAGGGTATTGGAAGATAGCAGTGTGGAACAAGGAAATGGGGAATGGCAAAGGGCACGGGCGTATCATGGTATATGTAAGAGAAAAAGAAGGTCGTTTCATTCAGCTAGAAAAAGAAGACCCAAATAAGCAATTTGTCTGGCTTAAAATATCAGAAAATGGAAATCACATCAGAATTGCAGCGTGCTATTTTGCGCCACAAGTTTCAAAAATCTACAAAAGTAGAGGGCTTGACCACCAAGATCCCTTTGCAACCCTAAAAACAGATATTGCAATATATTCTCAGCTAAGTGAAGTCCTCATAGTGGGGGATTTCAATGCTAGAACTGCAGGTGAACAAGCTAGCATTCTTTGATGTAAAGAAGACTCTGACCCTATCTGGCTTACAAAAGAGAGTAATCATCAGTGGGAACCAATTTCAGAGGATAAAGGCTACAATCTCTTTGGAGAACAATTGCTTATGCTATGTGGGGCTTTCAATTTAGTCATTTGTAATGGTTTGACTAGATGGGAAAAGTTCGGTAATTTCACTTGCAATACTTACAATGGAGCAAGTGTAGTAGATTATGTAATTTGCTTGCATAGTTTGTGTGACAAAATGGAGGAAGTGCTGATTGGATATCAAATTTGGGACTTAAAATAAGATCACAAGCCAATTTATTTAAGTTTCTCTTAGACCGAAAAGAAGCAATTAGGGTCAAAAACTCAGCGTGTTCAACAAAATCCCCCAAAGGGCAGAATTCTTTTGACTCCAGAGAATTGTAATACCTTCAAAATAACGCTAGAGAAGCTCTTCAAGAAGGAGGAAATCTCATTTCATGGCCCTTATAGTCACGGATTAACACATTTAATTCAAAGCGCACTTGCTGAGTGCAAAAGAGAAAAAATTAAGAAGTCCGAAACAAATTGCTTTCCAATTAATGCTTGGTTTGACGAGGAATGCAAAAAGGCAAGGAGAAGGTGGAAGGAATCAGACACGAATAACATAAAGCTCAAAGCTCACAAGCAGATAGTAAGAAAGAAAAAGGCTGATTTCATGGTTTTGAGGAGAGAAGAACTAATCTTCCTTGGGAAAAATAACCCCAAATTATTCTGGAAGGAGCTCCAACCGAAGAAGGTGCAAACTGAAAACAACATTACAGCTTCTAAATGGTTCAACTATGCAAGACAACTTTATGAGTAGGATCCCAAGGTTGACCCTCCTCCCTTGGTCAACACAGACACAAAACTCTTCATGGTGCAAGAGGTAGAGATGGGTATCAAGAAGTTGGGGATTGGAAAAGCAAAAGACTTAGATGAACTCCAAGCAGAGTATCTAAAGTGGGGTTTAAAAATTCTTTCACCTCACATCACAAAATTTTTCAACAACATCATACAACAGGGGTTCCCCACAGATTGGACAACTAGTATGGCAATACCTCTTTTCAAGAGTGGTGACGTCAATAATCCCTCCAATTATAGAACCATTATGATAAACTGCTTGTTTGCAAAGTTATTTGGAAGCATGTTAGAAAAGAAAATCAGCAAGTGGGCAGAAGAAAGAGATAAATATGCTAACGGGCAAGCAGGTTTTAGACCTAAACATTCCATAGTTGATCATTGTATAACTTTAAGGCACATCATTGAAAGAGTTTGGGAAAAAAAGGAAGAAGTTTTCTGTTGCTTTGTTGGCTTCAGAAAAGCCTTTGACATGGTTCCTAGGGATAAGCTTTGAGGTAGAATGGAGGAACTCGGGGTTCCCAGGCATTTGAGAGCAGTTGTGCATAGGGTGTATGAAGAGGTTAAAGTCAAAATTAGAACTTCAACAGGCATTTCTGAAAGTTTTAGAAGCGATATCGAGGTCAAGCATGGTTGCCCATTGTCTCCTACCCTTTTTGGGTTATATATTGACAAGCTTGAAGAGTGGCTAAATTCGCAAGGGGGTGACGGTATCCATTTGGGCAAGTTCGTTATAAGGCTTCTTTTGTATGCAGATGACCTTATATTGATTGCTAAATCGGCTCTTGGTTTGCAAGAGCACTTACGTTCCCTTGAGCATTTTTGTGGAAGGGTGGGGATGTAAGTAAATATTAGCAAAAAGAAAGTAGTCATTTTCTCTAACAAAAGAAAGCATAACCATCATAAGTTCTACTTTGAAGGCAACATTCTAGAAGAAGTTGCATACTACAAATGCCTCGGAATTGACTTCAACGGAAATTTAAGTTGGGATGGTTGTAGAAAGAAAAGAACTTTAGGGGGTTGGAAAGCATTTTATGCTCTTCAAAACAGTGTAGAGAGGCAGAGCTGTGGGACTAGAAAACCACTCTAACTCTTTTTGGGCTTATAGTGATTCCGGTGATTCTCTACGGTTCTGAACTGTGGGCCAGCAGCACAACCGAGATGCAGTGGAAACAAATTGAGAAAATTCAGAAGCGTTTGATTACAAACAAATTCAAAATTAAAAGTGCAGTTCCTTATGCTATCCTGTTAACTAAAATAGGGGCTGCTCCTATTGAAGCAATTGCTATGGTGCGAGTCATAAGGTATTTGAAAAAATTGAGCAAATGGAAGAGGGTAGATGCCCTAAGGTTGTGTTTAGTGACATATTGTGCAAAAGAAAGAAGATTTGGATGCAGAAAAATAACAAGTGGTTTAGTAAATGGGGTATTTGCTTGAGCGTGTGTCCTACAAACAATAAAGATATAAAAACTTTTGTTATGGATAAGTTCCACAAACGTACTTGGGAGAAGGAGCTAGGGAGAAAGAAGAAGTATTACATTGAAGAGTTTAACCCCACAGCATAACTATCAGCAAAAGGTGTACATAGGGGCTAATATTTCTTGGTGATCTAAAATTCTTATTGCTCAATTAAGGACTAATTCTCATAAACTCCGTTGTGAAACAAAAGGACTAATTCTCATAAACTCCGTTGTGAAACAGGGCGCTGGAAAAGGCCAAAAAAAATGTGGGAGGAAAGAGTATGTATTTTTTGCTCCTCCGAAAAAGTGGAAACAGGAAAACATTTCATTTTAGAATGCAAGGCCTTCAAAGACAACAGGGAAAATTATGCAGGTATTCTGGCAGCTAGTTCTTGGGATAATCTATTCAGCGAAGAGCTTGTCGAGAAGCTGGGAGCGGTTATTGTAAAACTTCACAGGAAAAGGGCCGAATACAAGAGCCAGATGGAGAAGCAATCTGTCCCATAGGCTATTTTTAGCCTTGTGGACATTAAAAATACTTTCTTTCTTTCTTCTTACTCGGACAATTTTCTGACACCTAGAATAGCCCCTGCAAGCCCCTGCGTCAGTTAGCGTGATTCTCTGCGCAGTCCTAGTGTTGGACTGCGTGAATCTGCGTGGAGACTGCGTGGAGTCTCTGCGCTGCAGCCTCAAGCTACCTCCAATGACCCATTGCTGCTCTCCGACCCCGATCTCAATCACCCTGACCTCCTCCTTCTGCTCTTGCAACTTCTCACCCTGCAACTCTCCCATTGAGATCTAATTCTACATCAGAATGGATCTCCTTCGGGTACTGAGTGTGTGCTCGGCTTATTTTCCAAGTGACCCTCAAGCCTTCTTTTATAATCTTCTTGTTGGAGAACTAACGACCCAGATTAAAAGATTAATCAATGGCTAAGATTAAATCTTGACTTGATCCATGTTTTCTAGAAGATTCACACTCTGACTTATTAATACCCTTTAATTATTTCATTTCCCTAAGTTTGAATTTAGGGTCTCCTTTAAAATAATTAATTATTTTAATAAGTCTTGAACCGAGTGGAATTTCTACACACTGTTTCTGGGTTCTTTGGAATGCTGCTGGCCAAGCCTCCTTGCAAAGTTTGAGACTTGGAACACTTTCGGATGCTACAAAAATCAACATGGTACACCACAAGCACAAAGAAATCGGACTATCTTTCCATCCACATTATCCCTCTCAGCAACATTAAGGAAATCCGCTATTGTTTTTTTACTGCCAAAGCTTGCAGAAGCACCATGAGGAGATGAGCTACCAAATCTAGAGGTTGCACTTGATTTAGATTGATTTTTTTGTTTCTTGTTTTTTTGTTGTGCAACCTCCTCTATTTGGATGTATTTTCTTCTTTGTTTAGCTGGAACCTTTGGGCAAATTGCTATCCCCACGACACCCTTTTTTTCATCACTGTCCATCACCCCACAAAGATGCCTCCTAACACGGGTATATGAACCACTATATGGTTTTCCTCCATGACAACCATGAGGGCACAAAAACTTGTAGCTTCCACCACCTTTTCCCTCTTCAAGTTTGGTCACATAGTTCCACAAGGGTGTCACTGTAGCTTTCCCCTCCTGTGTTTCAATGTTTTTATCATCCCCTTCCTCTTCAAACTCTTCCTCCTCATCATACATTGGGTCACTCATATGGGGACCACTATGTTGTTCTTCTTCATTTTCTTCTCTTATATTTCTACTCCCCCTTACCATCATCAAAACCAAGAGTGGAATGATACATAGAAGCCAAAAAAACATCATCTTTGAATATGAATATAGATGGTGGACAACCTGCAAATAATTGTACAAGAAGAAAGAATGGGAAAGTGTAGGAGAGGGAGGAGAGAAAATACAAAAAACAACGACAAAAAAATGAGAAAGTTTGGGGTTTGCACTTGCCTCTTTAGCTCTTGTAGATGGCAGCCCTTCTTTACTCCTTCACTCCTCCAAGTTCTCCTCAACTATTCTCTTCTCCAAGCTCCTCCTCTCTTTCTCTTCTCTTCTCCAAGCTCTCTTCTCTTCTCTTCTCCAAGCTCTCCAAAAACACAAGTGAGAAAATGAGAGGTGAAATAGAGCTTATATCTTTTTGATCCTATCCCTAACTCAATACTAACCCACCCTCTAACCCAACTAAAACAAAAAATAAAAATAAAATAAAAAAATCGTTTTTTTTTTTTTTTTTTTTGGTGTGTTAGTCAGATCCGTACGGATCTGCCTCCGAAACGCGACGCTTTCTTACGCCGATCCGCTATGAAATGTGGATCTGCTGTACGAAATCGTGGATCCACCGTACGGAATCGCTGATTCGGCCATGCGGATCTGAATTTCCAGGAAGCGCAATTTTTTTTGTGAAACGCGTTTCATACAGCGGATCCCGTACGGTTCCGGATGGACCGCGTTTCGGGGGTTGGAGCCAGGGGGGTTGGGGGGGGGGGAGGCGACGTTTCCTGCAACACTAGTTGTGACTAGTTTGTCATGACCAGTACCATTGATGACAGTGACAAGCTATGATATTCCTACCTATTTTGTATTTTCCAGTGGTATTCCCTCGGTATCTATGTAATACATTTTGATTTTGATGACTTAATGGAAAATCTGCAATTTATGTTTTAATATCTAAGTTCTACTTCTAAATTTCTAGTTTTATTTTATCAATCATGATATTTCTAAATTTCTAGTTTCTTATGTGCTTGAGTAATTGTTAATAACATGAACAATGAACATGGAACTGTGAATATCATTAATGTAGTAAATTAATAAACTAACTAGTAAATTACTAAATAGATGTCATCATGATTCATATTTGTATAGTGCTTGATCCATATTTTTCAGAAATTAGAACATCTACAAAACGTGTGCTTGATCTATAAAACGTGTCCCCAATGTCCTGTTTCTGGGGTGGCTATGTCTCGTGTTGAATACTCATATTTACGTCCCCTCTGTGTCTTGTGTTCTCGTGTCATGTGACTTAGGAAAACACTAATCATGGGTAGATGGAGCATTAGCCTATCATTTACAAAATAACACTAGGGGAGTTTCAGCCAGCACTAGTGTCCAACTAGTTTAGGTACAGACTTCTTGAGTTGTCTTGGTACAAGGATTGTACACAGGATCACGGGATAATCAACATACTCTAGCAGGAGTTTGACAAAGGAGGGGGCATTGGTAGGCCATCAGACAGTGCCTTATATGGAGCTGGGGTTTCTTCACATTTATGTGGGGCACGGAAGACATAGAGGAGCAGAGCAGGATTGGCATCACTACTGGTACCTAGGGAGATTCACTTCTTGGGTCCCTCAGGGAGGGTTTGGAAGGGAGATCCATTCATTGGAGGGTATGGTGATGCAACAGTGGAGGTGATGGTATTAATCGAGTATGGGTCGACGCATATGGATACAAACTTAGGCCATCACACCCTGGGACGTGTAGGAGCATCCATCATTGGGCAGTTGTCTGTAGATGGGCATGGAGATGCATGGGGGTGTGTTGTAGTATGTCAGACTGCGTTGTGGAGTAAGAGTGCTTTCGATCGCATTGGGTACATGCGGAGAGTGACAGGTGCGGCGATGCAGGATGGACACATGATGGTACAGGACGGTATAACTATTGCCGGGGGTATCCATTGGTGTACAAGGGCAAGTTGCGGCATACAATGGCAGGTCGAGGAGTGCAGTGATACTTGGTGGGATGCAGTGACACATGATGCAGAGCAGTGGGCTCTTGGAGCGTTGCCTCCAAAGAGACATATGGACAGGGGCAGTAGGTGTACCATGGGATGCAACTCACCTAGGATCAATGAGGATCTTATTGAGCATCTGGAGATGCCACGTTTAGTGGAGATAGGGCTGTGAGGGTGTTATCAACAGATTTGAGGCAAAGAGAGTGTCATATGGAGGATTATTCTTGAGCATTCAGGTAGACTCTTGGTCACACCCTTTGGGACATATCTACGCATCATCCTCCAGTGTTGCTTATGGTCGGGAGTGTTTGGTTGGTGCCCCTTGACACTCTCCATTCAGGCACTAGGGCATGGGAGGCTCATCCTAGACAGTTGGATGAGATACCACGTGTCATGAGCTGGGAGGAGACTCTCCAGTTGAGACACTTGGTAGGTGCACGAGTTGACGAGTCCAGGCTTAGGGATGGCATGGTTGATTGCCAAGGTAGCATATGTTCCACCCCTGGCCTCACATTTGAGGGATGATGGATGGTAGATTTCGTCTACAGGAGGGTACCCAGACTTCGAGCAGTATCCAGGTGTATCAGCAGGAGTTGGGATAGCGGGTAGTAGGGCAGGTACATATGCGTGGGACAGACTCCTGATACTTGGGGTCCACCCAAGGGATACATACATGGGTCAGAGATGAGGGCTAGATGGGTTCTAGCAGGTAGCAACGCTACGCAATGGCATCTCGTGGGGAGTGGGAGTTGTGAGCTCCTCGTATGGTTAGGGGATCCAGGGGTCTGTTGGGCAGGTGGATCACTCCACTTTGTGATGAGCAGGGACATAGAAGACGGTGATCTAGTCCACCTTGGGTTTGACACGTGGGGGAGCACTGAGACCTCCATTGCATGGTGAGGCAGACTTATCATGTCTTTTCCCAGGGTCATGATCGGCAGTGGAGGGGTAGATATCAACGTCATGGATATGCCTGGGCAGGATGAGCTTTGCCTTCATAGATTTTTCGCCACAAGGCCCCAGGAGAGAGGGATACAGTCTGTGGACGATGGTGGGTATTTCATAGTCAGAGTGGCGCAGCGACAACATGGTGGCACCTCTATGAGATTAGCAGGGGACTCGAGCATTACAACTCTACGCAACTTGATAACCTCTAGGGGTGGGTTGTATACTACATGGGGAGATCATGTAGATCTTCCATTGGGTTTTAGTGAGTCACTGATGGAGTGGGGGACTTCATTAGCATGGCAGGATGGTGAGTGAAGCAAGTGGAGCTTCATGTTGGACAAGATGGCTTGGGATCTTGGCATTGAGATATCCCTTCATATCAGAGCGATGCAGAGGACAGGGAAGATTCAGTGGCGCATCTGGGACCCAGGCACATTTTGCAGTGACAGTGGGGAGCGTCAGCTAGAGAGGAGGCTTGTTCAAGCATTGCTTGAGGACAAACAATTTTTGGTGGGGAGGATTGTATCCCCAATTTACTAGTCAGCTAATCGGGTCCCTAAGGGAAAATTACGGCTCTAGTGCTGGGGTCGAGTTGGCCTTAGGTGGCAACGTAGAAGAGGCACGAAAAGGACACCGTGGGATTGGCTAGAAGAAGGCAACACGTGATTGGCCAAGGAGAGGCAGCGCAGGCCAAGGTGGGACCCAAGGCATACATTGGGCCTCAATGGATAAAAGGAAGACGGGAAGGTTCATTTGGTCATTTATTCATTCATCTTATTTCTCTTGGTCATTTTGATTGAAGCACGCTTGAGCCAGAGAGCCAAGTCTGCAGTGTTGTTTAGCAAACGAGACCTTCAAGTGGAGATCTCAACTTCTACCTTGGGGGACTTCGAGTGCCTGCTTAGGAGAGGAGTTCTACATTTTGGTGAGGGAATTACATAACAGCAGCAATGGGAAGAGCGTAGCCCCTTCAAGACTGCGTAGAGGTAGAGTAGACTACATAGTGATTGCGTTGTTCAGTTCGGTGTGGGTGCCGAGAGTGTCGAGAGCAACGGAGTTTCAGCCGGAGATTTGGAGGGGCGGTTAGCCACCTACTAGGGGTTTTGGTAGCTCTCTAAAGGCATTTTCCAGCAGATTCATCCAGAGGTTCGATTTACCCCACAACACAGTGAGCCAAGCCCAAGAGGGCCAAATTCTGAATTCAAGCATTGGGCGAACGCTTTCTGGATTTTTCTGGGTTTATTGAGGAGAAGCCAAGATTAATTTGGCAGAATTTTCTGGGCAGGTTTGAGGCTTCAAACAGAGATCCTAACACAGCCAACAACTAGAGGAGCTAAAGGAAATT
Source organism: Pinus albicaulis (assembly GCA_034641835.2). NCBI lineage: Eukaryota > Viridiplantae > Streptophyta > Pinopsida > Pinales > Pinaceae > Pinus > Pinus albicaulis. Next base: position 753,936,706 of record CM076579.1, read on the forward strand.
GGGCTGAAATTCCGGGGTCATCTGATCAATTCCTTCGCGTGCTTTTGTGGGTTTGGTGAGTAGAGTTCAGGGTTAAAAGGCCGGAATTTTCTGAGTAGGGTAAGCAGCCTAACTAGCAGTCCGAAGTTAGCCAACAACAACATTTTTGGGCTAGGCAGTGTAGAGTGTTATGTATATTTTATTAATTATACATGTTTGGAAGCTTACCTACGGTGTTATGCTACGGAGAAACAAAATAAGTGGGTTCAATGGTTGCATCTTGTCGAATGGTGGTATAATTCTATTTATCACACATCGACAAAAATGACTCCGTTCCAGGCTCTATATGGATATGAGCCTCCGAAGTGGAAAGATTTTGCTTCAGTTCAAACAAATTTGCCAGCAGTAAAAAATCAACTAGAAGAACACCAAAAGGTCGTCCAAATTCTAAAAGAAAATTTGAATATTGCACAGAATCATATGAAGCAACAGGCTGACCGTAATCGCACTGAGAGATCTTTGAAGTTGGAGACTGGGTGTTTGTCAAGCTTCAACCATATAAGCAGTTGTCCCTAAGACAAAAAGGAAAAAATAAATTAGCTCCAAAGTTTTATGGTCCGTATCAAATTATTAAAAAGATCAGTCAAGTCGCTTATGGGTTGAGCCTTCCTGATACCAGTCGTGTTCACAATGTTTTCCATGTGTCCTGCTTAAAAAAGGCACTGGGTTACCATCAGTCGCCCCAAACAACACTTCCCATTTTGGATGATGAAGGCAAGCTCATTCTAAAGCCCGAAGGTATCCTATCGTGTTATTACGGAATATTTAATCAAGTGGAAGGACTTGCCCATTGAAGAAGCATCTTGGGAGTCTGAAGCGTTTTGCCAGCAACACCCGTCATTACGTATGCTTTGAGGACAAAGCATCTTAAGAGAGTAGCAATGTTATGTATATTTTATTAATTATTAGTTAGATATAGTTATCTTAGGTTTATTAATGTGGAAGGGCATGATCAAAGATCATGCCTCTTCGCCAAGGGATACCATAAGGCTATATTTAAAGCCTTGGTGATTCCCCATTGTAATCATCTTTCATCTTTTATCAATAATAATATATACTTATAAAGTTTACTAGAGTTTTACACTCCATAGAGACTGAGCCACGTAAAGGCACTTTCAGCTAGAGTTTTTGCTTGGGTTTGAGTTTTTCTTCAAGCATGCCTTGAGCAGGCCTAGGTGCAAAATTTCCAGCACCTCAATTGTACTCTTTCCCAATATATTAATAAAATGGCTCAGTAGTGAATTTGGAACCAGTTTGTGTGTTTTAATGGTATCTGCATTTTTGTAGTTACTTGTCTATTTGCACTTTTATTACTATTAATCCCCATTTGGGATATTACATCGCATGTGAGTGAAAATAGTGTTGAGAATTTGGAGGGCTAGTGATTAATTCAAAATTCTCTTCTTGATAATTACTTGTGAGAATACTTGATTTACTTATGTTAGCTTATTAAATATTTCATCAAGTCAATTATCAAAAGACACGAGACACAAGAATTAGGCTCTAGAGCTAGGGCAAAACCGCTTCCTCTTGGAGAGGAAAACCCACGAGAAATTATTCTTATAGATCTTCAAATAACAAGTACCATGACCAAGACTTAGACCCTTAACCTATGGATGCTTTGAAGGCCTTGTTATTTCTTCTTTGTCAATTTTCAATACTGACCTTTCTTTCTTGCACCAATCTGCACTATCTTGCACCAATACAAGAGAACTTGCCAAGTCACTTGGGACTTATTTTCTTCTTATTACCTTGAAGTTACTTCACTTGGGATATGCTTTCTTTCCTTTATGATTTGTACATTAGGAAGGTAAATTATAGATTACCTTCCTTAATATTCTTTTGCTTATAATAACACTGTATAATTCCGAAGAAAAAACTGTACTTCACTGTATATGTATATTAGAACGTTGTATACATCCGCACTTCATGAACCCTGATCCGAATACCAGAATTTACTTTGACCTTGACTGGTCCGAAGTGTTCTCTGTCATGCAACCTTCTGTTCATTATCTGCACTTGAATGCTTACTGAACATTGCATTTTAATTTTCACTTCAAACCATACTTCAATCCGCACTCTAATACCTTCTGAACTTCGCACTATAATACACTTCAGAAATCCGCACTTTCCTTTCACAAGACAGTCTGCAATATGCTTCAGATTTATCCACAATTTTCCTCAGAAGAATCCACATTTTATACTCTGTAACAACCTCATGAAATCTGCACTGTTTCACTTCAGAGAATCCACAATTAAGAGTAATCCATTGTTTCTGCTCAGAAAAGTCCACTGAATTTCTGTGTTGAATGGTCCGCAATGAGGAGTATATATAGAGGCTCATTCTAGGTTATTAGGCGGACCATTCAGCTGTTATATAGGTGGACCATTCAGCTGTCATAAGGGCCGACTTGAAGACTATATATTCCAAGTTCCAACGTAGGTGAGGGCTATTACAAGCCATTCTTCCACAAGGTCTTTGGCAAGGTCTTGGAGCATTCTCTAGACTAGATCCTTCGTATGTATGACACAATTATTTTTATTCCTAGAAGACACAAACCCTAATAGACATCAAGAAGAAGTCTATTTAACCTTTAATAAAATCTTGCTCATGAAACCCATGAGGCAAGTCCAACAAAATACATTTTATTATCTTCGTCTTCGTCTTTACATAAATACATAATTACATAGTCAATATGAAGACTGATCCTAGTTACACTTTTCAACACTCCCTCTTAACTAGGGAGGTATTCATACTGGTACATGGTCGCTTTCAAACTGAAGCATCTCATATGAAGAATCGGATTGGTAATCACATCTTTATAGTATCATATCAACCAACATTGTCCTAGTGCAAGGCCTTGACTAACAACCTCATCTCTCAATGAGACAATGGGCTACATTGTTGGCGAGACACATGACTTAAAGGCACCATAGTCATTGTCTCTCCAAGGTACATACTCCACCCAGGTATTCCTAGAGTATGACCTTCTTGGACTATTCTTCTCTTGGGTAGGCAACCCTCATAGAATATCGGTCCTCGACTACTCTTACCTTGAATGCCCTATCTCATTCTCAAAGAGTATCGAATGCCAGATGATTACCCAATCCTCCATTCTATCTTCCAGGTGAAGTCCAAAATGATGTGTCTATCCATTCTCTCCACATGGCCTTCACTAAGACTTACGATTGTTAGTTCTGGTCTAGTGCATGACACATGTATTAGAGAATCACATACGTCACTCCCTCTCAACTTAGGAAGGACATACTTCAAGTTTCTTCCAAGTAAGAAACTTACCACCAGGCTCCCTCTCAATCATGCAGCAGCAATGGTGAGACACTCAACTGCTCATGAAGAATTCGTCCTCTCGATGTCATGGATTTCGATATTGAGGAATCTTCAACCTTTGGCTCCATAGGGCACAGATCATCCATCCCTTTCAGTGACGAGTCATGTTAACCATCAGAAAGTGATTCATTAGTATTTCTCATCTAGTCCACCTTTATGCCATGCTGCTTTCCTTCGAATCATCTCCAAGGATCATACATCCTTTCTCATGATTAGCAGCGCTGCACAAACTCGTCCAGATAAACATATACATATGAAATTTTAAAACAAAAGTTACCTTAGTGTTGATCTTTCACCATGAAATCTTCCTATAGGTGTCGACATCCTTTATTCAGGTTGACACATCTCCTAATGATATGTTTTGTCAAGGGTCTTCTTCTTTACCAGACTTCTGTCAGAGTCTACATATCCTCCCAGGAGATATCCTAGTCACATCTTCTTGGCTTCCAGATGATAACTGCCTCTTGACATGGTTGCATTTCATGATCTCTTCCTTTCTACACATTCTTCATTCCCAGTAACTTACAAATTTTCCAGTTCCTCATTCATATACAACCACCTCATATTCCATATGAGGATATATTATGTTGATTTCATCTGTCAGTGCACCCAGAGATCCTCCTTCATAAATTATACATCTAAATATAGAAGTCTATTACCTGCAACCATATGATATGACTTCACAGCATCCAGTGTCAGCATATGAATATATACATACCTCATACCTTTTTCATTTAAGTCATCCTATAGTAGTTTTACTAGAATGAAGAGCTTCATTCCCTTGGCCTGCTCTATCAATATGTCATCACATCCCATAATTCTGTAGCAAGGAGTTCTTGATGAAGCCATACTGCTTTTTTTCTAATCAATGAATTCACAGAGACCTCCATTAGAAAATATCAACACCTATTTTCATGACGACTCTTGATCTTGATGATTGCCTTCCATCAATATTGTTATCAGAGAGGTTTTCCAGGAGCTGTTTTACCAAGAGCTCCTACCATGCTTCGATCATGATGCTATACAACTTCCTATCATATAACCAACAGAAATCGCTTAAAGGAGAATATGATCTCAATCATAGTGGATATCTCTCGCTTCTTCTTTCTTAGATTTCTTTGCATCAGGTTCTTCTCTTATTTCTGAGACATGGGCTTCTTCCCTATTTCTCTTGTCCCTTTCAGATTTAGGATGATCTCTTTTATAATGCTCAAGTTAATTACATCCAAAGCATCGTACTTTGTTCATATTTCTTCTTTTATTCTGAGGACCAAATTTTTTGAATCTTCCTTTCTTCCTGGATATTGCTGCAAAGGCTAGATCCCCTTCACTTGATTCTGTATCAGCTTTGGCTTTTAATCTTGTTTCCTCTATATTACATAGAGACCATAAATCGTGGAATGGTGTGGCTTCTTTCTTCCCATATAAACTTGAAGTGAAGTTTCCCCATTTTTTTGGCAGAGCATTCAACACCACTGTAGTCATCTCAGTGTCAGACATTACTTCTCCCTGTTCCTGCAGTTGATCTCAGAGAGATTGCTTCTCCTGCAGTACTTACAAAGAATAGCTCCACCAATTTTCTCATATATTCCTTTTGATGATTCTAGGTTTGATACATCAGAGATGAGAGAGTCTTTTATGGATTCTGTAAGAATCCTTTGGACTCTTATATCTCCCTTAATGTATGACTTCATTGTCCTTTTTCTTCCATGTAGGAAAGTTTGAAATCCTAACCAGTTTGTAGCTTTCTTTGCAAAGAAGACATTTTGATGAAGTCATAAAGATACTTACTTGAGTAGATGCTTTTCTTCTTCTATCAGCTTCCTTGTTGATAAGGATGAAGATGATGGCAGTAACTCCCTCATAGATTGATTTCAAAGTAAGTGATCTAGGATCCTTGATGATCAAGGATTACTTCATAATGAAGATGTCTTCAATAGTGTTGGGTGGTGCTTAATGACGTGTCTTCCAACAATGTCTTTAATATCAAGAATCTTTGATGTCAAAGATTACCTCCTCGATGTGTGGATTCTTTGAATAAGGTTGAAAGTCTTCTTGAGATGGCTTGAGGATTTCCTTGCAAATTGACTTGACTTTCCAATGTAGACCTTGACTTTTGCTTTGATGCTTTCTAGAAAACTGAATTTTCGATCCTTGAGTGTCTTCTTGTCAAATAGCCCTTTGTCTTTAGCACCTTAGCTCTAATTCCATTTTGTCAATTTGGAGCGCTAGTGATTAATTCAAAATTCTCTTCTTGATAATTACTTGTGAGGATACTTGATTTACTCATGTTAGCTTATTAAATCTTTCATCAAGTCAATTATTAGAAGACACGAGACACAAGAATTAGGCTCCTAGAGCCAGGGCAAAACCTCTCCCTCTTGGAGAGGAAAGCCCATGAGAAATTCTTCTTATAGATCTTCAAATGACAATACCATGACCAAGACTTAGACCCTTAACCTATGGATGCTGCGAAGACCTTGTTATTTCTTCTTTGTCAATCTTCAACACTGACCTTTCTTTCTTGCACCAATCTGCACTGTCTTGCATCAATACAAGAGAACTCGCCAAGTCACTCGGGACTTATTTTCTTCTTATTACCTTGAAGTTACTTCACTTGGGACATGCTTTCTCTCCTTTATGATTTGTACAATTGGAAGGTAAATAGATTTACCTTCCTTAATATTCTTTTGCTTATAATACCACTGTACAATTACCAAGACAAAACTGTACTTCACTGTATATGTATATCAGAACATTGTATACATCCGCACTTCATGAACCCTGATTGGAATACCAGAATTAACTATGACCTTGACTGGTCCAAAGTGTTCTCTGTCATGCAACCTTCTGTTCATTATCTGCACTTGAATGCTTACTGAGCTTCGCACTTTAATTTGCTCTTCAAACCATACTTCAATCCATACTCTAATACCTTCTGAACTTCGCACTATAATACACTTCAGAAATCCGCACTTTCCTTTCACAAGACAGTCCGCAATATGCTTCATGTTTATCCACAATTTTCTCAGAAGAATCCACATTGTATACTCTGTAACAACCTCAGGAAATCCGCACTGTTTCACTTCAGAGAATCCACAATTAATGATTGAGTAATCTGCCCTTTCTGCTCCGAACAGTCCCGCTGAATTTCTGTGTTGAATGGTCCGCAGCAAGGAGTATATATAGAGGCTCATTCTAGGTTATTAGGCCGACCATTCAGCTGTTATATAGGCAGACCATTCAGCTGTCATAAAGGCCGACTTGAAGACTATATATTCCAGCGTAGGTGAGGGCTATTACAAGCCATTCTTCCACAAGGTCTTTGGCAAGGTCTTGGAGTATTCTCTAGACTAGATCCTTCATATGTATGACACTTAATTATATTTATTCCTAGAAGACACAAACCCTAATAGACATCAAGAAGAAGTCTATTTAACCTTTAATAAAATCTTGCTCATGAAACCCATGAGGCAAGTTCAACAAAATACATTTTATTATCTTTGTCTTCTTCTTTACATAAATACATAATTACAGAGTCAATATGAAGACCGATCCTAGTTACACTTTTCAACAAATAGTGTCATTTGACTCACTTCTTCGCATGGATCAAGAATTTGCATTCATATCTGACATGCGGGCTTCAAATCTATGGATATTGAAAAAACAAAATTGTTAAAAATAACTGTTCTTTAGAATTTGATGAAAGCAAGTCAGGACGGGACTCTATGTTGAGAATACTCTAAGCAACACCGATGCCTAGATGGATTCGAAATGAGACCAATGCAATGAAATCCCACTGGTTCTTAACCCTTCAATATCAGAAGTGCTACTTGGGGTTAAGAAAACTGAAAGAACCGCTTAACCATCCCTTGAAAAAAAAAGAACCTTAAAAATCAATTAGAAGCCAAAAAACTGCTTTAGAGCTCTGTGAGCTACCCACATCATATTCTTTCACTTCATAAGAGAAAAAAATAGAATTACTTTCATTATTATTCTCTCCTTTGATTTTGTTCCTAGGACCAGTCATGTCTTTAAAGGAGGCTTTGCTGTTGCAGCTGTTTAAATTTTCATTTAAGCTCTGAGCTTAAGCTGTAAACTATGGGCAATATTATGTTATTGAGACTTATGCCTATCTGTTTTTTTATTTTGATTTTTGTGCATGTTCATGCATTTTTATTTCATTTTTTGAATTTCTCGCTAATATGTATAGTTTTATATGTTCCATATTTCTGAACCTTTTCAACAAATTTAGAAATCTTGAAGTTTTCCAAACCTCCTCCTTCCTGAACCTTCCTATTTTTTCGAATCTGTAATGATTATAAAACTGAGTCCACTATTCGGATTATAATACTCATTTAATTATCTGTGGCAGAATTGGGAGCTACTGTTCTTATGATCTTCTTGTAAAGCATGCTGTTGATATTTTGGAAGACTTGGTGATTTCCTTGGCAGATGGAATTGCAAACATGTACTTGGAGCTTATATCTGTAGACAATGATACTTTGAGTGAGATTGGGTTGACGAACTTGATTCAGCCCTCTTACATGGCAACACGCTCTCTTGAGAGGTTTCGAAATGAGGTGGACTATGCGAATATTTTGTTTTTGAAAGTTTTCTGATCATTGTTCCTGCTATATTCTAGTCATGAAATATTTAGATTGAAGGGATTTCAGCGTCTAAACTTCATACCATCCTTCAAAGTAAGAATGTTAATGTGTATTTAGTAGGATGAAACTCTTGCTGTTTGAAGCTAAATTTTTTATCCTGCAATTATGTTTAGGAAATATCAGGCATTATAATCCAGCAACAGGTCACTACTGTAGCATTTTGCATATATATCCAATTTTAAGTTATAAATAGAATATAGTGGATAATAAATATTCAGTTTGTTTTGGCAGTAAACATTGAAGATGTGTGTGGACAGCAACTGGGTTTTAATTGGGAACTGACATATAGTATTGCAATGGGACACTGGCCATGACAGGAAAGTTCTAAATTTCATTGCTTAACTGGAAGTCTTATGATTTACAGGTTGCATTGAACAGATGGTTGCAAGACAACTTTTCGTCTGTCATAGCCATTTATGAGGATCGGTTTAATTTATGGACTCTTCAGTCTGTTGTTGTCAAAAAGTCTGCTGAGACAGAGAATGATAACCGTGGATGGTTTAAGAAGGTCAATCCCAAGAAGATGGTACATGAAGAGCTTTTAAAAGATTTCATCATTTATAAGTGTGTGCTGCAGATAAGGAGAACAAAAGAATTGAGGGCCTTATCAGGATGGTACGTTCATATGATGATATCTAATTCGTAATTTACAAATGTTTGCGTGGTGTCATTAATGTCTTTCAGTTTCTTTGTAACTTTTGTTTTTGCTGGTTAGTGAGAAATCACTGTAGAAACCAATGAGTTGAACTTTGGACTGAGTTTTGTATATTATCTCAATCTCATTCTATCTTCCTGCAGGAGGTATTGCTACAGTATATTTTTGGAATTTTCTGATGTCATTGGACCTTTGATTAGAGAATTTTTGACAAGACTTGGCAAAGGTATATCTTTCCTTCTGGTGAGTTTAATTGGAAGATCTCTTGGTCTAATTTATCGAGGTATAAGGCAGTCTGTCAGCTGGAAATCATAATAATTTTGTATCTACATGAAACTTTTCCGACGTCATCTTCTGATTAAGAGCACCTGTGTTATGCGTCTTTCTGTAAATTTGGGCCTAGTTTTCAGAGCATCCCTTGCTCATTTTTGTCCTAAAAGATCTTAATTTCTGATCAAGTGTGTCTTACTCCGGACAACATGATTTTTATGGATTCCATCTGCCAAGGGTTCGGTCATTTCTGAATACCTTTTCTTCCTTGACTGTGGCAGTGATATTATTCATTTATTTTTTTCATTAATTTGATATCAAATCTGTTTAGTCTCATGGTTATGCACCTGGCATTTATGACGGTCGTTTTAGTTTTTGAAATAAGGAAAGACATCTGTTGTGTCTGTGATAGGAACCAAGTAATAAATGGGGCATTAACATTTCGGTCTGTTGAATGCAGTTTTTTCTTTTAGATTTTCTGAAATATGTTCCAATGATAATCTGTAGTTGCTAAAAGCACATAATTTAGGTCATTTGCCGAGACAATGAACATTGAAGTTGATAATGTTCTGAACTATCTAGATGCTGTTAACTCTGCAGTATCTTGGGTACAAATACAGATTCCTTTGTGCCCACTTGAGCACCAATGACAGATATTTTCTCCATATATGATGAAAATTGCCATTTTTGGTAGCTTGGACTTGTTATCAGCAATTTATTGCTGAGGGTCTGAAATTTAAGTTATCGACAATATTGGAAATTATCGGAAACTTCAAAAATTAATCCTTTTTTTTTACAAATTTTTATTCTTTCAAAGCAACATCATCATCAAACACTCACACAAATATGAAAATAAAACTGCAATATAAAATGTTGTGTAAAATGTCAAGTGGTACATCAATCATTGATACTGAAATATGATATATGTCCTAAGTCATGTTCGTGATAAGATAATACAAAATCATATCAAAACAAAAGTAAATGTATCTCATCAGATGATCACCACGAGGGATCTGTTGAAAATGGTACCAAGGAGGTGTTTCCTAGTGTTATTTGCTATGAAACCGGATTCGTCCTTGTTAATTTTGGACAACTAGGTCCAAACTCCATGTTGTGATGCTCAGATGAAGATGCCAATATTTTTATTGGACTCCTCTTTCATAGAGGTACAAGATCGATCTAAAGATCATCTTGATCCGATGAGCAGAACATTTATTTTGAATTTATTCAAAATATGTGTAGGTCGACCTGAAGGTTTGGAGCCCTAGCAGTTGTGTCACACACCCTCATTGATTGATATAAATTGGTCAACGTTGGAAGACATTTTCACTCATCCATCACATCACATCCTCTCTCCTCATGTGATTGGTTCGAGCATCTTTTGGAGTCCCTTCTTCACTCACATGTGGGAAAAAAAGCAGCAGCTAGGGTTTTAGTTTGTCTAGGGTTTCTAGCGCAGAAATTGACTAGCGTTGACTTTGGTCAACGCTTGGTCAAATTGACCCGAAACTCTCCCAAACTTTCGATTTCCTCAATCCGTATTTTTTCACACAAATCCCGAGGTTGGACATTATCTTTGACTTGGCTGCATTGACTTTGCTGCTGTTGCTGTTTGCGTTCACTGTTGACTGTGATAGCGATGACTTTTGTTGACTTTTGGGGTTGATTGATCTGGCTATCCTAGAAGGTTGTGTGACACTTCTGGTTGGCTGACCGTTTGAAACTTTGCTGTTTGAAGCATCCTGTTGTCCGTCGTAACGCACCAACACACTTATATATTTTGGCTTGTCTTCTGTCGATATACTGGTATGTTCTATCAGCATTTTACTTTATTGTTTATGTGGTTGCTGACTGATAATGGGATAAAAAGTAAAGTTGCATCAAGCATAGAACATCTACAAAAATTTACATGGTATCAGAGTTGAGGTGAAGACAAAGCCCTAGTTTGTAGCAATCACCAAAGAAGAGCATGGGTTCCTCTAACTACAATGGCTTTCAGGCTGATGACAAATTAACTGGGAAGGATGACTTCCATGCCTGGAAGATGACATTGGATCTTATGTTGGAAGACCAAGATGTCATGTACTATGTGCAGGGTAAAATCCAAGGGCCTCCATCCACTGCAACTGCTGCTGCCAAAACAAAGTACAGGAAGGGGGAAATCAAAGCAAAGTTGATGATAAGGGACTCAATTCATAAGAGTCTGGTTGCATACGTCTCTGAGCTGGGCACATCCAAGGAGATGTATGATAAGTTGGTCAACATGTTCAAGGCCAACAATGCAGATCAAGTCCTATTCTTCAAGAACCAATTGAAGAATCTGAAGAAAGGCAGGGATGAGTCTGTTCAATCATATTTTCTGAAGCCGACCGAAATCAGGAATAATCTTCTGGCTATTGGGGAGACAATAGCTGATCGAGAGATGGTTCTCACTACACTTGGAGGTCTCTCATTCGAATTGCATGTATTCAACACTACCTTTTTCATAACAATGTGATACCTGGTTTTGACAAAGTACTATCGAAGTACAAGAAGATACAAGGATGAAGGAATATGAAAATGAAGAAATGCTGCCTTCGCTGCTCATACTAAGAAGTAGAACTTTGGTGGTCCAAGGAACAAAGGAAGAGCAGGGGCCCAAGGAAAGAAAGGCAAGTGTTACACTTGTCACAAGCCAGGTCACTATGCTAGAGAATTCTCTTTCAATAAGGATTCTCCTGATGATGATGACAACAACAACAACTAGAGGAATGGCAATCAAAGGAACAATAGGTTCAAGGGGAAGAGGAACGCTCCCTCCGACGGAAATGGGCAACCTTTCAAAAGGTCGAGAAATTCCAGGTATGAGGAATCAAATGTTGTTGATAAAAGAAATGAATTCATTCTTGTATCTGCCCTCTCTGCTGCATCTCCACCTGACACTATGGATGTCTGGTTGATAGATAGTGGTGTCTCAAGGCACATCACTGGGTTCAAGGAAGCACTTTCTGATATGGTTGAGAAAGATACTAATCTGGAAATTATCCTTGGAGATAATGCCACATATCACGTGAAAGGGACAGGGATTGTGACCCTCCACTTGTCTCAAGGTCAAGTCCTCTGTTTACAAGATGTACTATACGTACCTGATTTGAAGAAGGACCTTGTGTCTATATCGGCCATGGAAGACAAAGGTTTCAATGTGGCATTCATTGATGGAAAGGTGCACATCTGGAAGAATAATTTAAAGGAAGCTATCACGATTGGGTTTAGAGTTGATACACTCTACCAGGTTGGAGGAAGTCCACTGGGAGCGATGACATGTGATACTATTCGACAGACTAAACTATGGCACCGACGGTTTGGACACCTTCACTACAAAGCCCTTCCCGAAGTAAGGAAGGTGGTGACGAGGATGCCCGAGTTCACAAATGATCATGAAGGTGTATGTCAGGGTTGTGCCGAAGGAAAACATACAAGGGGAGCTTTCCCTTCAAGCGTCACAAAGACATCTGATGTTTTGCAATTAGTACATTCTGATTTGTCTAGTATGCTGCCTGTGACATCCTTGGGAGGATGTTCTTATTATATGACGTTCATAGATGACTTCTCTTGCAAAACCTGGATATACTTCTTGAAAAAGAAGGATGAGGCTTTCATGTGGTTCCGTACCTTCAAAGCCTTGGTGGAAAATTCAACAGGGAAGAAGATCAAAATATTGAGGACCGATAATGGCTTTGAATATGAGTCAAACGAGTTCAAGAAATTTTGCAGAGAAGCTGGCATCAAGAGAGAGACCACAACTGTCTATACTCTTGAGCAAAATGGCGTTGCTGAAGGAAAGAATAGGACCATTTTGGAAGCTGCCCGTGCCATGCTATGTGACCAAGGTCTACCGAAGTTTTTGTGGGGAGAAGCTGCGAACACTGCCGTTTACATACAAAACCGATGCCCGCATTCTGCTCTGGATTCCAAAACTCCCGAAGAGGTTTTCTCTGGTAAGAAACCCGACGTCTCACATTTTAGAGTTTTTGGATGTCTTGTTTATTTTCATGTACCGAAGGAGAAGAGGAGCAAGCTGGATGCTGTTGGGAAGAAGGGAATGTTTGTGGGCTACAACGAAACTTCGAAGGCCTATAGAGTCTATGTGCCTGGTCAAAGGGAAGTGGAGATATGCCACGATGTTACCTTTGACGAAGATGCTTCCCTGAGGAAAGTAGTCAATCTTCGAGATCTGAGGAAGATCATGAGGCAAGGCTTGGAAATCAAGAAGAATTGAAGGATGAGACGATGCCCGATGTTGAAGGACCGATGGACCCTATTGATCCACCTCCTTTAATGAGGAGGAGACCATCATCTCTTAAGGACACTCTCGAGGATGCTGAGGGACATATGGCCCGAAGGGGGACATTCCGTGAAAGCAAGACGCTGAATAGATACCAAGGGTATCTAGCAACCATGAGTACTATCGTACAATCTGAGCCCGGATCTTTTGAGGAAGCCGTAAAGCATCAAGTCTGGAAGGATGCTATGCATAGAGAATATGAGTCCATAATGAAGAATGATGTCTGGGATGTGGTTCCAAGACTGGAGGACAAAGCAGTTGTCACCTCGAAATGGATCTGTAAGATCAAGCATGGATCTGATGGAAGTGCTAAAAAGTTCAAGGAAAGATTCGTTGCTCGTGGCTTCTCTCAAAAGGAAGGCGTAGATTACGATGACATATTTGCACCTGTGGCCCGATATACCACCATCCGATCTATCATAGCCCTTGCTGCTACGCAAGGATGGAGTCTTCATCAGATGGATGTGAAGACTGCATTTTTGCATGGTGCGATAAAGGAAGAGGTGTATGTGGAGCAACCTCTGGGGTTCAAAATCCAGGATCGGGACACCCATGTTTGTAGGTTGAAGAAAGCCCTCTATAGGTTGAAGCAAGCACCCAGAGCTTGGTATGAGAGGATAGATAGCTACCTTATGAAGCTGGGCTTCACTCGTAGTAATGCTGATCTAAACCTTTACTTCAAGGTTGATAGAGAAAAACCTCTCATTCTGGTGCTGTATGTGGACGACCTCTTCTTGACAGGTGTTGACCCTTTCATTCATCAGTGCAAGAGGGAGCTCTTTGCTGAGTTCGAGATGAAGGACCTAGGACTGATGCACTACTTCCTAGGCTTGGAGGTCTGGCAGAGACCTGGTGAGATTTTCCTGTCTCAAGGAAAATATATTGTGAAGCATTTGGAAAGATTTGGAATGTTGGATTGTAAGTCCGTGTCGGCATCGATGGAGCTCAACTTTAAGAAGTTGAGTGGCAGCACTGCTGGGCCTGTGTTAGCAAATCCTAGTGAGTATCGTCAACTCGTAGGGGCCCTGATGTTCTTAGTGAACACCTATCCAGACGTATGTTTTGCAGTGAACACTTTTGAGTCAATATATGGTTGAGCCTCATCACTTTCACTGGGTTGGTGCCAAGAATCTGTTGAGATATCTTTGGGGCACAATAAACCATGGGCTGAGATACACTGCCGTGAGCGTGACACTCCATGGATATACTGATACCGATTGGGCTGGTAGTGTGGTGGATCGTAAGAGCACATCAGGATGCTGCTTCACACTTGGTTCTGCTTCAATATCATGGATGAGTAGGAAGTAGAAGTCGATGGCTTTAAGCACCGTGGAGGCCGAATACATTGCAACGATTATGGCCTGTTGTGAAGCAGTTTGGTTGCAAAAACTCTTCAATGAGTTGTTCGGGCATGTGCTAGATACCACCATGATACTCAATGATAATTAGAGTGGGATTCGGTTGTCCGAGAATCCCGTGTTCCATGATCGATCCAAGCATATTGATATCATGTACCACTTTATCCGGGATATCGTACAACGAGGCGCCGTAAGGCTCGATCATATAGGAACTGATGAGCAAGTCACGAATATTCTCACAAAGCTCTTGGGGAAGGTCAAGTTCGTAACCTTTTGTGAGAATCTTGGTATCGTGGAACGACCCTATGCTGAGGGTGTAATATTCCTAATTAACAGTGGCTAATTGGAATATTCGATTTTGCTCAATTTTGTCGTCTATAGTTTATTCATAAATAAAAAGGTGAGTGGAGAGGGTCTAACTCACTTAGTGGAATAAAACACACTCCCTAGTAGCACAACGTTGTGACTTAAAGGGAGCCAAGGGGGGCCAAGCACCACGTAGAGAGGGGGCCCACGTATGCTCTAGAAGAGACTGCGCAGATGAGGATGAGGACGTGGCAAGAGGGAGGCTACGTTGAGGAGATAGGCCTTAGGGTTTTGGAGGAAGGCCAACGTTATAAAAGAGGGAGGAGCCTCCTCATTTGATTCATTCGTTGTTGATGATATTGAGTTGGTCGTTTCGACTTCTTGAGCACGCTGGCTGTTTAGCCTGTCCTTCTCAAGATCGAGAGAAATACCAAGCGGGGTGTTGCTATTTTCTTTCAAGATTTTTGTGGGAGGTTTTGTGTTTGTTTGTTCTGAGCGAGCACTTAGAGATCGCGTAGGCCACGAGAGGGAGACGAAATCCATCAAGGATTCGATCGTGGATTTTGCAGAGATTGGTCGGTGATCTTTATTGCATTTCTTTGCCTTTGGGAGGATGGTGGCTTGAGGCGGGGAGCCTCAGCTCCATAAATATTTAGGCCTCCGCACTGCCTATCTGTCTCTACCGTACCAAGGGGGTGTTTTTCGGGGGTCAGCCATTTCTGATATGGTTTCTAGGTTTTGTCGAGATTGGTGAGTAGAGGAGGATTCCAGATTTTCAGCTCATTCCGGCAAGGGGAACAACCCCTAGTCTTCAGATCATTTCAGCAGTTGCAGCTACACGACAGTTTTCTAGCAGCTGGGACGTAGTTCAGAGAGCAGCCATTTCCTGTGTATTCTGAGAGTATTTCTTCACTTGCCTTGAGCAAGTTTAGGTGCCATCACTCTGATCTCCTATTGTACTTCATTATATTTCTCAGTTTAATAAAATCATTTAAGATTTTCTCTATATTTATTATTGTTGCATATTCTTCTATATATTGTATGTTTTAAATGATCATATATATATATATATATATATATTTCTCCTAGTTCTATTAATGTTGGTTTGTTTGTCCCATACTCTTAGACAAACTGAAAGGGCTGTGTAGCTCAGATTGGGTTCTCTTTCGTAGAGGCGTATATCCGGTAAACGCCTCGGCAAAGATTCATCCTCCGGTTGAGTTGTGCCGTGTTTTAAGAGATATCCCCGAAACGGGATATTATAGTGCTATTATAGTGATATTAGAGATATCACTGTAATATCCCGTTTCGGGGATATCTCTAAAACACGCTGGCTCCAGCCGGAGATGGGCTGAGACGTTTGCAGATATGCGCCTGCCTACGAAAGATGCAGGAGAATCTGGAGGCCACGACCACTCCCGAGTCTGTCTGGAAATTATGAGACAAACACACCAAGTGGTCGCTAAATTAAGAATGCCGAAAATCTATGAATGCCTGCGGTGCAATAATACGACAACATAGAAGAATGTGCGAGCGACTCATCAATGCCTAGAAGAATGCTAAGCAATTTTATAGGCGAAATATAATGAGTGCAATAGGGTGATGCAGTGATGGCACCTAAACTTGCTCAAGGCAAGTGAAGAAATACTCTTAGAATACACAGGAAATGGCTCCTCTCTGAACTACGTCCCAGTTGCTGGAAAACTTTCGTGTAGCTGCTACTGCTGGAATGAATTGAAGACTAGGGGCTGTTCCCCTTGCTGGAATAGTCTGGAATCCTCCTCCGCCTGTCTCGACAAAACCAGCTCCTTATCGAAAATGGAGACCTCGAAAAGCCTGAAGAACTACGGCCTCCAAGGCTACAGCGCGGAGACAAATAGAGAAGTAGACATGGAAAACTCCGCAAAATCCTCCAGGCCCAAAAGGCGATCCTTGCTCAAATCTCGGCTCAAAATCTCTGCCAAAAATCCGTCCGAGGCTACCTCTAGATAGTTGCGTCCTCTCTCGGTGGCTAACGCGGATATGAATGCCCGGCTCCGCAACAAACCCAAACACCAGAACCTCCCACAAAATGCTGAAGAAATAACCTTGCCTAAGAAGGCAGTCGAAGTCCCCTGGGGCTAAGGGAGAGATCTCTGACCGGAGACACTCAATGTACTAAATAGTGCTGCAGACAGGCTAAATAGCCAGCGTGCTCAAGAAGTCGAAATGACCAACTCAATATCATCAACAACGAATGAATCAAATGAGGAGGATCCTCCCTCTTTTATAACGTTGGCCTTCCTCCAAAACCCTAAGGCCTATCTCCTCAACGTAGCCTCTCTCTCTTGCCACGTGCTCATCCTCGCTCTGCTGATAGTTTAGAGCGCATGCGTAGGCCTCCTCACGTGGTGCTTGGTCACCTTGGCTCCTTCTGGCGTTGTGCTACTAGAGAGTGTTTTATTCCACTAGCAGACCTCTCACTCACCTTTTATTTGTTAATATACTATGGGCGGCAAGTGAGCAAGTCCGAGCTGTTCCAATTGGCCTTGCCCTAGGAGAGTGTTGCAATCTCCTAGCAAAATGTTGCTTGTCCTCAAGCAGCGGAAGTGATGGATCTTTGCAAAATCTTCTCATTCTCCCAAGTGGCATCCTCATTCGGCAAATTCTTCCACCTCGCACTAAAGAATTCTGGGTATCTGCTCCATGATCTCTCCACAGTATCAATAATAGCCTCTGGCTGCAACACCAAATGCCTCTCATCATCCGTGGGTGGTAGATCATCTGTCACTATCACCTGCTGCCCCAGTGCCTTCTTCAAGCATGGTACATGAAAAACGTTATGGATCTTGCTGCCTTGGGGCAGCTCCAACTCATACGCAACCTGTCCAATCCTGCGTATCACGCAACGCTAATGCGTAAAAGCGGAACCCCCGGCGGGCTTATGGTAGCAATCGTAGATAAACCAAGTCCCCTACCTCAAACTGTCTCTCCACCCGACCTCTGCCAGCATACAACTTCTACTGGTTTTGTGTTGTAGCCATATTATCCTTGAGAGCTCGAAGAATGCCCTGACTCTCTTGGATCCAAATCTTGGCTCTAGGAGCCTTGCTAGCACCGAACATCACATCAGCAAAAGATAAACAATGATACCCATACAAAGCATAAAATGGTGACATACCAATGGACATGTGATGTGTCGTGTTATAGCAGTACTCCCCCAGATGCAACCACTTCAGCCATGCTCGCTGCTGCCCACTGACCTAGTTACGCAAGTAGCCCTCCAGCCACTTGTTAACTATCTCCATGCATCCCATCTAGTACGACGGGTGATAATTGGTACTCGGTCGACCTAGTCCCCACTAACAAGAAAGAAAAGCTCCTGCCAAAATCCGCCCATGAAACGACTGCCCCTGTCACTGATGATGGTCTTAGGAAGACCATGTAGCCTGAAAACCTCTCTGAAGAACAGCTCGGCCACCTGTGCTGCTGTGTAGTGCGTGGATATGGCAAAGAAATGTGCATACTTTGTCAGTCGATCGACGACGACAAAGATACAATCCTTGCCCTGCACCATGGGCAACCTTGTGATGAAGTCCATCGAAATACTCTCCCATTTCCCCTCTGGAATGGGAAGAGGTTGCAATAATCCTGCGGGATGGCTCATCTCCCCCCTTGTTCCTCTGGCAAACATTGCACTCCCTGATGTGCTGGAGTACGTCCTCCTTGAGGCCCTTCCATGAGAACCTCTCTCTAATGGCCTTGTAGGTTTTGGTAAACCCCTGATGGTCGGCCAATGGTGAATCATGTGATGCCTGAAGTATCTTCTTCTTGAGCTGAGATCCCTTAGTCAAGAAGATCTGGTCCCTGTAGTAGATGATCTCATCGACCACCACAGCCTGTCATCCGCCCCCTGTCCATCGCCCATCAACACCTCACATGCAAATACGTACGCTTGGAGTATCACCCAAAGTCGAACCCTCCAATGCGTATCCAAGCTCATAAGAGATAACATGGTGGTCTCATTGAAAAGGAGCATGCCTACACGTTATTCTTACCCTTGACATACTCAATGTCAAAGTCATGTCTTGGATCTTGCGATCCACTTAAACGCCTCTCCTGTAGCTGCTTCTGCTCCAAAAAGAACCTGAGGCTATTGTGATCAGTCCTCACCTTGAACCTGTTCCCTACCAAATACTGCCAGAATTTGGCCAAGGCATGCATAATGGTCAACATCTCCTTGTCTTATATAGAATACAACCTCTCGTGCGGAAGGAGCTTCCGGCTCTCAAAGGCTATAGGGTGTCCTCCCTGCATCAACAATGCGTTGATCCCCTGTCATGACGCATCACACTCCAAAACAAATGGCTACGTAAAATCCGACAATGCAAGCACTGGGCAGCTACTCATCACCTCCTTGAGCCTGTCAAAGGCTCGCTGTGTTGTATCCGACCAAATGAACGCCCCCTTCTTCGTCAAATCTGTAAGGGGTGCAGCAAGCTGTGAGAAACTCTTGACGAACTTCCTGTAATAAGTACATATGCTAATGAACCCTCAAAGTTCCGTCATGTTCCTCGGCTCTGGCCAATCTTTGATGGCCCTGATCTTCTCCTCATGGACTCTCACTCTGTCCACTCCAATAATGTGACCCAAATACAACATCTCCGTCATCCCAAACTCACACTTGGAGATCTTAGCATAGAACTGTTGCTCTTCCAAGATATGCAGCACTACCTCTAGATGCTGGAGATGCTCCTCCCAAGTCCTGCTATATATGAGTATGTCATTGAAAAAGACCAATACAAACTTCCTCAGGTGACTGCGGAAGATATGGTTCATGCAAGGCTGAAAAGTAGCTAGGGCATTGGTTAGCCCAAAAGGCATAACCAAAACCTCAAAGTGCCCATAATGACACCTCAAGGCGGTCTTGGGAATGTCCTGTTCCCTCGCACGAATCTGATGGTACCCTGATCTCAAATCAATCTTCGAGAAGAACTTAGCTCCTCTCAGTTCATCCATCAACTCATTGATCCTGGGTATAGGGTACCTATTCTTCAAGGTCTTCTTGTTCAGGGCCCTATAGTCAATGCACATCCTGAAGGTGCCGTCCTTCTTCTTCACCACCACCATGGAAGAAGCAAACGGAATCGTGCTCGGTCTGATGTACCCAACATCCAACAACTCCTGGATGGCCCACTCAATCTCATCCCGATAGGCTTTGGGATGCCTATAGGGGGTAGTAATCACTGCCTGAATGCCCTGCTCAAGCTCAATGGTGTGCTCGAATCCTCGGTCTGGTGGTTGACCTGGTGGTATATCCCCAAACACTGCATCATACCTGTCAAGGATGGCCTGTATATTAGGATGAAGTGCCTGATCAGTGGTCCTTGCCTCTGATGCTCGCAACTCAACCACCCCCTCTATGTCTCCCTTCCGGAAATCTGCCTCCATCCGGTGTGCCGAAACCGTCTGAGGTGGGTAAGTGTGCATCCCGCGGATCTTCTCGTGCTTCCCAGTCTTCTTATCATCCCACTCCATCTCTAAGGCCTCACAATCTGTGGTGACCTTTCCCAGAGTAATCAACCACTGAACACCCAATACCACATTGGTATCTGGTATGTTGACCACGAAAAAGTGATCGGTCACGGTGTAGGTACCCATCGTCACTGCCAACTCTGGAACATATCGGGCACACTGCATCGTCTAGGCTCCTGGGACCAAGACTGAAAATCCGTCAAAGCTCTCGGTCGGTATACCTCTCCGCTCGACCATCTGTGCATCAATGAAGTTGTGAGTTGCCCCACTGTCAACCAAAACTGACACTCGCTGGCCACGTACTGTCCCTCGTACGCGCAGCGTCAAGTACTTGGGAACTCCTCGCAATGCTGCAAGGGTCCCTCCTGTGGGTGCAAAAGCTGCACCTACTGTACCTGGAGGTGGAGGTGGCAACTGATCCTGGGCTGTCTGACTATCTCTTGCCTCCTTGTCATCCTCCTCATCCTTTTCTCCGCTATCCTCGGAGAAGACCTCAATGAAGTGTGCTTTTCCAGCAGCACACCTATGCCCTGGTGGCCACGGCTCCTGACAAGTAAAGCATAGCCGCTTCTTCTTCAACTCCCTCCTGGCATCATCATCTGTCTGTGCCCGTCCTGGATTCCCCTTTGGAGGCAAAACCCTCACATCCTTCCCCTTGGGCTGGAAGCCCTGTCTCTGGGGGTAAGGTGTCCGAGTCCTGGGCAATGCATCCTGTAAGTCTCGGGTCCTGCTAATAACATCCTGAAGTGTAGCTGGTCTAGTAGATCTGACTAGACCCCGAAGTGGCTCTGCTAACCCCTCCACAAACATATAGATCATCCGTGCTGCGGATAGATCTGGCACCATCACTGAAACCCTCAAGAAATCTGCACTGTATGTCTCTGGGCTCCCAATCTGCTTGAGCCTCATCAGCTCAACAAAGTGTTGTTCCGGATCCCTTTGGTCAAATCGCTCCATCAACCTCCTGGTAAACTCGACATATGTTTTCACTGTAGAATGTCTGAGTGTAACCATCCCATGGAACCACCAGTTCTGGGCCTCACCATCCAAATGTAACGTCGCCACCTTGATGGCCTCTGTCTCCGATATCTGGTTAAGCTTGAAATAGATGTCTAGCTTCTCCACCCAAGACTTTGCTGAACTGTTTGATGAACCATCAAACGTAGGCAAATGGACTCTGCTAGATGTGCGGTGGCTATCTCCATCATGATAATGCCGGTGCCCTCTATGATGGTCGCGGGGTCTACTGTCCCGTTGGAGCTGAACAAAATCTCGGAATGAGAGAGCATCCCTGAACTCCTGCTCATATGCCTGATACTCTGAAAAATATTCGCTCATGTGTCCGGGCTCTGCCTCCTGCTGGGCTCCTGCCCCTGTGTCTGCTCCCAAGAAAGTGGACATGGTAGAGCGTGTAGGTGCACGTGAAGCCATCAGCTGAGTAGTATCACGCTGAGCAGCACCATGCTCCGACAAATGGTGGGCTGTCCCTGATCCCTCACCTACCTGGAATACCCGTGGGGTCTCACGCTGTCTAGCCTCTACATCGGTGAACCTCTGACCCATCACCTCAATCTGCCTCGCCAAATCCTGCACCGATTTGAGGACTGCTTCCCCAAACTGTTTGGCGTCAGTGTCATCTGCCATCGACTCTCTCTGCTCTGAATCTAACACAGGCTCCTCCTGCTCTGCGTCTGTCACAGGCTCCTCCTGCTCTGTGTCCACCACCCGAACACAGTCTCCCTCTCCGTAGGTGTTCTCCAACCTACGCTCACGATCTCTATACTTCCTGCCTCTGTAACAAATATATGGCCTCTTCCTCGGTGTCATAGACAACTAGCTCCACAGGCTGAGCCAGAACTATGCTCTGATACCACCGTAATATCCCGTTTCGAGGATATCTCTAAAACATGGCACAACTCCAACCAGAGATGGAATGGGAGGGCGTTTACCAGATATGTCGTCTCTGAAAGAGGATGAAATCTGGAGGCTACCTGGCCCTTTCCAGAATCTATCTAAGAGTATGAGACAAACACACCAAGTGGTATAGAACTAGAATGCCCGAATATATATATATATATAACAATGCAACAAACGTACAATAGCATAGAAAGAATGTACGGCTACTCATCAGAAATATAGAGAGAGAATGCTAAGCCATTTTATTAAACTGAGAAATATAATGAAGTACAATAGGTGATCTGAGTGATGGCACCTAAACTTGCTCAAGGAAAGTGAAGAAATACTCTCAGAATACACCGGAAATGGCTGCTCTCTGAACTACGTCCCAGCTGCTGGAAAACTACCGTGTAGTTGCTACCACTGAAATGAATCGATGGCTAGGGGCTGTTCCCCTTGCCAGAATGAGCTGAAAATCTGGAATCCTCCTCCACTCACCAATCTTGACAAAACCCAGAAACCATATCAGAAATGACCGACCTCCGAAAAACACCCCCTTGGGGAATTACGCTGGCCTCCAAGGCTCTGCGCAGAGGCTAAATAGGAATGGTTGAAATATCGCCTCAAACTCCACCAAAATCCTCCCAAAGGCAAAGGCTGATCCTCTGCTCAAAATCTCGGCTCAAATCTCCTGCAAAAATCCCGATCCGGAACACCTCCTAGATGGACTGCGTCCTCCCTCTAAATGACTGCACAGTCTCTATGAATGCTCGGCTCCGCAGCAAACCCAAACACCGAAACCTCCCACAAAATGCTAAAGAAATAACCTTGCCCGAGCAGGCACTCGAAGTCTCCTGAGGCTAAGGGCGAGATCTCCGACCGTAGACACTCAATGCACTAAATAGTGTTGCAGACAGGCTAAATAGCCAGCGTGCTCAAGAAGTCGAAATGACCAACTCAATATCATCAACAACGAATGAATCAAATGAGGAAGCTCCTCCCTCTTTTATAACGTTGGCCTTCCTCCAAAACCCTAAGGCCTATCTCCTCAAAGTAGCCTCTCTCTCTTGCCACGTGCTCATCCTCATCTGCGCAGTAGCTTCTAGAGCATACGTGGGCCCCCTCTCTACGTGGTGCTTGGCCCCCCATTGGCTCCCTTTAAATCACAACGTTGTGCTACTAGGGAGTGTGTTTTATTCCACTAAGTGAGTTAGACCCTCTCCACTCACCTTTTTATTTATTAATAAACTATAGACGACAAAATTGAGCAAAATCGAATATTCCAATTAGCCACTGCTAATTAGGAATATTACGGAGGGTCTTGTTGGACGATGAGCTCTTGGAGCTCTGGAGGGCTTTGGGGATAGCTTTTCAGAGCTACAAACAACCACAGGGCTAGGCTTGCCGAACCTTGTTGATGTGCTTCTGCCCCACCGTTATGATGATTGAGTTGGTTCACCTCTCATGATTTGTGCCCCGTATGCATCCTACCCATTTGAGTCCTGGACTCATGGGAAGTACCTCTCATTGGGCCAGTGAGGTGGGAAAATCTAGAGACTAGTAGCAAAGATTGATGGACGTATCGGAGATTGCCATACTCTCTATCTAGGATGACACGGTCCAACCACTTGATTTGGGATAAAGTATAGTGAAGTTTCATACCTCTTACTGACTTCAGGTCAGATAAACCAACTTCGGGTTGGTATGTGACTCTTTTGAGTCCTATATAGGTTTCGGACCTCTGGGCTGAATCTGTCAACTAGGGATGATGTCTTTGTGACTGACCCACCTTTTCTTTTTAATAAAGAAGCCAGCAAAGCAAGTTACAGCAGGATGACGCACGATGTTTGGATTGCATAGGTGGATGGAGTTCTCCCTAGTTGAGAGGGAGTGTCAATTTTGGACAACTAGGTCCAAACTCCATGTTGTGATGCTCAGATGAAGATGCCAATATTTTTATTGGACTCCTCTTTCAGAGAGGTGCAAGATCGATCTAAAGATCATCTTGATCCATTGAGCAGAACATTTATTTTGAATTTATTCAAAATATGTGCAGGTCGGCCTGAAGGTTTGGAGCCCCAGCAATTGTGTCACACACCCTCATTGATGGATATAAATTAGTTAACGTTGGAGGACATTTTCATTCATCCATCACATCACATCGTCTCTCCTCATCTGATTGGTTCGGGCATCTTTTGGAGTCTCTTCTTCACTCACACGTGGGAAAAAAAGCAGCAGCTAGGGTTTTAGTCTGTCTAGGGTTTCTAGCGCAGAAATTGGCCAGTGTTGACTTTGGTCAACACTTGGTCAAATTGACTTGAAACTCTCTCAAACTTTCTATTTCCTCAATCTGCATTTTTTGGCACAAATCTTGAGGCTGGACGTTGACTTTGACTTGGTTGCGTTGACTTTGCTGCTGCTGCTGTTTGCGTTGACCGTTGTCTTTGACAACGTTGACTTTTGTTGACTTTTGGAGTTGACTGATTTGGCTGTCCTAGAGGGTTGTGTGACACTTTTGGTTGGCTGACCGTATTGAAACTTTGCTGGTTGAAGCATCCTGTTGACCGCTGTAACACACCAACACACTTACATATTTTGGCTTGACTTCTGTCGATTTATTGGTATGTTCTATTAGAATTTTACTTTATTGTTTATGTGATTGCCGACTGATATTGGGATAAAAAGTAAAGTTGGATCAAGTATAGAACATCTACAAAAATTTACAGTCCTCCACCCTCCACGTGTCTCGAATCGGTCGAATCAGACACGATTCATACGGATTTGTGTCCACTTCACTGAATCCGATCGTGTTTTGTATGGACATGATCGAATCCCGATTTGTTGGACTCGCTTAGCGCGAAAAAGTATCCAACGTTATAAAATAACCCATTTCTCTTTAGTTTTCTCACTTTGTCATTGTGTGTGAGTTGAGCAAGGAACAATGAGCAGCAAGGAGCAAGGGAGCGATTTCAAGCCGATTCAAGCAACCGGTAAGTGCATTGTCTCTCTATTCTTTTGCATTTGGTTTGCATGTGCACATGTTTTACAAATTTGTGCATTTTTGTTTATTTTTTACGTGGCTCAATCAAGGGCAACAAGGAAGGGGCAAAGAAAGGAGAAGAATGTCCCCATTGGAGATATCCCTCCTGTCCCTATTTCATCAGGGTTTGCAAGTATTCCACCTATTGGAAGTGGAGCTGCAACAACAACTTCAAATGTTCAGGGAAAACAAACTCAAGACCCCAAATATCCATTGTGGAAATATGTGACAAGAGAGCCAGGGCCAGGCAGCAAGGCGAAGGGAGGAGGCAATGTTACATGGAAATGCAGTTTTTGCCACAACGATTTCATGAGCACATATTACCGTGTGAAAGCTCATTTATTGGCTTTGCCAAGTTGTGGAATTGTAGCTTGTACACAGGTGCCTTTAGCAAAGGGGAAGGAAATGGACAGAGAGGCATTTGTTGGTGCGACAAATGTGGCATAAAAAACAAAACAAAACAAGAATGATGACCCACTTCC
Source organism: Pinus albicaulis (assembly GCA_034641835.2). Taxonomy (NCBI): domain Eukaryota; kingdom Viridiplantae; phylum Streptophyta; class Pinopsida; order Pinales; family Pinaceae; genus Pinus; species Pinus albicaulis. The sequence goes on from CM076579.1 coordinate 753,962,609, forward strand.
ATTCTTGAGGAAAAGCATCAGCAAGTTCCCATTTGAGAGTTCTAGTGGGGGACAAGCAGCAAAAAGAAAGGCAACTGCACTTGGTCCAATGGACAAGATTTTCTAGAAAGAGAAGCGGGAAGAGCTTGATCTCACCATTGCATTTTTTTTCTATCAGAACTTCATATCCTTCAATGTTGCACACTCACCTCTATTTATTGAGATGTGCCGAGCTCTAACTCAAACAACTCCATCAAGGTATGTGCCTCTTGGGTCGGAGAAGCTTAGATCCACATTGTTGACGAAGACAAAGAAATTGGTGGACAAAATGTTTGATCCTATTAAATCAACATGGCCAACATCTGGGGTTAGCATTGTTTTTGATGGATGGACAGATCCAACACGACACCCACTCATCAACTTCATGGTGTCTTCCTTAAATGGTCCAGTTTTCTTGAAATCAGTGGATGCACTTGGACAATACAAGGATGGACAATATATGGGTGAGTTATTTATTAAAGTTATTCAAGATGTAGGTGTCGATTCTTATGTTCAAACCATTATAGATAATGCACCTATTTGCAAAGTCGCTGACATGATTATGGAAGCTAAATATCCACAAATATTTTGGACACCTTGCATTGTCCATTCATTGAACTTAGCACTAAAATCTATTGCCTCTGATGTGCTTTGGATTGGAAGCATCATTGAGGATGCATGACATATCCACAACTTTGTACAAAACAATACAAATGCCCTCACTATCTACAAGGAGTACACCAATCTATCGTTGTTGAAGATTGCGGATACATGGTTTGCCTCTTCATTCATCATGTTGAAGAGGTTGAGGGAGGTCAAGACCGCATGGTTATTTCATGGTTTTGGTCTTTTTGGAGAAAGACAGATCAAGCAGCTTCAAAAAGAGTGAAGGACATAGTGTTGAATGATGCCTGGTGGGAGAGGGTAAATCTACCTATTCAGATCATGAACCCTATCATTTCCTTGCTTCGATTTGCAGATACAGACCAACCCATCCTAGGAGAGGTTTATGAGGAATGAGATTCTATGATTGAGTCTGTGAGGAACATTATTTTACATAGTCAGTGCCCCAAGTACGAGACATCGCCAGAGACCTTCTTCACCACCATACATGATATTTTTGTCAGCAGATGGGACAATAATTGCACACCTTTACATTGTTTGGCTCACTCCTTGAACCCAAATTACTACAACAATGAGTGGCTGAATGATGGACCTTCTCGCAGATTCCCTCCTCACATGGATGGTGAAATCTCACCGGGGAGGAAAGATGCATTCAGGAGGATTTTTCAGGATAGGACATCCCTTGATGAGGTGGAGGATGTCTTTGCAGAGTTTTCCACTAGCATTGGATGATTTGCAGGCTATGATGTGATTACAAACAGGAAGCTAAGAAGCCCTATTCTTGTTGGGCAACTCATGGGGAAACAAGCACTCCTTTACAACAATTAGCAATGAGGCTCCTCTCTCATGTGACTTCATCTTCTTGTTGCGAGAGGAATTGGAGCACATATGGGAACTTGTATAGTGTGAAGAAGAGCAGGCTTGAGCAGTCTAGGGCAGAGACAATGGTGTATGTGTAGACCAACCTTCGTCTTATTTATAGGCAGAGGAAGGATTGGTTGAAGGGAAAGACAAAGATGTGAGATGTCTTTCTTGATGATATGGGTCTGGACAACAGTGTTGAGTTGGCATTGACCAACTTGGATCTCAATGAGCAAGTGCTAGAGCCTGTCACATTTGATGATGGTGATACAGTAGAGGGGTCATCCTCCACACCAACAGATGCAGAGATGACATTGGATATAAAGGAGGAGGATGCAACATAAGAGAGTAGTGGTGAGCACGATTATCATGATGAGGACATTGATGCTGATTATGATGATGAGGATTGATGACTAATGGCTCATGAGCTACCTACTGCGACACTGCCTTAAGGCTTGTAGTCTTGTAGACTTGTTGTTGTTTTGTATTTGCTATTTCTATTTGCCATTGGCATTGTACTACCTATGTAACACATTTTGATTTTGATGACTGAATGAGAAAACTACAGTATCTTGTCTTCCTCCTATTGGATCAATGAATATGTTTATTACTTTGTATGATTGTATGATGTATCTTTGTAAAAATTACATCTAGATGAAGATTTATGTTCGAATCAATGAATTTGTATGAATTTGTGTAAGAAATATCTAATTTTTAATATGTGGAAATTTTTGAATCTTTACACTTTATGCATAAATTATTTACTGTGAATCTGGTTATGCTCCTCCTACTTAGACAAGTTATTAACTGAATAAATTCAAGTTAAAAAAGAAGCAAAACACGTAACAGATCTCCACCAATCCAAATCTAGAACATGTTCATGCACATATAGACAAAGTGACACAGTTATTTCTGGACAAATAGTCCCTGGAAAAACCCAATGCGGGAAAACCGGTCTTCTGGCTGCTGGAGGGTTTTATTATTAAGAATTTTCTGAATACAAGAAGCCTGGGTTCCAGATCTGGAAAACTCGATAAAGAAATAATAGATCTACAACTCACTGGCTGATCTAGGACCAAAATAATGATTGATTGACACCTTCAAATGAGATTTACAGAAATCAACGAAAATTAGAGCCTAGAAACCCCAGCGCTACTCTTGAAGCCTCTGCGTCAACCTTTGAAGCCCCTCTGACCCTCACTGCTACTCCGGAAAGGGCCGCGTTACCCCAGACTGGGTGACGCAATCCTTACGCTGCCCCTTAGGGTCTCTACGTAACTCCTGAGGGTTTCCTGCAGAAAATCACACTGTCCTTGAGGGACTGCGCAACACCTGCGTAGCACAATTGTTGCCCTTCCTGTTGCTGCTCTCCTGCTTCTCTGCGCTGCCTCTCTGAGCTGATCTCTGCCTCTTGTTGATTCTAGACACCGGGATCAGATCATCCCCTTAGTCTAAATTCCCCTCTCTGCAGCTGAAACACTTCTGAGAATTCTTAGCAAACCCGCCTTAGAATCTCAGCTTAGCTTCAGTGCTCCGCCTCTGTGTGTCTTTACAAATGACCCCAAGTCTTTCCTTTATACTTTTCTCATTGGAAAACCAACGACCATGATCAGATCTTGAATCAATGGCTAAGATTAAAAGAAAACTTGATCCGTGTGACTTAAGACAATTTCATCACATGTTTAATTAAATTCATTTTAATTATTTAAGTTTCGTAAGTTTTAACTTAGCAAATACATTAAAATAATTAATTAATTTAATATCTCCTAAACTAGATGAAATTTCCCAAATCAATTTCTGGGTCTTGTAGATCAAGTGCACTCTAGTCCCTCCACAAAATTTGGGAGCTAGAGCACAATTGATGCTACTCCAAATACAAAAAATCTCAACAATATATATATACATATATATATTAATAAAATAATATATAACGTGTCCGGACGTGTCATGTTTCGGGGGGTCATCGTGTCAGTGTCTTACACATGAATCTGCGTGTTCATCGTGTCCCCGTGTCAGGTGACTTAGGTTATTTTCCTAAGCCTAGGAGCACAAAGTGAACACACCTTTTTAGTGTGATTTTGAGAGTTATTAAAGGCGTGACTTTTTAGTCACTTTATGAGGTACTAAATGTACATTGTACTTTACTATATTAAAGTGAATTTATGAAGAAAAAGGTACAAGGTACCCAAAGTAATTAAAGTGACTTGGGAGGCTCATTAATGCAGGGGGAGAAATAAGAGGGAGTCAATGGGAGATTAGGTCTCCACCCTTGATCAAGGAGCTAAGATGTAATCTCAACCCTTGATGCTAGATGTAATAACCCATTGCTGATTATAGGGAACACACACATATTAACATGCATATGGTGCATCCATATGATAGCTACATATGCATGCATCGTATGTATTGCACTAGTATACATACTAGCCAATATTAGAAAATGTCGAAATTTCGGGTAATCAATTGATTATCGAAGTAAATCCCTGACTCACCAAGAATATAATGAATATATCAAGCAGGGTACTTGATATGTATACCACCAGTATATATATATATATATATATATGATTAACACATTTATAAAAAATTATGAATTATGAATTAAATTTGTTTAATTTATAATATAAATTAATAGAAATGAATAAAGTAATTTATTTAATATACAAATAAGGTACTTTTTTTAATTTATAATTAAAGTGATTTACTTAACTTTTAAATGAAGTAATTTAGTTAAATTATAAATTAAATATAAATTGAAATATATCATCTCATAAAATAACATTACAATTACATCTAACACCCTCTCACATTACTATAACTGTCTCTACTAAGAAATAAAGGAGGGTTCTAGAAAGTCCGTGATAGTCAACAGAGAAAGAGAAGATGATGATAGATTTTTGAGACAGTGGAGTTTGGAGCATATAAAGGAGTCGAGGAGACCATGAGAGGGGAGAGGCAGAAAAGGAGAGTTCTATTTATGAACTGTGGGAGAAACAATTACTATGGAGAGAAACACAGAGTCTTGAACAATTTCTCTTGGGGCTTTGGGCACAGGGGCCAAAAGATTTCTAATTCAAAGTCATCTAGGTCTGAGAATTGGACAGGTTGATCCTAGATAGGCTTGGAGGAAAAGGTCAGTTTGGTAGTAGGAGTGGGAGAAATGACTTACAAGAAACTTCACCAAACTGATTTCCAGGTATTCTTCTGCATTTAATTGTTAAATTCCATTTCAAATTTACTATCTGGTTATATTTTAAAATTTGGGTTCAACACTAGAGATAGGGCTTCTCATCATTATGAGACTAAGAAAGAGGAAAAAGGCAAAGAGATCATTCATTTTTCATGTGCAAGTGTTGGAGAAGCGAAGAGGAGAGGAAGAGGAGTGAATGCTGAGATAGCCATTATTTGCTGAAGTAGAAACAAAGGTACAACATCTACATGCTTGCTAGGAAAGTACAAACACATAGTATGAGGAAGGTACAACAACTTCAGTGTAGTTTTCAAGGAGATATAGTGTCGAGATTGAGGTAGCTATTGTGCAGAAATCGAGGCAAGGTTACACCCAAATTTCAAGGAGACTTAGCCCGAATTTTAAGGAGAAAAAGTCAGGTTTGAGGGTATGAAAATTGAGGCTAATAGTGCTGGCCTGTGGCCTGAAAATTGAGGAGACTGTAGAGGTTTTCATTGCTAAAATTGAGGGCATTTATTGCTACTATCTAAAGGCACAATTTTCAAGGGTAAAGTTTGACATGTGGCACAAAAATCAAGGCTAAAAAATATGATAGTGGTACAAACTCCAATGCAAAGATTGCTAGACTTGTGGCACAAGTTTCTAGACTGTGATGAATTTCTAAAAGCCGGGAAAAATTCCAAGGGGAGAGATAAGTATCTTTGTGTTGTAATTAATGCTATAATTTCCTTGAGACAAGCAAAATAAAAGTCCTCCTTCCAATTGGTTTTACCTTCGGGGTTTTTCGAGGGTCTGTGATTGACCAAAAATCAAGTGTCTTAAATTCTATGCATGCTTGTGAAATTTCTTATCAGCTGAAAGTTAAAGTGTAAAAAGTAGTGGTTGTCTTTTAGTGTTTTAATTGCAATTTCATATTCATGTTTAAATCAATAATTAACCATGGGAGGTCGGCATTAAACTTGTGTAAAACAATTGAAACCAGGGTGGGCTACATCACACAAATTTTCTACATGGTACCAGAGCACCCGTGAACCTACAATTGATAAAGTGCAACCAACAAGGATAAACCAACCTATATACCCAGAGACCTGTGTTGAGAGGGAGAGTGGTTGCTCAATTTCAGTGTTCAAAAGTTGTGTTGGTTGAGAAGCTCAAATGGCTATTGGTTTGAGGGTGGAGGATAGGTTGAGCAGTGCAAAATTTTTTGGTCCCTGGAAGGAGAGGATAGTCTTGTTGCTTGAGGAGTTTGAGTTGTGGGATATTATAGAGAGTGTAGTAGTTCCATCTACTGATCCTGTTCTGTTGTCAGAATTCAATAAGCTGAATGTCAAGGCTAAGATGATCCTTCTAGATGCAATTAAATACCACCTTATAACTCATGTGCTAGGGAAGAAGTTTTCCAATGAGATGTGGGAATCCTTGATTACACTTCACCAAAGCACCAATGAGAATAGGAAGATGGTGTTACGTGAGAAACTAAGAAACACCAAGATGACCAAGACTGAGACAATGGACCCATACCTTACCAAGATTACACATGTGAGAGATGAGTTGGTTGCAATGGGAGAGGTTATTCCTTATGACCAGTTGGTCAAGACGACGCTGAGTGGGTTTCCAAAGAAGTGGGATGGATTCATAGATGGCATTGTTGCTAGAGAGCATTTTCCAGATTGAAGGAGGATGTGGGATGATTTCATCCAGGAGGAAACCATGAGCCCCTAGAGTGGCAACCAACATGGTGGGGTTGATGAGGAGGAGAATGTTGCCCTTGCAACAAAGGGAAAGAAGAAGGCGAAGAAGGGGTCTTCTAGTGGGGCCAAGCAGCAGACGGGGAAACAAAATGTCCAAGAGGACATGAGCAAAGTGATATGCTTTTCTTGTCAGATGACAGGTCATTATGCTTTCAGTGTACTAGTTAGAAGGGGAAGCAGAAGGGTGTTGCAACATCAACCGAGGTGGATGAGTTTTCCACCAAGTTTGCTTCAGTGACGAGTCTTGCCACTTGTGTTACATCCTCTAGTTTTTGGTTTGTAGACAATGGAGCTTCTTGCCATATGACTAGAGTGAGAGAGCACTTTACAGATCTTACAGACACTGATACATATTTGGAGGTGGTGCTTAGAGAGAACTCCAAGGTCTGAGTAGTAGGTGTGGGGATTATATCCTTTTAGAGAGTCATTGCCTCCCTTGAAAGTGACATAGTTCCTCCATGTTCCAGGGTTGAAGAAGAATCTAATTTCAGTTTCAACTGTTGAGGACAAGGGATATGTGGTGGTGTTTCGAGCCAGACATTTGCTCCTGTATCCCAAGGGATCTGGTATCACTTCTGCTAGAGTGATTGAAGTTTTTCATGGTAGACTCTACAGGTTCATGTTTCAACCTACCTGAGCCTTAGTGTCGGCGACCAACATAAGTAATTTGTGCTAGTTATGGCATAGGATAATGGCCCACTTGCACCATGGAGCATTGGGGGTACTGAGGGAGATTGTCATAGGCATACAACATTTTAGTACTGAGCATCATGATGTGTGCAGGGGGTGTGCTTTGGGAAAGTACAATAAGGCTCCTTTCTCGAGTAGTGACAATAGGGTAGCAAACATTATGGATTTGATACACTTTGATGTATGGGGTCTTATGTCTTTGTATCATTGAGTGGATTTTCCTATAATGTGACTTTCATTGATGACTACTCCAGGAAGACCCAAATTTTCTTTATGAAGACCAAGGATCAAGTCTTTAAGAGGTTCCAAGAGTTTAAGGCTCTTGTGGAGAACCAAATAGAGAAGAAGATCAAGGTCTTGAGGGAAAATAATTGGGGCGGGTGTACCTCCAATGAGACATAGTTCTGTAGAAGAGTAGGCAACCTGAGAGAGTACACAGTGCCATATAACCCCCAACAGAATGGAGTGGTAGAGAGGAAGAACATGGCCATAGTAGGGGTAGCGAGAGCCATGCTACATGATTAGAGGGTACCTTTTATTTATGGGATGCGGCTTGTAACACTACAGTATATCTTCAGAACACGAGTGCACACAGTGTTGGGGAGTAAGACTCTTGAGGAGGATTTTTCTAGGAAGAACCCTGAGATTGGGCACTTCAGAATTTTTGGGTGCCTTATTCGTATCTCCTTGAGGAGAAAAGGATAAAGCTGAAATGCAGAGAAGGGCATCTTTGTGGGTTACAATGATACCTGCAAGGCCTATCACACATATATTCTTGCCAAGAGGAAAGTTGTCTTGAGGCGGGATGTGATGGTTGAGGAGGAGAGGGCCTTGAGGATGTCACGGGAGGATGATCATGTAGAGCAATAGACTCCTTAGCAAGGGAGCACACCATATGTTTTAGGACCTACAAGTTCACTAGGGTTAGGATGATCACTGATTTTTGGGGTGACAAGATTACAGAGTTCAGGATCATAGGGCATAGATTCCCAGAGTATGGATTCATCGTAGTCCACAGGGGCATCCTCATCAGGAGGACAAGCTATAGGGGAGGATATTCTCACATCAACTTAGGAGGCTACTTTTGGGAAGAGGAAGCCAAGATGGCTTTATGAGACCTTGAAGGAAGCACAAGAGTCAATGGGGAGACCCAAGTGGTCAGTTAGCGAGTGAAGACCACCAAAGCAGTTGGGTGGCTATGTGGTGAGTGTTGTGGCAAATGAGCCAATTAGCTACGAGGAGGTTGTGAGCCAACAAATATGGAGGGATGCCATGGTGGAGTATGCTTCCATCATGAATAATGTTGTTTGGGAGATAGTGCTGAGACCTGAGGAAAGTTAGTGGTGACTTTCAGGTGGCTTTACAAGATCAAACATGTTGTGGATGGCAGCGTGGAGAAGTTCAAATATCGAATTGTGGCACAAGGATTCTCACAGGTAGAGGGAGTTGACTATGAGGAGACCATTGCACCAATGGCTCGTTATACCTCGATCAAAGTAGTGATCTCCATTGCAGCAAAGATGGAGTAGAAGATTCACCAGATGGATGTGAGGACCACCTTTCTCAATGGGGTCATACAAGAGGAGTTTTACATTGAGCATCCATAGGGATTTGAGGTGCATGGGAGAGAGTCTCATGTGTGTAGGCTTAAGAAAGCCCTATATGGTCTGAAGCAGGGACCGAGAGTATGGTATGAGAGGATTGACTGATACTTGCAGCAGACGGGTTTCTAAAAGAGTGATGTAGATCCAAACCTATATTTCATTGTGATTGACGATGATCCACTCATTCTAGTACTATATGTGAATGATTTAATTATTACAGGAGAGAAGAAACTCCCTGTGCACTGCAAGAGAGATCTCACTTCAAAGTTTAAGATGACCGATATAGGACTGGTGCACTATTTTTTGGGGTTGGTGGTTTGGTAGGAGGATGGGCATATTTTCGCGGGGTAGGGAAGGGATGTAGGGGACATACAAAAAATATTTCATATGGAGGATTGCATGCTTATGGCTACTCCGATGATTACCAAATGGAAGTAGCTGCATGCTTTTGATTATGAGTTGGTAGATCCCACTTTATATCGTTAGTTGATCAGGCCACTTATGTATTTGGTTAACATTAGACTATATATCTGTTTGCAGTCAACACATTGAGTCAATTGATGATGGAGTCCATGAGGGTGCACTGGGTGGTTGCAGAACATGTGTTATGGTACCTATAGGGCATAATGGACAATGGATTGGACTATATTTGGGGGGTTGGAGTCAAGTTGACAGGTTGTACAGACTAATTCCTTGTCATAAATGACTTCATCAATTGCTTGTAGTTGATATCTTAGTTGAGATACCCAAATAAAGTATGAGGATATAGTATCAATCCTTGTCATTATAATATGACAAAGTTCATTCTTCAAACTCATGGCTTGACCAATATTATTAATAGTGAACAAATTGGTTATGGCATCATACATCTCCTTTGAAGATTGAATACTTGAAACATAGGGAATCAAGTGATCCTTGATAGAGTCCACAATGATGCTCATGGTTGTGATATCATCCTTCTCAAACTTTGCTTTCTCTTCATATTTTTCTAGTTTAATAACCTTTCCTTTAGCAATACCCAAGAGACCTCATTTTGTAAGGAGAAGAACAATCCTTGTCTTCCAAGCCGTAAAATTTGTAGCTTCTAATTTGTTTTATGCCTTCTTGTGGGAACCCTTAGTTATAGACAAGCAAATAGATTGTAGATATAGGGTTTCAAGAGTGATTTCTTACCAAATCTTCTTCAAGAGTGATCCCAACACCCTTTTTGTCACCAAAGCTCTGATACCATGTTGATTTTTCAAGTGCAGTAGATACATGAACAATATTTCTGAACTATTGGTAATTACTTCAAATGATATAGATCATATTTTAATGATTCTAGTTTATCATTAAGCAATTACACTTCATAAATTCAACCATAAACCATAAATACATTAGAGATCACAATGCACAAAAAGAGAATACAAGATTTACCTTAGGAAAACCCACTTAGGGAAAAACTCAACAAATTTTTCCCTAGAGAAATTCATTAGTTCAAAAAAAGATACATCTAATGTGGCTAGTCAATTATGACATCAACAAAATAAAAAAGCTATGATCTAACCTAGTTTCTAGCCCTCAAGCCAAGTCAAAACAAGTCAAACTTCAACCCTTCAAAATTTCGACCTTCTTAGATCTACCCAAAATTTCAGCCTATCCAAAAAACTTCCCAAAAAAAGTAACACGTGGAAAAATCTTAGAGAGGGAGATGCAAGTTAGAGAAAGATGTTATGTTATGAAACCAGCTCCAAAAATAGAAGAAAAGAGAGATCAACGCCTTAGAAATAAGCGACTTCGAGGGGGCGACCTACATTACATTACATAAATGAATAATTCTTGGATGATACAAGTGACAAAACCTCCTTCTATATATAGGAGTCCATGGGGCCACAATATAATCCTAGCCGACCTAACCATAATAATGTAAGGGCACAATAATAACAATATTGGGATTACAGGGGTACAACAATAACAATAAGGGGGTTACACTAACAACAATAAGGGACTATACTAGTAATATAGGGGCCTAACATGCCCCTCTCCTTCAAAAAAGTGTTTTTCTCAATGCTTGGGTAGCTCTGGATGGTTTTGTATAAAATTCTCATCCTCCCATGTAGAATCTTCAGTGGGTAAGTTCTTCCATTTGACGAGATACTCTGAAATTGACCAATTTCGTAGCTGTTGAGTTCTTGTTTCCGTGATTGCTTCAGGTTCTGATATGATTTATCCATCCTCATCAAGTTCTGTCAATATTGTTTGAACTGGAAGTTTGTCCCCTATAACCTTCTTTAAGCATGAAACATGGAAAACTGGATGCACTCGCGAAGAAGTAGGAAGCTCCAATTTGTATGCCATAGTACCAATGTTTTGCAACACCTTGTAAGGACCATAGTACTTTGGCGATAATTTATTATCCTTCTTAGCTTGCTTGAGGGACATTTGTTTGTATGGTTGTAGCTGTAAAAATACCTAGTCTACTACATCAAATCTTCTCTCGCTACGATGTTGATGTGCCTGCTGTTTCATTCGGTTTTGTGCCAAATTTAGGTTATCCTTTAAGAGTTGGAGAACTTCTTGTTGATGTTCGATGTGATCTTCCATTGCTTGAACCTTATAATTTTCTCTTAAAGAAGATGTGATGGACGGTGGATGATATCCATAAAGTGCCATAAATGGGGTCATTTTTGCTGCAATATGGAAGGAAGTGTTATACCACCATTCAATGAGAGGTAACCACTTGACCCATTGTGTTTGCTTATATGATACAAAACAATGAAGATATCCTTCCAAACATTTATTCACTATCTCAGTTTGACCATCGGATTGAGGATGATAAGATGAGCTATGAGCTAGTTTGTACCCAAAAAAGAAAATAATTCTGTCCAAAAATATCCAGTAAAAATGGGATCTCTGTCACTTACAATAATCTTTGGGTTTCCATGTAGCTTTTCAATTGTTTCCATAAATGCAGTAGCAATTGTACTTGCTTTAAATGGATGATTTAATGCACAAAAGTGTGCATACTTGGTAAGCCTATCAACTACCACCATGATGACACTCTTTCCTTCAGACTTAGATAAACTTGTGAAAAAATCCATTGAAATATCCTCCCAACGTTGACTTGGAATGTATAAAGGTTGTAGAAGACCCAGGGTCTTAATTGTCTCAACTTTATTTTGCTGGCAAACCAAACATTCCACCAAACTTTTGAATATAAGATTTAAGTCCATCCCAAAAAAATTCTTTCTTCACCCCGTGGTAAGTTTTTAAAAATCCCAAGTGTCCTCCTAAAGGAGAAGTGTACAATTCCAAAAGAATCTTTTGTTTTAGTTGGGAATTCTTGCAAATATATAAACGATCTTTGTACCACAAGGAATCAATTTTCCAACTAAATGTATTAGATGTACTAGGATCTTGCCGCAACTTTTGAATGAGTGTCCACACTTCTTCGTCCTTCTTTGTTAATTTTGGACAACTAGGTCCAAACTCCACGTTGTGATGCGCAGATGAAGATGCCAATATTTTTATTGGACTTCTATTTCGTAGAGGTGCAAGATTGATCTAAAGATCATCTTGATTTGATGAGCAAAACATTTATTTTGAATTTATTCAAAATATGTGCAGGTCGCCCTGAAGGTTTGGAGATCCAACATTTGTGTCACACACCCTCATTGATGGATATATATTGGTCAACGTTGGAGGAAATTTTCACTAATCACGTCCTCACACATTTCTCTCTCCTCATCTGATTGGTTCGATCACTTGCAGGCTCTTCTCTTCACACGTGGGAAATTGCAGTAAGGAGGAAAATCTGTTTTCGGTCTAGGGTTTACCGCAACATTGACCAACGTTGACTTTGGTCAACGCATGGTCAAATTGACCTGAAAATCTCCCAAACTTTCGATTTTCTGAATCCGCATTTTGGCACAATTCCCGAGGCTAGATGTTGACTTTGACTTGGCTGCGTTGACCTTGCTGCTGCTGCTGTTTGCATTGATTGTTTACTAACAACATTGACTTTTGCTGACTTTTGCGATTCGCTGTTTTGGTTGTCCTAGAGGGTTGTGTGACAACTCTGGTTGGCTGACCGTATTGAGACTTTGTTGGTTGAAGCATTCTGTTGACTGCCGTAACACACCAACACACATATATTTTGGCTTGTCTTCTGTTGATCTACTGGTTTTTTCTATCAACATTTAATTTATTGTTTATGTGATTGCTGACTGATATTGGGATAAAAAGTAAAGTCGCATCAAGCATAGAACATCTACAAAAATTTACATGGAATCAAAGGTGAGGTGAAGACAAATCCCTAGTTTGTAGCAATCACCGAAGAAGAGCATGGGTTCCTCTAACTACAATGGCTTTAAGGCCGATGACAAATTCACTGGGAAGGATGACTTCCATGATTGGAAGATGACATTGGATCTTATGTTGGAATACCAAGATGTCATGGACTATGTACAAGGTAAAATCCAAGAGCCTCCATCCACTGCAACTGCTGCTGCCAAAAAAAGTACAAGAAGGGGGGAATCAAAGCAAAGCTGATGATAAGAAACTCAATTCATAAGAGTCTGGTTGCCTACATCTCTGAGCTGGGCACATCCAAGGAGATGTATGATAAGTTGGTCAACATGTTCAAGGCCAATAATGAAAATCAAGTCCTGTTCTTCAAGAACCAATTGAAGAATCTGAAGAAAGGTAGGGATAAGTCTGTTCAATCATATTTTCTGAAGCTCACCGAAATCAGGAATAATCTGCTGGCTATTGGGGGGAAAATAGCTGATCGAGAGATGGTTCTCACTGCACTTGGATATCCCTCATCCGAATGGCATGTATTCAACACTACCATTCTCAATAACAATGTGATACCTGATTTTGACGAAGTACTATCAAGATGCTTACCAGAACAGACAAGGATGAAGGAATATGAAAATGAAGGAAATGATGCCTTCGCTGCTCATACTAAGAAGAAGAACTTTGGTGGTCCAAGAAAAAGGAAGAGAAGGGTCCCAAGGAAAGAAGGGAAAGTGTTACACTTGTCACAAGCCAAGTCACTATGCTAGAGAATGCCCTTTCAAGAAGGATTCTCCCGATGATGATGACAACAACAACAACCAGAGGAATGGCAATCAAAGGAACAACAAGTTCAAGGGGAAGAGGAAGGTTCCCTCTGGCGGAAATGGTCAACCTTTCAAAAGGTTGAGAAATTCCATGTATGAGGAATCAAATGTTGTTGATAAAAGAAATGAATTCATCCTTGTATTTTCCCTCTCTGCTGCATCTCCACCCAACACTATGGATGTTTGGTTGATAGATAGTGGTGCCTCGAGGCACATCACTGGGATCAAGGAAGCACTTTCTAATATGGTTGAGAAGGATACTAATCTGGAAATTATCCTTGGAGATAATGCCACATATCCCATGAAAGGGACATGGACTGTGACCCTCCACTTGTCTCAAGGTCAAGTCCTTCGCTTGCAGGATGTACTCTATGTACCTGATTTGAAGAGGAACCTTGTGTCAATTTTAGCCATGGAAGACAAAGGTTTCAATGTGGCATTCATTGTTGGGAGGGTGCGTATTTGGAAGAAGAGTTTCAAGGAAGCTATCACGATTGGGTTTAGAGTTGATACACTCTACCAGGTTGGAGGAAGTCCACTGGGAGTGATGACATGTGATACTATCTGATAGACCGATAATGGCACTAAATATGAGACGAACGAGTTCAAGAACTTTTGTAGAGAAGCTAGCATGAAGAGGGAGACCACAACTGTCTATACTCTTGAGCAGAATGACGTTGTTGCTAGAAAGAACAGGACCATTGTGGAAGCTCTACCCGTGCCATGCTATGTGACCAAGGTCTTTCGAAGTTTTTGTGGGGAGACGCTGTGAACACTGCTGTATACATACAAAACTGATGCCCGCATTCCGCTCTGGACTCCATAACTCCCGAAGAGGTTTTCTATGGTAAGAAACCTGAAGTCTCACATTTTAGAGTTTTTGGATGTCTTGTTTATTTTCATATGTCAAAGAAGAAGAGGAGCAAGCTAGATGCTTCTGGGAAGAAAGGAATGTTTGTGGGCTACAACGAAACTTCGAAGGCCTATAGAGTCTATGTGCCTGGTCAAAGGGAAGTGGAGATATGCCATGATGTTACCTTTGACGAAGATGCTTCCCTGAGGAAAGTAGTCAATCTTCCAAGATCTGAGGAAGATCATAAAGCAAGGCCTGGAAATCAAGAAGAACCGAAGGATGAGACGATGCCCCATGTTGAAGGACCGATGGACCCTATTGATCCACCTCCTTCAATGAGGAAAAGACCATCATGGCTCAGGGACACTATTGAGGATGGCGAGGGACATATGGCCCCAAGGGGGGCATTTCATGAAAGCAAGAAGCCAAATAGATACCAAGGGTATCTAGCAGCCATGAGTACAATCATACAATCTGAGCCTGGATCTTTTGAGGAAGCCATAAAGCATCAAGTCTAGAAGGATGCTATGCACGAAGAGTATGAGTCCATAATGGAGAATGATGTCTGGGATGTGGTTCCAAGATTGGAGGACAAAGCAGTTGTCACCTCGAAATGGCTCTACAAGATCAAGCATGGATCTGATGGAAGTGTTGAAAAATTCAAGGCAAGATTCATTGCATGTGGCTTCTCTCAAAAAGAAAGCGTAGACTATGATGATATATTTTCACCTGTGGCCCGATATACCACCATTCGATCTATCATAACCCTTCCTGCTATGAAGGATGGAGTCTTCATCAGATGGATGTGAAGACTACATTTCTGCATGGTGCGATAAAGAAAGAGGTGTATGTGGAGCAACCTATGGGGTTTGAAGTCCAGGATCAGGACACCCATGTTTATAGGTTGAAGAAAGCCCTCTATGGGTTGAAGCAAGCACCCATAGCTTGGTACGAGAGGATAAATAGCTACTTGATGAAGTTGGGCTTCACTCGTATTAATGCTGATCCGAACCTTTACTTCAAGGTTGATAAAGAAAAGCCTCTCATTCTGGTGGTGTATGTGGACAACCTCTTCTTGACAGGTGCTGACCCTCCCATTCATTGGTGCAAGAGGGATTTTGCTGCTGAGTTCGAAATGAAGGACCTAGGACTGATGCATTACTTCCTAGGCCTGGAGGTCTGCAGAGACCTGGCGAGATTTTCCTTTCTCAAGGAAAATACATTGTGAAGCTTCTGGAAAGATTTGGTATGGTGGACTGTAAGTCTGTGTCGATGCCAATGGAGCTCAACTTTCAGAAGTTGAGTGGCAGCGCTGCTGGGCCCGTGCTAGAAAATCCTACTGAGTATCTGTTACACAGTAATTTGTCACCATCCCTGCAATCCCCATCTCGCCCATTGGAGGGTCATTTCTATGACCAATAAGCAGTGTCATGCCTTGTAAATAACATGATTGCATCCCTTGCCATGAGGACAACATTCCTTCTGTTGATCATTTCCTGAGCAGACCCCTAAAAACACCTGTTTTTGCCTTGGCCATGGCAGCCCGTTATGTCCTCGCGCCAATGAGGAAAATTAACACTGAACCCGCACCAATTGGCGCTCTGTCCCAGTTAAGCAACCACGCTATTCTGCTAATGGAAAGTTTTTTAAAAAAAGAGGCGAAGTTTCGATTACAACAATTTCGTGGATGAGTCATAAGGAGTGGTTTCGACTGAATAACCACGACCTTCCTCCTTTGGCCTCTTGTTTCCACCTTATGGGGAACCTCCCAAGGGATAAGGCCTCCCTTCCACTATTGTAGGGATCCCAACCTCCTCCTCTCCTCTATAAATATAGCCTTCATCCATTGATGAAGAGAGTGAGAAGAATTTCGAATGGTTGAAGGGGTGAATGGTGCCGAATGGTTGAGTCCAAGAGCCTTCATGGCCTGAAGAATTTAACGAAGAGCCTTGATAGTCCTCATAGAGCCAAATCGATGTGAGAGATTGACGATCGAAGAGACGAGGCTTGTCCCATTCCCGAAGCGAACTGCCGAGATGTGTTAGGCGACGACCTGCCAAAGGAAGATTCAGCGTCAGAGCCAGGTTATATCTTTCTTTGTATGAATTAATGATAAGCGACTTTGGTTATGGTTCCACTCGTATTGTTCATTATGATCATGAGTTGTGTCTTCTCTGACTGATACATAATTGCATATATTGGGTTTTACGCTTGTGTTTGTCGTGCTTCTTGCGCGTGCAGGTGTTCGATCGCGGCGAGTGTGAGGATTGTGATCTGTCGGAGCAAGGGAACGGGAGCGCTATCTTCTCTACAAACAACAACGTTGGATTCAAGGTAGGCCTTCTTCACCATTTGGTTTATTGCAATTAGGAACTTGCACCTTAGCGTGATACGATTGTTGCTAGACCTGATCTGTGCTAGTAGGGATCGCCTCTGTCCGCATCGAGGATTTACCTCTACAACAAATTGGCGACTTCACTGGGGAGATGTTGATTTGGGGTATTGTCTTGTCTTTTCAGTTGATTCTTGATTTTGCTTGCTTGATCAGCTCTTTTGGCTGGCTCTTTTCGTGTGTTAAACCTCTGTTCAGCCCCTAGTGGATCAGATCTGACCTCTGCTTTTCCGAATTTTCATCTTTTCATGGTTGGCTTCATTGGCGCGGTTTCCACCCTGACAGTTGCGCCCATTGGCGTAGGTTGCCAGTTCATCACTTGTGCCATCCCCTGTCTGGGGCAGATTACAGCCAGACAGTCGCGCCATCTCCTGTAGGTGCTATGGTTTTCCCTTGTTCGGAGGGTTCTTTTGGTCAGTACTTTGCTTCTGGGTTTGTTTTAGATTTTGCTTGAAGTGGTGAGTCTGGTCTTGGTTGGGAAAAATTCTTTGTTTTTTCATTTTTAGGCGTTGGGGCTTGTTGTCAGTTAGCAACCCGTGCCAATTTTCCATTGGCACTAGTTGTCAATGAGCAAGTCGCGCCAGTTGGCGCTAGTTGTCAATGACAAAGTCGTGCCAATTTCAGGGTGTGTGAAAATTGAGATTTTTTCCCTAAATCCTTCACCAGTGTGTCTTTCCCTTCTGGTCTTTTCACTGTATGATCATAGATTACATTGCTCATTGTTTGAAATGTCTTATTTCCATGATTGTTTGATGTAAAAGGGATCTCTTGCTTTGGAAGTCCTCTTTGTGTTTGACCTCATATGTCTTGTCGCCTTTTGAGGGATTTCATGACAAAGTGTTTGAAACAATGATTGCATTCTTAGTGTTTGTTTACATCTCTTTTGCATTCGTCCTTCATTAAGGAATTTTGCGTTCTTTTAGTTTTCGTTTCAAAGTTTTCTTTTCATGCATTAAATCACATTGCATTGAAAAGTGTTTTTTGAGATCCATCATTGAACTTAGATCACATTGTTTAATGATCGAAAGCTAAAAATCGCATTGAGTGCATTCTCTTTCATTAAAAACATGCATTAAATAGATTCTCATTTCATCGAAAAATGCATTGAGTGCATTCTTATCATTTCAAAAGAAAAGGGGAAATTGTGCATAGATTACAATTTCATAATTTAAAAAAAAGAGGAATTTGCATAGATTACATTGAATTATTCGCATCGTGAATGTTTGAAATTACTTTTGGATAGTGAAAGTCATCTAGTTTGGAAAAATTTCGTTTTCAGTATTGCTGTTTGTTGCATCATTGTTTGAAGTTCTTCCCTTAACTAGATAGCATTCATCGAATTGAAAAGTTTTCTTTTCTCATATAGCTGCATATACGAGATTGTCAGATGACATACGGTAGGGCCTTGAAACCGAGACATAATTGAAGATCAACACTAAAATTTATTCAATCAACCTAAGGAAGCATTGAAACATTAACACAACATTTAGAGGTCTAGGCTAGAGACGTGTTCTGGCGTCGTTAAACCTAGTAGATGTTGTTCGCCTCTTGGTTTTAGACAGCACTAGTACGGACTTGTGCTCCCCGTACCGTTGCGTATATAAAAGGAGACCCCACTAGGTTACTATCCTTTATGCATAAGAAGTCGAGTTTGCTGCCCTATACTTGTGATACACCGGACACAGCATTCAGGGAGATTACCTGCACGTACGTCAAGTCCTTGGTTGATTTCTCTTTCATTTGAAACCAAGGTGTATATTGCAGTTCATGGATATCTGGTACACCCTTTGCCTAGATTACCAGAGTAGTCATTTCAATATTTTCCGACTCATTAAATTTGAAAAGGTCATCAAGCGCTTGTCCTTTCACGCTTGTTTCCAAACTGAAAGAGATGGAGTCACCTTTTGCCTGTTTCTCGACTCTTAAAAGATGAAACAATAGAGTTTTGTTTCAATGTTTTAAAAATTCACTGTCCACGAAATATTCCTGGTTAAAGTTAGTTTCCTTAGGGTGTTGTTCTGAAGATCGTTTCTGATGGAAACTTTTTCGGAGTTCACCAACCAAGGAATCCCCTCCGATGGGAATCTTGGTCCTTTTCCTCCTTTTGGAAATGTTGGTGCTCCTTATATGGCAACGTTGTCCCTTCCTGGGTTAACTATTGGGTTGCCTGTTTGGTTGTTTTCAACTTCTGTGGTCCCGAATGTCCCGGCTACTGTTCAATCAGTTCCTCTGCCTGAACAACGCCATGTTGATTCCAAGGTGGACCTCTCCCCTTCTTCGCCTGTTTCTGCGTCCTCCTCTTCTACTTCGCCTAGTGAAAGTATGGATTCGAGTAACCAGGTGGCTAAGAAGGAGAAGAAGAAGACAAAGAAGAAGAAGTCCAATAAGAGAGAGGTTAAAGCTGCAGCTATTACTTCCGAAGCACCTCCTCTTGATAAACCTTCCAACTCTCCCCGGAAATTCAAGTTCACTTGCATGTTGTGCATAGGAGACCATCTTCTTCAAGACTGTCCTGGCATTCCCAAGGTGCTCGAAGTATGGTCCAACGGTCGTCCGCCATTGCTTTTGGCTTCCAGGAGTCAAGTTGGGGCCACGTCTTCAATTGGTGCTGGTAAGGCTCCTAAGAAGCAGGGTAAGATTACCAATCCCTGTAAGTTGTGTGGGGGGCACCATGCCATTTACCTTTGTCCATATATGGACGAAGCGAAGCGAGTTTTGGACAACTCAACTGTTTCTACACTATGCCTTCCGGTTGGTTACAAACAACTTTCTTCAAGTCCTCCACCAGCTGATCTTACGATTGGTCAAGAGTCATCCTTGGTCGATCTCGCTCCCTCGGAAATTCAAATTCAGGAATCCATCCCCAACCAATCATTGGTCGTGGGATCGGTTGAACTGGCCCCGTCTGCGGTGCTCCAGGTCTTTTCCGTTGAGAGTGGATCTCACACCCCTCAAGTTCTTCTTGTTTCTTCAGATTCGTCGGATTTGGAGAAAGATTCTCCTACCCCTATACCTCAAGAAGTTTCTCCTCCACCTCCCGTGATGGAGGTCCTGGAGGATACCCCTCTCGCCTTCGAGATGGAGGTCGTGGAGGATGCTTCTTCTTCTTCCGTAACACCAGGGGAAGACCATCTCAGTTCGATGGTAGCCCCTCCGAGTAGTTTGGTCGCTTCCTTTGATTGGAGTCGATTTGCAAGATACCGTCTTCCGTCTTATGTGCATTTTGAGATAACGGTATAGGCCTTTGGTTTGGTCGTACCCAGCACTGTTATAGACGAAGGCGCGTCTGTTAGTATTCTGTTTTCAACTACTTGGAAAGATTTTGGTTCGCCTCCGCTTGTGCCTGTTACGCAGAATCTGTTGGCGTTTAACAGAAGAACTAGTCAACCGTTAGGGATCCTTCTGAGGTTACCTGTTACTTTGGGAGGTAAAACTGTCCATATGGACGTGATGGTTGTTCCAGGCCCCTTGGATTTCAATCTGATTTTGGGGCGTGATTACACCTATGCCATGGGAGCGCTCATCTCCTCCCTTTTTCGTGTGGTCTGTTTTCCACATGAAGGACGGATCGTGACCATTGATCAGCTTTCATTCTTTGGTTCTGATGTGGCCACTGGCCCGCCATCATCCCTTCCTGGTTTTTATCCACCCATTGTATATGCCCCACCACAGGTCAACTATGTGGCTACCTACCCCGTGCTTGTACTCAGTGATAGTGCCATTGTGCATCAGGTGCTGGGGGCGTTGGGTTCTGACTTCCAGGATGTTTTCCTTCCATCGGGAGTGGAACTCTTGGAAGCGATGACTTCTTGTTCATTATGATGAGGTCGGTCTGGAGCATGGTTCCTTTCCTGTGTCAATCTCCTTAAAAAATGAAACCAAGTTCCCAGAACAGAGTTCCTTGTCTTGTGTCAAGCTCCTTAACATATGAAACAAGGTTGTCGGAGCAGAGTTCCTTGTCTTGTGCCAAGCTCCTTAAACCATGAAACAAGGTGTCCTGAGGATAGTTCTTTTAATGTGTCAACCTCGTTAAAATAATGAAACACTTTCCTGTTCAATTCGAGTCTTTGATAAGATCTCGTAAAATCCCAGTCGAGTCTTTCTCTTGATCTCGTAATTTGAACCTTCACTCCATCTGCCTTTCATATGGATTGAAGCTTGGGGGGCATGTACCTCGAATTGAGTCACCATGCTGGGGGCATGCTCACTTTTTCAAGCATAGTTTGTTCCCGTTTCAAGCTTGTGTAAAAATGAAACCGGTTTCAAGCATAGTTTATCTTTGTTTCAAGCTTGTGTAAAAATGAAACCAACTTCAAGCAGAGTTTCCTGATTTCAAGCTTGTGTAAAAATGAAACCTTTGGTGATTGCCATTTTATCAACCTATTTTTGCTAGATGAGCCTTGGTTTTCTCACTCCATCGTCACTATCTGCTTGGCCGATCATATGCCTTCACTTGGTTGTTTTACCCATTCCTGAGGAACCGCTGCAATCAGTGGTCTTGTTAGCCAGCCTCTTAACCTTTATTTGTTCAGAGCAGTTCCACCATTACCGGAACCAGTTGCTTCCCTTTATACCACTCGTTCCTCCAAGAGGAGTCATCTTTCAGCTTTTTTCTAACTCTCTAAACATGAAAAGATTGCCGAGGCCCTTGTCGTTTCGATCTCGTTAAAGTGGCCACGAAACGACATCTACCCAGTATACGTTTACCCCTTTTTCGGGCTGGGATAGATTATTTACGAAAAAGGAATACCCTAGCCTATCGCGACTAGGAGGTTTTCTCGGACATAGTTTTCTACCTTTTCGGATCTGAGGAACTATTTACGAAAAGGGACCTTTGGAGTTTACTTTTCCGCTGTCTTTTCAAACTCTCTAAACATGAAAAGACGCCGAGTTCTTCCTTTGTCAGACTCGTTAAACCCTGATGACATTGGATTCAGTCGTAATGACGATATTCGAGTTTCTCCTTCCTAGGGCTCGTTAAATGTACTAGGATGGATTCGTCCGAAGGACGAACTTATATGACAAGCATATGGTATCCTCTTCAAGCTTGTGTAAAAATAAAGAGGTACTCGCCAGAAATGGTGGGGAAAAATGGAACCAGAATCGTTGTCGTGTCGGCAGTATGTCGCTCTTGAACATGGCACTTGTCTGCATTCGTGTCGGGTTGGGGACATCTCATCTCATTTTCCACTTGCCTCCGTGGGTTTGGGTGATCCCTTTTGACCTCTCATCTGCTCTTTGCCTCGTCATCATGACCTTTGATCTTTTGATGTCAAATACTACCAAATCCACTGTCGTGCCACCGATATGTTCAAGAGAATTTGACCTCTGCAAAATTTCAGCCTTCCTCTAATTCTCATCTGATCTTGATTCACAAATACATTATGTTCCTTTGTCTCGCGTCGATGATGTGGGAAACATTATGGCCCACCTTCGATCAAGGTCACTTCCTGTCGACTTCAGCTCATTATCCAGGAAGCTGATCTAGAGACTCCCTTCTGGTACCTTGGAGCCTGCATGCCTCAATGGCAGGTTCTTCGCGTTCGATGTGAGGTTTTCATCATTGGCCTCCAATCGAGTGATTCTACGGGTGTTCAAATCCATCTCACTGATTCACATTTCGTAGATTGTACCTATAGTACCTTGAGGACCATTGTCATTATTGGTGGTACCTCTCGCGTCTGTTAACAACTTTCATCATTGGCTAGTAATCAGGCAATGTTCTTGCATGTTCGACTTCAGCTCATATATTCACATGCTTGAACTTGTACTCTGTTCGGGTCGAGATGGAACGCAATACCCTGGATTTTGTCTGTTGGAATCCAGGCTGCGGGTTTTGTGGATTATTATGATTGGTTACATGACTCATTAATTGGATGGCTGTGACCATACCTGAGTCTACTTATTGATCCTTTCTGGATGGCTGCGTCCATGCCTTGGATCTGGATTATTGTATGCTCTGTTATGGATGGCTGCGCCCATACCACGTATATCATGTATTTGAGATATCAGTTGTACTTGTCTACGCAGGTTTTCCGACGGCAGTGTTTTCAGTTGGACACGTTCTCGTAAAGCATTTCACCCCTCTCTCTCTCTGGCCTCATGCTTTAGGGGGCATCTGTTACACAGTAATTTGTCACCATCCCAACAATCCCCATCTCGCCCATTGGAGGGTGTTGATCATGATCATCTCCCCATTAAAATTTCCATGGACCATCTGGTTTAAATCTTCTAACTCCTTTTCCCTGGCTTTCAAAGTGCCTTAGCTGTCTATCGTTGTTTTCTCCTAGCTTCAAAATCGAATTCCAAAAGGGCTGGAAATTCATATTTGGAAACATTCGAGGCATAACACCTTTGGCCCTAGCCCCCTCCGTCCTGTTTTTCATATAACCTGGGCATTTGACCGTGTACTAAGATGGAAAAGCACTTACCGTATATGGCCATCGGGTGTAATCTCAACTGTCAAATTAAACACAGATCAACGTTCCACGACCTGTTGCTCTTGTGGTCCTCGCGCCCGCTCTCATTGTTAAAACCGGCTTGTTTTCTTCGCACCGCCTCTCGGTGGAAGGTGATATTCCTTGGAGGGCCAGCGATTCCATTTATCACCCAACGCGTGGAAAGGACACTGTTTGAATACCGCCCTCTCCCGCGTGTTAATGTTCGACCCAGGACGCGCAGCGAAATTAATGTGAACCGTCAGATCTGGAGGCCCTCATCCAACGGCTACCACTCTCTCAAGCTGCGCGAATTTTAGTCCCAGTGCACAGTACTTCGGGCCCGCAGTCCTCCGCCCTCCGGTGAAGTTTTAACCGTTGATTTCATTTTGGATCGTATGGCCCATAATTATTTACACATCCCACTGATTGACCAAGTCCACCTCCACATTGTCCCTTCCGCTTAGCCTTTTGTACGCCCACGCGTCATTTGCGTTCTCCTCCACCATTTGTATATTCCGTCTATGTGTCATATTTCGGTGGTTATGTTATGAACCTCCGCCTCGTTCATTCATCGTCGTTCCACTGTATTTTTCATTGCCACCTACTCGTCGTTTCGTCGATACCGCATGAGCGCACAACCATTTATATGATCGCCGCCACATTCACCATCCCTGTGTCTGGTTTTCTTTAATGTGTTTGTGGGTTTTGCAGGTCTATGGTGAGGAAGAGCTGCCATAATTCATCGCCTCCGTTACAAAAGTCGAGGTCTCTTCCAAGGACCATTTTTTAGAGGCGAATTTATGAAGAAAAGCTTAGGAAGGCTGTTGCGATATGATTGCTATTTAAGAGGCCAGGATGGCAGATCTACCAAACCCTCCAAAGCAATTCAAAAAGAAGATTTTTGTAGATGAAAGTATTTATGATGAAGCAAGAAGTATCAGTGGATGATCGAGAAATTCCAAGCCCAGCATTAAAGATCCAGAATGCTAATTCAAAATTTGAAGGCAGAGGGTACCCTGCACAGAAAACAATGCCCTCAAGGTTTTATTTTGGCCTAATTTTCTTTAGAAAAGGATAGAATGTTTGCGTAGTTTATTCTCCACATCTTGTTCTTGAAAAGATTTCCATTCAAAGCATTTACTTCGGAGAACCGGCCTCAGAGTGCCTACAGTACAGCATATTAATTGAGCAGTATGGGCGTGAATGTTTTCGCCATTTTGTTTGAATTAAGCAAATTTAATGTGCATCACCTACCTGATTTTTCTAGAGTCTTTGGTTTCTCCTATAAAAACCGAGAAAAAATACATTGTAGGGGTTCTAGATTTTTATCAGAGAATTGTGCAGTGAAAGGCATTTTTGTATACATTTTGTAAAGCTTTTGTATGAAGGCTCAGAGCTCGTAGGGTCTCAGTGAGGAGGAGTTCTATCTGTATTTGAGGATTCTAGTCTTTGGTATCCCACAATATGTAACTTCCTTTTATGTGTTTAATACAACATTTCATTTTATCCATCTTCTTGTATCATGTACTGGAATGCGAGTGGCTCACTGATTTTAGGTAAGGATTTATCCTAGTTGATACCCATACTTGGATCAGTCAAGCGCTTTAAATATGGCTCAGGCATGATATATTGTTTCGTGATTCATTTCATCCATCTTTTTGCTATATTAGTAGCTTTGGGAGGGTGCTTTTAAAATGCCATTGTCATGTATGGATTCTTATAACGATAAGCCTATATATGGTTCTGTTGTGTATCTGGGTATCAGACCAAAGTTAACTAATATCTTCTTATATTTCTTTCACTGCATATACCTTCTGATATTTGATTTTTGTGGCATATTACTTGAATCGGCCCTCTTTACAGTAAATTGTCTCTTAACTCTCTGATGCTTTTGTGTTAGAGCTTTGCATCTTGTCTCTGCACCCTTACTTTCCCTGTGGCAGTTTCTGTAAGTTCTGGTCCCATTTAAATTCATTTCCTTGTTTTACAAGAGATAGCAGGAGAGCCTTTTGGATTGACACCCAAGTTATATTATGTGCTCCTTGCTATGATAAGATGTCCTAGGCACTGGTCTATGGCAACTCTAGGCTGTCTCTAGGAGTGACAATTTATGTCGACAACATCTTTCTGGCGCCGTTGCCGGGGATCGAATTTAAGAAAATCATTATCCCTGGGCCTCGACAAATCATATTCACTCTCTAATCAGGTGAGCACAGAGAGTTGAAGAGTTGCATATCTCTCACCTTGGCGACTCCACTGTTGTTTATTTGATAAATCTATTTGTAGTCCTGGCTCCTTGTAAGCCACACCTGAGGTCAGATACATCACAGTCAAAGACATCCTCAGTGTATGACCCAGAAAAGATCATACATAGAAGAAGTTGGAAAGAAAGGAAATCAATCTGTGCTGAAATCCCTGAATATTTTGTAGAAGATTATCCATCCTCTTCTTCTCAAGAAGTTCTAGTAGAAAATCCGGAAAGCTCCTCTGGGGAAGAAACAAATGGCTTTGATTTGGTAAATCACTGTGGTGGACAGTAAGATCTTAAACCATCCACCTGGAGACTCCACAGTTCCTAAATGATTAAAAGACTCCACTAGTGATCAGTAGGCCACTGATTATCTTGGTTTCACGAGACTCTACTGGGAAACCATGTCGCAGTACAACATCAGCCATGCTAAAGACCAAGCCACTTCATCAATGGAAGACTTTGAACAGTTTGCAGAAATGCATCCAAGTTTCATAGCAGAGTGTCGTTGTAGCTTGGCAAGAATGAAAGTGGAGGACCTTCCACAGGTTATTCTTCTCAGCTCAAGTTTCCCACCAGTACTTGAGAAGATCTCACTAAAATTAGTGGTTGAAAGATATGAAGCTGAGATTGAATTTTTGAACTCACAAGAAAAATCATATCAGTTCATAGACTCGAGAACCTTTTTGGAAAGTCCCCCTCCCCCTAAAAGAGAAGAGATTCCACTGTCTGTCGAAGTACAAGAGGAAGATGATCCGGTTCTCAAGAGCCACATTGAAGACGCAGTGGAAGATGTAGAAATCAAAGCTGCCCAGGATGAAAACAGCCTACCAGTCATGGCAGGCCAGAAAGAAGAAAAATATATGGAGGCTCTGATTAGCCCAAATTCTCCAGCAGCGCAAAACATGTCAGAGCTCCAAGAGGACTCAGTAGCAATGTACGATGAGTCCTCTGGTTCAGAAAATGAAGGAGACACTCTACCCCAAGAGAGTCTTCTTCTCAATCCAATGGAAGAAGAAGAGATCCTGGTCGAAACCTGCTCGCCAAATATTCCTAGCCAGGTATCTTTTCATGATCCTTATGCTCATTCCCTGCAAACATTTGAGGAAGGATCAAAGGTCTTTCTGAGCAGCATGTTGCAGACAGCAAGAAAATTCTTTGAAGCTGCTATTGTGGAACAAGAAGAGTGGGAGCTGCCCTACCTATCCAGCTTGCTCAAGGAGTTGAGCAAGAAAGACCAGTCATGGGATCACTTGATGGACTGGTTGCATTGGAAGACCATGTTTGTAAGTTAGACTTGTAAATATTCCAGTTAGAGTAGGGTAGGTAGGAAAAGCTCAGTCTGTGAGCATGTAGTTAGTTGTTTTTAATTTCTGCAAAGTCCAGCAAGCCAAACAGTCTAATCCTGGCTTGACTGTTTTTCAATTTCCGTCTTAGAACGTAGCCAAGAAATCTGCTAGACAGTCAAATCCTAGTAGATGTAGTTTAGGTAGAGAAAATGTGAGACCAATAGTTTAATCTGGTCTCATGGAGTAATAAGGGTAGTAGTAGAATAGGTTTATTTCTCCTTTTGTAAAAATTGATGAATCATGAGGTGAGAAGTTGAAATGCTGAAGAAAAGAGTTTGCATAGAAGATGATCAAAGGGTCTGCGAGTTCTCGACATGTCCAGGGATGAACGTGCCGTCCCCAGGTGGAGCCAATGTTGATCATGATCATCTCCCCATTAAAATTTCCATGGACCATCTAGTTTAAATCTTCTAACTCCTTTGCCCTGTCTTGCAAAGTGCCTTAGTTGTCTATCGTTGTTTTCTCCTAGCTTCAAAATTGCATTCTAAAAGGGCTGGAAATTCATATTTGGAAACATTCGGGGCATAGCTCCTTTGGCCCTAGCCCCCTCCGTCTTGTTTTTCATATAACCTGGGCATTTGACCGTGTACTAAGATAGAAAAAGCGCTTACCATATATGGCCATCGGGCGTAATCTCAGCCGTCAGATCGAACACAAATCAACGTACCACAGCCCATTGCTCTTGTGGTCCCAGCGCTGCGCTCATTGTTTTAAGCGAAGCATTTTTCTTACAGCACCACCTCTCGGCGGAAGGTGGTATTGTAAATTTTTGTAGATGTTCTATGCTTGATGCAACTTTACTTTTATTACAGCAATCACACAAATGGTTAAGTAAAATGTTGATAGAACATATCAGTGGATCTTATAGAAGACAAACCAGAAACAGAAAAATGTGATGGTGCGTTACAACAGTCAACAGGATGCTTCAACCAGCAAAGTCTCCTTGATCAGCCAACCCAGAATGTGTCACAACAACCCTCAAATCAGCTACCGAGTCAGCCCAGTCAACTCCAGAAAAGTCAACGCAGGGCAGCAAGCTAAAAGTCAACGCAGCAAAAAGTTCGGTCAACCTTTTGACCTCGATTTCTGTGCCAATGTGTACGGCCTCCCAAAATCGAACTCTCCAACAATTTTCAACCCTTTCGGACCATGCGTTGACCAAAGTCAACGCTGGTCAAACTTCGTTGGAAACTAGGCTGAGAAATTTCGGTATTTCCTCTTGGGCCGTACAGTTCGTCCTTCCTCTTGGCCGTACAGATTCGTCCTTCTTCTTCACACGTGTGCGCTGAACTTATCCTCCAAGGAGCTCGTACTAAATCAGATGAGAGAAGAAGATGTGTGTTGAGTTGTTGTGAAATGCTCTCCAACTTTGCCTGTATTTATATCCATCATTGGGGTGTGTGACACATTTGCTGGGGGTGTGAAACCTTAAGGCCGACCTGCACATATAATTTATTATAAATAATAATTCAAAATAAATGTTCTGCTCATCGGATTAAGATATATTTTATATGGAATTTACACCTCTCCGAAAGAGGAATCCAACAAACATATTAGCCTCTTAATAAAACATCCTGGCACCATCAGGTTGGTTAGTTGTCCAGTGCCACTCCCTCTCAACTGAGAACTCCCGTATCGGTGCAATCAAAACATCGTGTGTGTCCACGTAACTTGCTTTGCTAGCCTCTTTATTTCAAAACAAAGTGGGTCGGTCATAAGACCATCATCCCGGTGTATGTTGTTTTTGAGGTTCGAAACCTCTATCAGACTCACAAAGAGTCTCCAACCAACCCGAAGTTGGTTCATCTGACCCGAAGTCAGGCAAAGGTCCCAGACCTCACTAAACTTGATCCCAGATCAAGTGGTTGGACCGTGCCATCCTAGATAGAGAGTACGGCAATCTCTGATGCGTCCATCAGTCTTTGCTAATAGTCTCTAGCTTTTCCACACCTCATTGGCCAAATGAGAGGTACTTCCCATGAGCCCTGAACTCAAGGGGTAGGATGCATACGGGGCACAGATAAATGAGTGGCGAACCAGCTCAATAATCACAAGGGTGGGGCAGAAGCATTATGAGTGCTTATAGCTCCGAGAAGCTATCCCCAAGGCCCCCCAGAGCTCCCAGAGCTCATCGTCCAACAGGACCCACATCATAGGGTCTTTCCACGACACCAAGACTCTCACGGAAGGTTAGGAACTTGACCTTTCCCAGGGGCTTAGTGAGAATATCCGCGACCTGCTCATCAGTTCCTATATGATCGAGCCTTACGGCGCCTCGCTGTACCATATCCCGGATAAAGTGGTACCTGATATCAATATGATTGGATCGGTCGTGGAACACAGGATTCTCAGTCATACGAATCCCACTCTGATTATCACAGAGTATCACAGTGGTATCTAGCACATGTCCAAACAGCTCACTAAAGAGCTTCCGCAACCAAACTGCTTCACAACAGGCCATACTAGCAGCAATGTATTCGGCCTCCGCAGTGCTCAAAGCCACCGACTTCTGCTTCCTGCTCATCCATGAGATCGAAGCAGAACCAAGATTGAAGCAACATCCCGATGTGCTCTTACGATCCACCACACTGCCAGCCCAATCGGCATCAGTATATCCACGGAGTGTCACACTCCCGGCAGTGTATCTCAGCCCATGGTTTATCGTGCCCCGAAGATATCTCAAAAGATTCTTGGCACCAACCCGGTGAAAATGATGAGGCTCAACCATCTGTTGACTCAAAGTGTTCACTGCAAAACATATATCTGGTCGGGTGTTCACTAAGAACATCAAAGCTCCTATGAGTTGACGGTACTCAGTAGGATTGGCCAAGATAGGCCCAGCAGCGCTGCCACTCAACTTCTTGAAGTTGAGTTCCATCGGTGTTGACACGGACTTGCAGTCCACCACACCAAATCTCTCTAGAAGTTTCACAATGTATTTTCCTTGAGAAAGGAAAATCTCTCCAGGTCTCTGTCAGACCTCCAGGCCTAGGAAGTAGTGCATCAGTCCTAGGTCCTTCATCTCGAACTCAATAGCGAGCTCCCTCTTACATTGATGAATGAGAGGGTCAGCACCTATCAGGAAGAGGTCGTCCACATATAGCACTAGAATTAGAGGCTTCCCCTGTACAACCTTGAAGTAAAGGTTCGGATCAGCATTACTTCGAGTGAAGCCCAGCTTCATCAAGTAACTATCCATCCTCTCGTACCAAGCTCTGGGTGCTTGCTTTAACCCATAGAGGGCTTTCTTCAACCTGCAGACATGAGTGTCTCGATCCTGAACTTCAAATCCCGGAGGTTGTTCTACATACACCTCTTCTTTTATTGCACCATGCAGAAAAGCGGTCTTGACATCCATCTGATGAAGACTCCAGCCTTGCGTAGCAGCAAGGCCTATGATTGATCAAATGGTGGTATATCGTGCCACAGGTGCAAATATGTCATCATAGTCTATTCCTTCCTTTTGAGAGAAGCCACGGGCAACAAATCTTGCCTTGAACTTTTCAGCACTCCCATAAGATCCATGTTTGATCTTGTAGAGCCATTTCGCGGTGACAACTGATTTGTCCTTCGGCCTCGGGACCACATCCCAGACATCATTCTTCATTATGGACTCATATTCTTCGTGCATAGCATCCTTCCAGACTTGATGCTTTACGGCTTCCTCAAAAGATCCGGGTTCATTTTGTACAATGGTACTCATGGCAGCCAGATACCCTTGGTATCTACACGGCTTCTTGCTTTCTCGAAATGTCCCCCTTGGGGCAGCATGTCCCTCAGCATCTTCGAGGGTGTCCCTGAGCCATGATGGTCTCTTTCCCAGTGAAGGAGATGGATCAATAGGGTCCATTGGTCCTTCAATATCAGGCATTGTCTCATCCTGCGGTTCTTCTTGATTTCCAGGCCTTTCTTCATGATTTTCTTCGGATCTTGGAAGATCTACTACTTTCTTCAGGGAAGCATCTTCGTCAAAAGTGACATCATGGCATATCTCTACTTCCCTTTGACCAGGTACATAGACTCTATAGGCCTTAGAGGTTTCGCTGTAGCCCACAAACATTCTTTTCTTCCCAGAAGCATCCAGCTTACTTCTCTTTTCTTTTGGCACATGAAAATAAACAGGACATCCAAAAATTCTAAAATGTGAGACATCAGGTTTCTTACCAGTGAAAACCTCTTCGGGAGTTTTGGAGTCCAGAGCGGAATGAGGGCATCGGTTTTGAATGTACACAGCAGTATTTGCAGCTTCTCCCCACAGAAACTTCGGTAAGCCCTGGTCACATAGCATGGCACGGGCAGCTTCCACAATAGTCCTATTCTTGCGTTCAGCAACACCATTCTGGTCAGGAGTATATGCAGTGGTAGTCTCCCTCTTAATGCCAGCTTCTCTGCAAAAGTCTTTGAACTCATTTGACTCATATTAAGTGCCATTGTCGGTCCTCAAAATCTTGATCTTCTTTCCGGTCATATTTTCCACCAAGGCTTTGAAGGTACGGAACCACATGAAAGCCTCATCCTTCTTCTTCAAGAAGTATATCCAGGTTTTGCGAGAGAAGTCATCAGTGAATGTCGTGTAGTAAGAACATCCTCCCAGGGATGTCACGGGCAACATACCCAGTTGGTCAGAATGGACCAATTGCAAAATATCAGATGTCTTTGTGACACTTGAGGGAAAAGGTCCCCTTGTATGTTTTCCTTCGGCACAGCCCTTACATACACCTTCATGATTATTTCCAAAGTTAGGCATCCCTGTCACCACCTTCCTTGCTTCGGGAAGGGCCTTGTAATGAAGGTGTCCAAATCTTCGGTGCCATAGTTCGGTTTGTCGGATAGTATCACAAGTCATTGCTCCCAGCGGACTTCCTCCAACCTGGTAGAGTGTGCCAACTCTAAAACCAATCGAGATAGCTTCCTTGAAGCTCTCCTTCCACATGAGCACCTTTCCATCAGAGAAAGTTACATTGAATCCTTTGTCTTCCATGGCAGATACAGACACAAGGTTCTTCTTCAGTTTAGGTACATAGAGTACATCTTGCAAACGTAAGACTTGTCCTTGAGACAAGTGAAGGGTCACAGTCCCTGTCCCTTTCACAGGATAAGTGGCATTATCCCCAAGGATAATTTCTAGATTAATATCCCTTTCAACCATGTCAGAAAGTGCTTCCTTGAATCCGGTGATGTGTCTTGAGGCACCACTATCGATTAGCCAGACATCCATAGTGTCGGGCGGAGATGCAGCTGAGAGAGCAGATACAAGAATATACTCATTTCTTTTATCAACAATATTAGACTCCTCATACCTGGTATTTCTGGACCTTTTAGAAGGTTGATTGTTTCCACCAAAGTGAGCCTTCCTCTTTCCTTTGGATTTGTCATTTCTTCGATTCCCATTCCTTCGGTTGTTGTTGTTATCATCACTATCGGGAGAATCCTTCTTGAAGGGAAATTCTCTAGCATAGTGACCAGGCCTATGGCAAGTGAAACACTTACCCTTATTTTCTTGAGCCCTTGATTTTCCTTTGTCCTTAGGACCACCAGAGTTCTTCTTTCGAGAATGAGCACCATAGGCAGCATTTCTGTCATTTTCGAATTCCTTCATTCTTGTTTCTTCTTGCATACATCTAGACAGAAGCTCGTCAAAGTTAGGAATGGTATTATTATTGAGAATGGTAGTAGTGAATACTTGCCATTCATATGGGAGTCCTCCAAGTGCGATGAGAACCTTCTCACGATCGGCTATTGTCTCCCCAATAGCCAGCAGATTGTTCCTTGTTTCGGTCAATTTCAGAAAGTAAGCTTGAACAGACTCATCCCGGCCCTTCTTCATATTCTTCAATTTATTCTTGAGGAATAGCACTTGGTTTACATTGTTTACCTTAAACATAATGTTTAAGGATCAATTTATCATACATCTCCTTGGATGTGCCTAGCTCAGATATGTAGGCAACCAGACTTTTATGTATGGATTCCCTGATCATCAGCTTTGCTTTGATCTCCCCTTTCTTATACTTGTTTTTAGCAGCAGCGGTAGCATTGGATAGAGGTTCTTGAATCTTACCCAGTACATGATCCGAGAGATCATGGTCTTCCAATTTGAGATCTAATATCATCTTCCAGGCATGGAAGTCATCCCTTCCAGTCAGCTTGTCATTCTCCTTGAATTCAAAACTTGTGGAACCCATTTTCTCAGATGGTGATTGCTAAAGATAGGGCTTGTCTTCACCTCAGCTCTGATACCATGTAAATTTTTGTAGACGTTCTATGCTTGATGCAACTTTACTTTTATTACAACAATCACACAAATGGTTAAGTAAAATTCTGATAGAACATATCAGTGGATCTTATAGAAGACAAACCAGAAACGGAAAAATGTGATGGTGCGATTACCGACGTGATCGGTCAACGGATCAACTCGCTTGACAAAGCCTCCTTGATCGACGACCCGATCGGCAGTGTGTACAACAATCACTCCAATCAACTCACAGGAGTCCAAGCACGAGTCAACTCCCGGAAAAGTCAACGTTGTCCGAAGGAGTCAACGCGAGAGGCGGCAAGCTAAAATTCAACGCGGCAACAAGTTGGTCAACCTTTTTGACCTGGTTGTCTTAATGTGTACGGCCTCCCAAAAGTGAAGTCTCCAACAATTTTTATTGGATTTGGACATCGTTGACCAAATCAACGCGGGTCAACTCGTTAAACCTAGGCTATGAGGTAGTCCCTTTCTCTCTGCCCGGTACCTCCTGATTCGTCACTTCTTCTTCTGCACGTGTGGGGTGAACTTATGCCAGGAGCTCGTACTAAATCAAATGAGAGAAGAAGATGTGTGTTGAGTTGTGTTGAAATGCTCTCCAACTTTGCCTGTATTTATATCCATCATTGGGGTGTGACACATCTGCTGGGGGTGTGAAACCTTAAGGCCGACCTGCACATATAATTTATTATGAATAATAAATTCAAAATAAATGTTCTGCTCATCGGATTAAGACATATTATATATGGATTTTACACCTCTCCGAAAGAGGAATCCAACAAAAATATTGGCCTCTTAATCTGAGCATCATAACATGGAGCTTGGACCTAGTTGTCCAAATTTAACAATCTATTCTTGAGACGGCGTTCCATTTGTCACCGACGTCGAGGACATTGTTTGAATACCGCCTGCTACGCGCGTTAATGCTCGAACCAGGACGCGCAGCGAATTAGTGAGCCGTCGGATGCGGGTCCTCATCTGTGGCCCCACACTCTCCGAGCGCGAATTTTAGTCCCGGTACAGTGCACTGCGACACATAGGTCCTCAACCCTTCGGTGAAGCTTTAACTGTTGATTTCATTTTTGGATCGCGTGGCTCATAATTATTTACACATCTCAGTGATTGACCAAGTCCGCCTCCACATCATCCCTTCCGCTTAGCCTTTCGTACGCCCACGTGTCATTTGCGTTCCTCCTACACCATTCATATGTTCCGTTTACGTGTCATATTTCAGTGTTCATGTTAGGAACTTCTGCCCCGTTCATCCATTGTCGTTCCACTGTATTCTTCATTGCCACCCTGCGTCGTTTCGTCATTCCGCCTTAACTGCATAACCATTTCCATGGTCGCCGCCACATTCACCATCCCTGTGTCTGGTTTTCTTTAACGTGTTTGTGGGTTTTGCAAGTTTATGGCTATGGAGAACTATCATAATTTGCAGCCCCCATTACAAAATCCGAGGCCTCTTCCAAGGATGATTTTTCAAGGGCAAATTTATGAAGAAAAGCTTAGGAGGCTGTTGCGACATGACTGCTATTTAAGATGCAAGGATACAATTCGTCAAACCCTCCAAAGTAATTTAAAGGGAAGATTTTTGTAGATGAAAGTATTTATGATGAGGCAAAGAGGATTAGTAGAAGATCAAGGAATGCAGTGTCCGGTATTGAAGAATTTAAATTCCAATTCAAGGTTCGAAGGCCGATGGTACCCAGCACAGAAAACCATGCCCTCCAGATTTTATTTCAGCCGAATTCTCTTAAGGCAAGGATAGAATGCTAGTGTGATTTTGCCTTCTTGCCGTGCTCTTGAAGAGATTTCCTACCCAGTGCATTTACTTCATGGAGCTGGCCGTAGAGTACATGTGATATTTCATGGCCGTCAAATAGTATGGGCGCGAAATGTTTCCGCCATTTTGTTTTAATCAAACAATTAATTGTTGTCACCTACTTATTTTATTAGTTTCTCTTCTCCTTCCTCTATAAAAAGGAGGAAGAAAGACATTGTAAGGGTTCCAGATTTTTATCGAATTTGTCAATTAGAGAAAACATTTTATATAATTATGGCTGTAAAACTCTTTATGTGAACTCTAGAGGGCTTTGTGAGATCTCAGTGAGGAGGAGTTATATCTGTATTAGAGGATTCTGGTCTTTGGTATCTCACAGTGTGTAACTTCCTTTTATGTGTTTAATACAACATTTCATTTTATCCTCTTCTGCACTCAATATCTTTGAATCCAGAGTGACTCTTGAATTT
This sequence comes from Pinus albicaulis, assembly GCA_034641835.2. Taxonomy (NCBI): domain Eukaryota; kingdom Viridiplantae; phylum Streptophyta; class Pinopsida; order Pinales; family Pinaceae; genus Pinus; species Pinus albicaulis. The sequence continues at coordinate 753,998,237 of CM076579.1, forward strand.
GATAAGGATTTGTGCCTCGTTGATACCACTGCTGAGATCAGTCAAGCAGCACCCCAAACTCATAGGCGAGGCATGTTATATGGCCCTGTGATTCATTTCATCCATCTTCCTGCTGTATTAGTTGCTTTGGGAGGGTGCTTTTAAAACACCATTGTCATGTATGGATTCTTAGAATGATAAGCCCATATATGGTTCTGTTGTGTATCTAGGTATCAGACCAAAGTTAACTAATATCTTCTTATATTTCTTTCACTGCATACACCTTCTGATATTTGATTTCTGTGGCATATTACTTGAATCGGCCCTCTCTACAGTAAATTGTCTCTTAACTGTCTGATGCTTTTGTGTTAGAGCTTTGCATCTTGTCTCTGCAGCATTACTTTCCCTGTGGCAGTTTCTGTAAGTTCTGGTCCCATTTAAATCCATTTCCTTGTTTTACAAGAGATAGCAGGAGAGCCTTTTGGATTGACACCTAAGTTATATTATATGCTCCTTGCTATGATAAGATGTCCTAGGCACTGGTCTATGGCAACTCTAGGTTGTCTCTAGCAGTGAAAATAATGCAATAGGAGAATGGTTACACAACCAGTAGTGTCATGCATTGCAAATGCCATCGGTGCATCCCTTGCCATGAGGACAACATTCGCCATTGATCATTCACGAGCAGACCCCTAAAAACACTTGTTTTTGCCTTGGCGCTGGTAGCCCGTTATGTACTCGCGCCAATGAGGAAAATTAACACTGAGCCCGCGCCAATTGGCGCTCTGTCCCAGTTAAGCACCCGCGCCAATCTGTTTTTGGAAAGTTATTTTAAAAAAGAGGCGAAGTTTCGATTACAAAAACTTCGTGGATGAGTCATCAGGAGTGGTTTCGACTGAATAACCACGGCCTTCCTCCTTTGGCCTCTTGTTTCCACCTTATGAGGAACCTCCCAAGGGATAAGGCCTCCCTTCCACTATTGTAGGGATCCCAACCTCCTCCTCTCCTCTATAAATATAGCCTTCATCCATTGATGAAGGGGATGAAGAAATTTGTGAATGGTGAAGGAGGTGAATGGTTGAATGGATGGATGGTTGGGTCTCCGAGAACGCCTTCATAGCCAAAATCTTGCCACGAGCATGATGAATGGCCTCATGAAGCCAAATCGGTAGCGAGGAGATTGACGTGCGAAGAGAGGCTTGTCCATTCATCGACTTTACGAGACATATTCGTTGACGACACCTTGAAAGGAGAGGTCCATCGTGTTGAGCAGGTTGTATTTTCCTTTGTATTAATTAATGATAAGCGACTTTGGTTATGGTTCCACTCGTATTGTTCATTATGATCATGAGTTGTGTCTTCTCTGACTGATACATAATTGCATATATTGGGTTTTACGCTTGTGTTTGTCGTGTTTCTTGCATGTGCAGGTGTTCGATCGCGGCGAGCGTGAGGATTGTGATCTGCCGGAGCAAGGGAATGGGAGCACTACCTTCTCTACAAACGACAACGTTGGATTCAAGGTAAGCCTTCTTCGCCATTTGGTTTATTGCAATTAGGAACTTGCACCTTAGCGTGATACGATTGTTGCTAGACCCGATCTGGGCTAGTAGGGATCGCCTCTGTCCGCAGAGGGGATTTACCTCTACAACAGTATCGTTAACTTGTATGGACCTTGATGTTCTTAGTGAACACCCATCCGGACATATGTTTTGCAATGAACACTTTGAGTGAACACATGGTTGATCCTCATAACATTCACTGGGTTTGTGCCAAGCAACTCTTGAGATATCTCTGGGGCACGATATACCATGGGTTGAGTTACACTGCCAGGAGCATGACACTCCATGGATATACTGATGCTGATTGGGCTGGTAGTGTGGTGGATTGCAAGAGAACATCTAGATGCTGCTTCACACGAAGGTCTGCTTCGAGCAGGAAGCAAAAGTCGGTAGCCTTGAGCATCGCTTAGGCTGAACACATTGCAGCATGTGTGGCCTGTTGTGAAGTCACTTGGTTGCGAAAGCTCTTGAGTGAGTTGTTCGAGCATGTGCTAGATGCCACCGTTATCCTTTGTGATAACCAGAGGGGGATTCGTTTGTCAAAGAATCTCATGTTGCATGATCGATCCAAGCATGTTGATGGCTGGTGCCACTTTATCTGGGATATGGTATAGCGAGGCGTTGTAAGGCTCGATCATATAGGAACTGATGAGCAGGTTGCGGATATTCTCACAATGCCCTTAGGGAAGGTCATGTTCCTAACCTTCCATGAGAATCTTTGAATCGTGGAACGACCCTATTCTGAGGGTCCTGATGGACAATGAGCTCTTGGAGCTCTAGGGAGCTTTGTGGATAGCTTCTCGGAGCTATAAGTAACCACAGGGCTAGGTTTGCCGAACCTTGTTGGTGTGCTTCGGCCCCACCGTTATGATGATTGAGTTGGTTCACTCTCATGATAAGTGCCCTGTATGCATCCTACCCATTGAGTCTCGGTCTCATGGGAAGTACCTCTTATTTGGCCAGTGAGGTGGGAAAAGATAGAGACTAGTAGCAAAGACTGATAGATGCATCAGAGATTTCTATACTCTATATCTAGGATGGCACAGTCCAACCACTTGATCTGGGATCAAGTATAGAGAGGTTTCGGACCTCCAACTATTTTCGGGTCAGGTAAACCAAATTTGGGTTGGTATGAGACTCTTTTTGAGTCCTATAGAGGTTTCAGACCTCTGGGCTAAATATGTCAGCTGGAAATGATGTCTTTGTGACTAACCCACTTATGTTCTGAAATAAAGAAGCCAACAAAGTAAGTTACGTCGGGATGACGCACGCTGTTTGGATTGCACAGGTGGATGGAGTTCTCCCTAGTTGAGAGAGAGTGTTAATTTTGGAATACTAGGTCCAAACTCCATGTCGTGATGCTCAGATGAAGATACCAATATTTTTATTGGACTCCTCTTTCGGAGAGGTGCAAGATCGATCTAAAGATCATCTTGATCCGATGAGAAAAACATTTATTTTGAATTTAATCAAAATATGTGCAGGTTGGCTTGAAGTTTTGGAGCCCCAGCAGTTGTGTTACACACCCTCATTGATGGATATATATTGGTCAACGTTGGAGGACATTTTCACTCATCACATCCTCACACATTTCTCTCTCCTCATTTGATTGGTTCGATCACTTGGAGGCTCTTCTCTTCACACGTGGGAAATTGCAGCAAGGAGGAAAATCTGTTTTCGGCCTAGGGTTTATCGCAACATTGACCAGCATTGAATTTGGTCAACACATGGTCATATTGACCTGAAACTCTCCCAATCTTTCGATTTTCTGAATCCACATTTTTTGGCACAATTCCAGAGGCTGGACATTGACTTTGACTTGGCTGTGTTGACCTTTTTTTTGCTTCTGTTTGCGTTGATCGTTGAATGACATTGTTGAATTTTGTTGACTTTTGGGGTTGACTGTTTTAGGTGTTCTAGAGGGTTGTGTGACATTTCTGGTTGGTTGACCATATTGAAACTTTGCTTGTTGAAGCATCCTGTTGACCGCCATAATGCACCAACATACTTATATATTTTGGCTTGTCTCCAATCGATCTACTGGTATGTTCTATCATCATTTTACTTTATTGTTTATGTGATTGCTGACTGATATTGGGATAAAATGTAAAGTTGCATCAAGCATAGAACATTTACAAAAATTTACATTCTTCCATTCATCCCTTGCTTCGGTTATCCAATCTGGTTGGATAATAGAAATGGCACAAAGCAATGCTTCCACCTCTTCATCCTTTCTTGAGAGTGCATCTGCAACAACATTTAGCTTCCCTTTTTTGTAGATGATTTCAAAGTCATAACCCAACATCTTTGTGAACCATTTTTGTTGCTCTTCTGAAGATAGTCTTTGTTCCAAAAAGTGTTTAAGACTATCATGATCAGTTTTTACCTTGAAGTGTCTTCCCATTAGGTAAGGTCGCCATTTCTTTAGTGCATGTAGTATTGCCAACATTTCCTTCTCATAAATAGCATTTTGTAAATACTTTCCTTTGATTGAATGACTTTCAAAAGCAATGGGTCTTCCTTCTTGCATTAAAACAACACCAATTCCATTTCCTGAGGCATCACATTCCACAATAAAGGTTTTTGTGAAGTCTGGCATAGCTAAGACCGGTGCTAGGCACATTGCCTCTTTAAGATGTTCAAAGGCCTTAGTTGCTTCAGGAGTCCATGAAAATGCATCTGTCTTCAATAATGTTGTTAGAGGTGCTGCTATTCTCCCATAATTCTTAACAAACTTGCGATAATACCCTGTTAACCTGAGAAATCCTCGCAACTGCTTTATGGTTGTGGGGACTTTCCATTCCTTAATAGCTTTAATTTTGTTAGGGTCTACTTTAACACCCTCGTGAGATACAATATGACCCAGATATTCCACCTCTTGTACTCCAAAGAAACATTTGGATGTTTTTGTATATAATTGTTTCTCCTGCAATAGTTTGAGCACCCTGTCAACATGTTCAACATGATCCTTCCAAGACCTGCTGTAGATTAGTATATCATCAAAAAATACTAGCACAAATTTTCTAAGGAAGGGTTTGAAGATGGAATTCATCAACCCTTGAAATGTAGAAGGTGCATTGGTAAGGCCAAAAGGCATGACCAAAAATTCATAATGACCCTCATGAGTTCGAAATGTTGTTTTTAGAATATCTTCAGTCTTCATTCTAATTTGGTGATATCTTGAACGAAGATCGAACTTGGTAAAATAAATTGCTCTATATAATTCATCAATCATAGGAACGGGAAATTTATTTTTAATAGTGAGCTTATTGAGCTCCCTATAATCCAGACACGTGCGCCATGATCCATCTTTCTTGTGCACGAATACTACTGGAGCAGAGAAAGAACTTTGACTAGGTTGAATTATACCAGCCTCTAACATTTCTGCAATCATATGTTCAATTTCGCTCTTTTGGACATAAGGATATCTGTAAGGCATGATGTTTGGAGGAACACTTCCTGGAATCAAATGAATAGCATGATCATGATCACGAATAGGTGGGAGTCCTTTGGGAGTTTCAAACACCTTGGAATGATTGTCCAAGACTTGTTGGAGATCTGCAAAAATAGATGATTTTGATGTCAGAACTTCTAGTGAACATAATTGTGCAATTATGCCTCGTTGTTCTTTATTTAGAAGCTTTGTCATGACATTAGAGCTTATTATCCTTCTACAAAACTACTACCTTGTTCTGTGGTCAATTTCCTTTCCTTCAAAAAAATTGAAGAAAGTTCTTACAGAAAATTTGAAAAGCTACATTATCACAAAATTTTGTGGCCATTATTGCTCATTTTAACATCAACACCTCCATTGGAATGAAAGAATTGGACTATTCAATACTAATTTACATGGTCGAGATTGATGTAACAGGAGAAATTTATAGTTCCTCCATTTGCAACCATCACTTGACATTCTAGTGTTGGGTATAGGAAACAATTCAATTCCTTGGCTACCTTACAATGAATAAAATTATGGGTACTACCTGTGGAAATTTCTAAATCTATAGACTTTATGCAGAAATTATTTACTGTTAATCTTGTTATGCTCCTTCTACTTAGACAAATTATTAACTAAATAAATTCAAGTTAAAATCGAAGCAAAACACATAACAGATCTCCACCAATCCAGATCTAGAACAAGTTCATACACACATAGACAGAGTGACATAGTTATTTCTAGACAAATAGTCCCCGGAAAAACCCAATGCGGGAAAAACGGTCTTCTGGCTCCTGGATGGTTTTATTATTAAGAATTTTTTGAATACAAAAAATATGGGTTCCAGATCTGGAAAACCCGACAGAGAAATAATATATTTACAACTCACTAGCTGATCTAGGGCCAAAATAATGACTGATCCACACCCTCAAACAGGATTTACAAAACTTGACCAAAATTAGGGCCTAGAAACCCCAACGTTGCCCCTGAAGCCTCTATGTCAGCATTTGAAGCCCTTCTGAACCTCAGCGCTACTCCGGAAAGGTCTCCGTTACCCCTTAGGGTCTCCACGTAACCCTTGAGGGTTTCCTGCAACAATTACGCTGTCCTTGAGGGACCGCGCAACACTTGCGTAGCACAATTCGTTGCCTTCCTGCTGATCTCTGCCTCTTGCTGATTCTAGACCCCGGGATTAGATCATCCCCTTGGCCTAAATTCCCCTTTCTGCAGCTGAAACACTTCTGAGGATTCTTAGCAAACCCGCCCTAGAATCTTAGCTTAGCTTCAGTGCTCTACCTTTGTGTGTCTTTACAAATGACCCTAAGCCTTTCCTTTATACTTTTCTCGTTGGGAAACCAACGACCATGATCAGATCTTGAATTAATGGCTAAGTTTAAAAGAAAGCTTGATCCGTGTGACTTAGGACAATTTCATCACATGTTTAATTAAATTCACTTTAATTATTTAAGTTCCCTAAGTTTTAACTTAGGAAATACATTAAAATAATTAATTAATTTAATATCTCCTAAAATATATGAAATTTCCCAAATCCTTTTTTGGGTCTTGTAGATCAAGTGTACTCTAGTCCTTCCTCAAAATTTGGGATCTAGAGCACAATTGATGCTACCCCAAATACACAAAATATCAACACTCCCTCTTAGCATCAAGGGTGTGCTCTAGCAATACATCACACTATGCATTACATGACTTTGAGTACTGGTTTTGTGCTGCTGAAGCTTGGCCTGCTGCCACGTAACTTTGCACCACTGCTGCCATTCTGTACTGCTGCCCATGAATCTACCACTGCCACTGCAACCTCTGCACTGCAACTCCCTCTCAATATGTTGCATCTGTGCTGCTCATAGCACTGCCACTGCTGATTTGCTGCACTACAACTTCAGTTTTTGAGAGAAACAACTGAATCTTCTACCCAATCTTTGGTAGACAAGTCAGTTGGGCTACATCCTTATCACTAGAGCTCCATAGGCTATAGATCTGCGTTGGCATTTGAAGAATGATTCACAGCTACAACTCTGCACTGCGTAAGTAGACTACCTCTGCACTACTGAAGTCACATCAGCCCCTTGTGCTGAAGTCTCTCACGCCGCTGCTGCACTGCGCTATCCCTCAGAAGCCTTCTGCGTTGTTGCAACTCTGTACTGCGTAAGTAGCTATGCTCTACATTGCTGAAGTCACATCAACCTCTACGTTGTTGCTGCTTCTACGCTGTTGCTTCTCTGCTCTGTGCTGCTCCTTCCAGTGTTCAAATCTACCTCTGCCTCTGCTTTATCTGTGATCTATGCACCCACTGCTTCTCTTGTCCCGCTACTGTCTTAAGGTTTTCGTAGCTCACATGTGATACAAGAGATGAGCTGCTCAAGGATCCTGCCTTACTTCTATGTAGATTCTCTACATATCCATGTCACCCCACCTCCGTGGTTCATGAGCACTCATGTGTGCATCATATTCTGACCCATCATCTGCCACAGTAGCTTTGGAAGAAGATGTTTCCTTGTCCTTTTTCTTTTGAGGACAATTGCTGGCAAAATGTCCCATTTCACCACACTGGAAGCACTTGATCTTTGAGAGAACCTTCTTCTTCTTTGGCTTCTTCTTCGATGACAAGGCTGCATCTTCCTCATCTTCCTTCTTCACTTTTCTCAATCCAGAGCTATACTGCTTCTTGGTGAATCTGCGGAGTTCTTCTTGACGTAGAACTGACCACAAGTTGTCCCAATCTGGGAGGTCCGCTCTGCCCAAGATACTTTGGGCAAAGGTTTTTCACTCATCCGTGACTGCATTGTGGGCAGTCCTAACCATCACATCGTCTTCCACCTTAGCACCAGTTGCAGTCAACTGATCTCTGATCGACTGCAGTTTGAAGAGGAAATGATCCATGTCTTCTCCCTTGGCCATCATGAATGACCTCATTTGTGTCTCCAACAACATCTTCCTTTGGACATATTTTCCCTCATATAGGGAGATGAAGGCTTTCCACATCTCATTAGATGTCTTCTTCTTAGCTAAGCGTGGTACAATATGGTCCTTGATTCCATCTATAATCAACCGCTTGGCATGCCTAGCGACCTCCTTATGCTGCCAAAGGAGATACAGATCTATCGGTGTGGCCAAAGTTTGCTCTACATGGTCTCTAAGATTGTATGCGTCAAGGACTATGAGGATCCTTGCCTTCCAAACTGAAAAGTTTGAGAGGTCATCCCACCTGTGCTGATCACGCAATCCATGAGGAGCCATTTGCTTAGAATGTGTCGAAACTTCCTTTTCTCTTTACTAGATAAATGGATCTAAGGCCCTTGGTGAAACAGGCACCTTCTTCTCCATTTGACGACTGATTTCCCTCCTTGGAAATCTACCAAATCAACTATGATTCATCTCTCTTTGATCCTCTGGTCAAATTGCAAGCTAGAAACTCTCTGAGAAGCTGATCTCCTACCGCTCTTTGTCACTTGTGCTAAGGCTAAAAATTTGAAAAATTAAGAAATTTAACCCCACCAGCACCTTCTGAATTTTTGTAGCTTTTCTTCAGTCTTTTCTGAATTTGACAAATTCAGATCTGAATCACACTGGTTGGCTTCAGATCAATCCAACGCTCTTTCTGAGCTGCCTCTGCGTAGTAATTGTGTGGGCTTGCTAAGAGACAACGTTAGACTACGTCACCCTTCCTCCTCCGTGAATTTGCCTCTGAAAATTGCGTTGTCCCTTCAGATCTGCGTTTCTGCTACTTTTCCAACTGCTTCCTGCAACTAGAACCTTCAGATTCTTGCTAGTGACCCTCCTACATCTGCAATTGCTCTGATACCATGTGGAAATTTCTGAATCTTTACACTTTATGCATAAATTATTTACTGTTAATCTGGTTATGCTCCTCCTACTTTGACAAGTTATTAACTGAATAAATTCAAGTTAAAATCGAAGCAAAACACATAACAGATCTCCACCAATCTAGATCTAGAACAATTTCATGCACACATAGACAAAGTGACATAGTTATTTCTGGAAAAATAGTCCCCGAAAAAACCCAATTCGGGAAAATCGGTCTTTTGGTTGCTGGAGGGTTTTATTATTAAAAATTTTATGAATACAACAAATCTGGGTTCCAGATCTAGGAAACCCGATAGAGAAATAATAGATCTATAGCTCACTAGCTGATATAGGGACAAAATAATCACTAATCCACAACCTCAAAAGGGGTTTACAGAACTCAACCAAAATTAGGGCCTAGAAACCCCAGCGTTGCCCCTAAAGCGTCTACGTCAGCCTCTGAATCCCTTCTGAACCTCAGCGCTACTCCGGAAAGGTCTGCATTACCCCAGATTGGGTGACATAGGCCTTATGCTGTCCCTTAAGGTCTCTGCATAACCCTTGAGGGTTACCTATAGCAATTACGTCGTCCTTGAGGGACTGCACAACACCTGCGTAGCACAAATTGTTGCCTTCCTGCTGCTGCTCTCTTGCTTCTCTGCGCTACTTCTCTAAGCTGATCTCCGCCTCTTGCTAATTCTAGAACCTGGGATCAAATCATCCCCTTGGTATAAATTCCCCTTTCTGCAGCTGAAACACTTCTGAGAATTCTTAACAAACCCGCCCTAGAATCTCAGCTTAGCTTTAGTGCTCTGCCTTTGTGTGTCTTTAAAAATGACCCCAAGCCTTTCCTTTATACTTTTCTCATTGGGAAACTAACGACCATGATCAGAGCTTGAATCAATGGCTAAGATTAAAAGAAAGCTTGATCCATGTGACTTAAGACAATTTCATCACATGTTTAATTACATTCAGTTTAATTATTTAAGTTCCGTAAGTTTTAACTTAGGAAATACATTAAAATAATTAATTAATTTAATATCTCCTAAACCAGATGAAATTTCCCAAATCCTTTTCTGGGTCTTGTAGATCAAATGTACTCTAGTCCTTCCTCAAAATTTGGGAGCTAGAGAACAACCGATGCTACCCCAAATACACAAAATCTCAACACTACCCAAATCAATCAACACTATTACCTTTTTCTTCTTGATATGTCCTTCTATCTTGAGAGTTTAAGGAGTGGTAATTCCTGCCAATGCATTACATGATATGGTCAAACTCATTTCTTCTTTTTCTAGGGTTGGTTCCTAGGGTATATCCTCTTCTTTTGAAGTTTCTTGTTCATTTTCTTCCTCCTCTTCACAATCTATGTAAAATAATTTCTTCTCAGCACACTTATGACCTTTAGTGTATTTGCTATCACCACTGTAGCAAAGCCCTTTTGATCTTTTTTCTTCCAATTGTTGTGGTGTCAACCTTGTAGGTTGTGGAAGTCTAGGAGTAGCAACACTTCCATCTTTATAGATGTGAGTGGTAAGCTTCCTTGTCGCCAATAATTTACATTCAATTTTTCTTGCCAACCTGAATGCCTTCTCCAATGAATCAGGTTCCAAAATGCAAATTTCATGTTGGATGTTATCCTTTAAAGTCCCTATGAAGAGATCAATCCTGTTTTCTTCTGGAATATGGGTCACCCACTACATATTTTTGGAGAGGTAAACTGGCTCCCCTCTGGGTCGAGTGATCCCTACTAGCCCAGTCCGGGTCACAGCAACAGCAAGTCCACGCTAAGACGCGGTTCCCTGACGATGATAAAAGACAGTGCGACAAAGAGCAGAATGTTAGAGTCCCATCTTCCCAACATTGCTTCAGGAAGGAAGATGGCACTTCAGAGTCTTCTCTTTGGCGGGTTACAATTCCTCCCTTACAAATTCACAACGTTTAGAGCTTTTGCGCGGGGGCATGGATAACAACACACAACGTAAATCCTAATACATGCAACCATATATCAGTCAGAGAAGATATAATTCATAACATAAGACATGAACATATGAATGTAACCATAATCAAGTCGTTTATTATTAATAACAACGAAAGAAAGATACAACCTGAGCTCTGACGCTGGATCTTCCTTCGGCGGGTCGACAGCGGAGCACGTCTCAATGAAGTTCGTCAGGAATGAGACAAGGCTCTCTCTCTTCGGCTTGGCTCTCAGAGGCTGTCTGGCGATAGTCTCCTTGCTACTGATTCAGTGCTTAGTTCTATGACCATTAAGGCTACTAGCTTGCTAAGGGAAAATGACAAGCTTATATAGATGGCAGAAGGGGAGTTGGGATCTCTAGAATGGTGGGATTGGCCCTATCCTCAAGGAAGCTTCCATGATAGGTCGAAAACCACTTCCCCTACATGGAGATCCGGAGCCAAACCTCCCAACTCATTTTAGAGACTCGTTCAAGAGTTGTTTGGAATCAAACTTTTGCCATTTATTTTTAAAAAACACTCCTTATTAAGTTTGGTGCGAGTAATACAGTGGGACAGAGCGCCAGTTGGTGTGCCCTCTTTGGTGGATTTCTCCCATTGGCGCAAGGGCTGAACTGGCTGGTTGCGCCAAGGCCAAAAGGTCTATTTTTAGGGTTTTTTACAGGAAACTGTCTTCAGAGGAATGATTGTCCTTATCAAAGGGGATGCCATGAAAGTGGTTTCAGGTCATGTCACTACTCACAGGTCACGGAATAGGCCCTCCAATGTGCGGGATGGGGGATTGCAGGGATGGTGACAAATCACTGTGTAACAGATGCCCCCTAAAGCATGAGGCTCGAGAGAGAGAGAGAGGGGTGAAATGCTTTACGAGAACGTGTCTAACTGAAAACACTGTTGTCGGAAAACCTGCATAGACAAGTACAACTGATATCTCAAATACATGATGTGTGGCATGGACGGAGCCATCCATAATAGAGTATACAATAATCAGGATCCAAGGTATGGACGCAACCATCCAGAAGGGATCAATAAGTAGACTCAGGTATGGTCGCAGCCATCCAATCAATGAGTCATGTAACCAATCATGATAATCCACAAAATCCGCAGCCTGGATTCCATTAGACAAAACCCAGGGTCTTGCGCTCCATCTCGACCCGAACAGAGTACAAGTTCTAGCATGTGAATAAGTGAGATGAAGTCGAACATGCAAGAACATCGTATGATTACCAGCCAATGATGAAAACCATTAACAGACGCAAGAGGAACCACCAATAATGACAATGGCCCTCAAGGTACTATAGGTACAATCCACAGAATGTGAACAGTGAGCTGGCGTCGAACACCCGTAGAATCATCCGATCGAAGGCCAATGATGAAAACCTTACGTCGAATGAGAAGAACCTGCTATTGAGGCATGCAGGCTCCAAGGTACCAGAAGGGAGTCTCTAGATTAGCTTCCTGGATAATGAGCTGAATTCGACAGGAAGTGACCTTGATCGAAGGTGGGCCATAGTGTTTCCCACATCATCAACATGAGACAGAGGAATATAATGTTTGTGAATCAGGATCAGATGAGAATCGGATGAAGGTTGAAACTGCAGAGGTCAACTTCTCTTGAACATATCGGCGACACGATAGTGGATTTGGCAGTATTTGACATCAAAAGATCAGAGGTCATGATGACGAGGCAAAGAGCAGATGAGAGGTCAAAAGGTATTACCCAAACCCACAAAGGCAAGCAGAGAACGAGATGAGATGTCCCCAACCCGAACACGAATACAGACAAGTGCCATGTTCAAGAGTGACATACTGCCGACATGACGATGATACTTGTTTCATTTTCCCCAACATTTCTGGCGAGTACCCTAATTATTTTTGAAAACAAGCTTGAAGGGGATAACATATGCTTGTGATATAAGTTCGTCCTTCGGACGAATCCAACCTAGTACATTTAACAAGCCCTAGGAAGGAGAAACTCGAATATCGTCATTACGACAAAATCCTATGTCATCAGGTTTTAACGAGTCAGACAAAGGAAGAACTCGGTGTCTTTTCATGTTTAGAGAGTTTGAAAAGACAGCGGAAAAGTAAACTCCGACAGTCCCTTTTCGTAAATAGTTCCTTAGATCCAAAAAGGTAGAAAACTGTGTCTGAGAAAGCCTCCTAGTTGCGATAGGCTAGGGTATTCCTTTTTCGTAAATAATCTATCCCAGCCCGAAAATGGGGTAAACATATACTGGGTAGATGTCGTTTCGCAGCCAATTTAACGAGATGAAAATGACAAGCGACTCGACAATCTTTTCATGTTTAGAGAGTCAGGAAAGAGCTGAAAGATGACTCCAAAAATGACTTTTTCGTGTTTTTACCGAGTCCGAAAAAGTATAAAATACAACTCGTATCGCCGTCCAAGCTGCGTGAAAACCTGTTGCTGCACATGAAAGCAAGCGTAAAATCCATTTTTTGACAAAATATAACAAAATATTGGAAAAGTGACTTTCAAAACCTAATTTTGACTTTGAAAAGTTATAAATATGCCAAAAATAGTAAAAACATATTCACTTTTACTTTTTACCTCTTGTGAGAGCAATAGTGAGCTTTTGCTATGCAAACTTGCGGGGACGATTGTGGTCAATCCAATACGTCATTCTGGTTCTCGTTCGTTCCAGGTAAGAGGCGCTCTCCATAGCTTGGTTTTAATTCATTTTTTTATAGATTTCCATTGTGTTTTTGAATCCCTGAGGGGACCTTTGCAAAATTAGGGCTCGGCCAATTGGTGCAGGTATCGAGCACGGACCCGCGCCAATTGGATCCTTTTTGCAAAGGGGTCGCGCCAATTGGCGTGACTATTAGCAAAATAGTCGCGTTAATGGTGCAACTCAAATTTCCACTTAAATTTAACAAAATGTGAACCAATCAGCTGAATTTTTGGGTGTTCTAGAGATCTAATGAGGTGTTTATGACCATTTTGGTGCAGATACACGGCCACAATGGTGATCGAGTGGAAGGAAAGGGAGCATGGTGAAGAAGATGAAATGGCCATGCAGAATGAAGCATGCATGAACGCTCTCTGAAACTGCGGTCTAAAAAAGTTCTTCTTAATGCCATGTTTGAGAGCACAACCTGAGTTACTGCAGTATTTGATCAGCATTTGGGACGAGAACGAAGAAAAATTCAGGTTTCGAGACCAAATGTTGGAGCTTGAAGTATCCGACATTTATTTCATAACTGGATTGTCCCGTAGAGGTCCAGTGCTGATCATGACAGGCACTAGACCATCTGGTGAGAAAATGGCAATGGTGATGGAAAGAGTGTGCCGAGGGGCACAAACAGGATTAGGCAGTAGGAAGGTAGATATCCACACCGTCCCTGATCTGGCACTCTGAGTGGTGCTCCACACCATTATGCGGGCTGCAGGGTCACAGGCACCGCATGGGGCAATTAAAGCATAGCTCCTACTAGCATCTAAATGCATGAACCCAACACTATTTGATTGGGCCACTGCCGTAACAATGAACATCAAACGGCAGCTGACGAAGTGCAAGAAGGCCAAACTGAAACAATTTGGGTACGATTCCATCCTGGTATCGTTCATCCTTGAACGACTACCAATTTTCCAGGGCCGAGTCATCATTGAGGGAGCCAAGGATGGCTCAATGGGCAACACTCATGCCCAGATCAGGAGGGGGCCAACAAATGTCATGGAGGCTCGAGTTTTTTGTATGGCTACAACGACAGCTGATCGTCGTTGAGGACTGGCCCTATGCCAGTACCGATTTCACGGGAGACCCATATCTTCCACTCTCAAAGGGGTATGACTGGGATGAGGAGCTGGGTAAGACTCTTTTTGATTTTATGTATTTATGATTTTTTTGTGATACATGCCTATTCTAACAAACAATCTTATATGTATGCAGACGTTGGCCCAGAGAGGCCCGCCGGGATGTCGCCCATCGCACGGAGGACCCCTCTCGCACACGATCCTCAAGCTGAGGGTGGTGAGGGGAGTGAGCTAGTCTAGAACCTGGAGGGTATCGCCCGGGGATTCCGGATTATGCCCGTCTAGCAGACGTCTCGATGGCTTACCAGAGACACATTGTGGGGGTGCCTAGTCGCCTCCATCGATTACTAAGGCGATTGGTGCGCGTGGTGACACGTGGTGACACGTTACCACGAGCACCATGCTAATTAGTCATCTAGGGCTTTTATATGCATATTTTTGAGAGACATGTTGTCTCCGGCTATTATTAAAACATACATGTATATTTTTTGAATTTATGTGATGTACACGAACTGCAAACTATTTGACATATATATATCTATTTCTGGATGGATCTTTTTACATATGATGATGTTTTTACAAGTTGCGTAAATGTCTATCTAAAACCATGTTAGCTACTACATCTATTAATGCATTCATGTGCTTGGGTATGTGTTGATACGTAATGTAATCAAAATTTCTTTCCAGTAAACGAATACGTAGATACAGTCATAAAATGGATGGGTTTCTAACTGAATAATGACCATTAAGTTGTAACACTACAAGTTGTGAGTCTAGATATGCAAGTAATGCACGAATACTGAGGTTAACAGCCTCGTTTAATAATTCCAAAGCAACACTATACTCCGCGACATTATTTGTGGTAGGCCCTAGACAAACACCTTGTAAATTAACTAACTCACTAGCAAGATCGTAGATTACCCAGGCCGCTGAGGACAGATTCCTGGTACTGCGGGAGGCACCATCCATGAAACCGACAAAAGGAGTAATAAACATCTGCACAATCAGGAAGACCCAATCAGCAGAAAGACGCTTACAAATCACACCACACCACACATGCACAAAGAAATGAAATCACTCACTTATGTACACACGCCACACAAGAATAACTCAAGCATTGTACTTCTTGAGGTACAACCCATTTCTAGGCTGCGCCAGAGGAACACCTTCGTAGTCAATTAGCTCATAGGCCCCATTTTTTAATACTCGTTTGACGATATAGGGCCCATGCCACATGGGCTGGAATTTGCTCGCTCCAAGTTTATCGTGTGCTTAGTCATATAGGAGGACGAGGTCCCCTTCAATGAAAGAACGTGGAGAAACCGATTGATCGAAGTGGGCTTTGACCCACTTTTTCTGTGCCTCAATAACCAAGGCAGCCAAGTGGCGGGTTTCTTCCAGTCGTTCCAAATACAAGAGACGTTCTTCCTCCTGAGAAGTGTCGGGCAATAGTTCCACAACCAACTTCAAAGAAGGAATTTCACATTCAACCGGGGGAGTCGCTTCCAGACCATATACCAATTGGAAAGGCGTGAATCCGGTCGTGCTCTTTACTGACGTTCGATAAGCCCAGAGAGCTGAGAACAATTGGAGATGCCAATTGGATTTGTGGATACCAATTGTTCGTTGAAGCATCGTGACCAATACCTTGTTCACGGCCTCAACCTGGCCATTCGCCTAGGGGTAGTATGGCGTTGAGCTGTCATGGCGTAAGCCCAACTTTGATGTCAGCTCAGCCATCATGTAATCCCGAAAATGAGTGCCATGATCGGTGATAATAGCCTGAGGGACTCCGAAACGCGTAATAACATGGTTGAAAATAAATTGGGCAGCTGTCTTACCGTCGACAGCTAATGTAGGCATCGCTTCGGCCCACTTAGTGAAGTAGTCCACGACAACGATTATATAAGCATGCCCCCCGGCCGAGTGAGCGTTACATGTCATAAAATGTATGCCCCATTTAGCAAAACGACCTACGATAATGACAGGATGCAAGGGTAGGGGTGGCGCGCGCATCTTGTGCTGAAAGACCTAGCATGCATGACATTTTCGAACTGCAATAATAGAGTGTTTGAATATAGATGGCCAGAAGTAACCCACTCACAGAATCTTCTGGGCGGTAGCATATCCGGACATGTGACTGCCACAGGTGCCACTGTGATAGTCATTTAGGACTTTCTTAGCCTCTTCCAGGGTCAAGCACCGGCGGAGCACAAAATCAACTCCGACACGGTACAAGGTATCTCTTACAATGCGGTAGGGTTGAGATTGATGCTGAACGCGACGTTGAGAATCTTTTGTCAACTCAGACCGGAATGTGGATGTTTGAAGATACACGATAATGTCACCGTACCATGGATCACGAGTGCTGATAAAAAAGAGTGTTTCATCTGGGATATGATCCTCGGATTGGGATGGAACGGAGTCTGTCGGGAGAGAGCAAATAAGATCAGAAAAAACCAATGATTTCATTGACTTAGCAGTGGCAAACTCTAAATCGAACTCCTGAAGGATGACAATCCATTTGGAGTACTTGCCCCTGAGCAATTGTCGAGACAGGATATATGTCATGGGGTTGTAGTCAGAAACCATAGTTACCGTACGCAACAAGATGTAATGGCGGAATCGCTGAACGGCCTGAACCGCTGCGAGCGCCAACTTCTCGACGTGGGCATAGCGCGTTTCCGTGTCGAGAAGATTCCGAGATAGATAGTAAACTACGTGTTCATTTCCATCGTCATCATCCTGTACTAGGACCATAGCTATCATGGTAACACAGTGGCCAAATAAAAGGTAAAATCGTGATGATAGTTGGGAGGACGTATCAATGGAGCATTAACGAGCAGCATTTTAAGCTTATCGAAGGATTGTTGGGAAATCTTGTCCCAATGGAAGGGAACGTCCTGTTTCAAAAGTCGCGTAAACCTGTTGGCCACTTCTGCGTAGTTCGGAATAAAGCGCCGTAAGAAGTTGGCTTTCCCCTGCAGACTCTGCAGTTGATGTAACGAGGATGGGGATGGGAGGTTAACGATGGTCTCGAACTTCAGGGGGTCAAGGCGAATTCCGTCTTTGGAGACGATAAATCCCAAAAGACGACCAGAATCCACGCAGAAGACACACTTGTGAGGATTAAGCCTAATATTGTAACGTTTGCAATGGAGGAAAATTTGGCGGAGGTGTTCAGAATGGTCCTCACGCCGAGCTGAATGGGCCGACAAATCGTCCAAATACGGTTGAACAATATGACGTATGTCATGTAAAGCATAGGACATAGCACGCTGGAAAGTGGCGCCAACGTTTTTCAAGCCGAACGGGAGCTTTTTGTAAGCGAAAGTACCCCACGGACAGATAAAGGCAGTCTTATGTTGATCAGCGGGTAAAATATTAATTTGATTGTACCCGGAGAAGTTGTCCATAAGGGAATAAATCTCACTCCCCGCGCATTTATCGATGATCTGATCTATAAAGGGAGTGGGGTAATTGTCCTAAGGATAGGCTCGACTGATGTTTCAGTAATCAACACAGACCCGTATAGTGCCCTACTTCTTATCTATAGGGATGATATTTGAAACCCATTCTGTGAGGGGAATTGGATAGATAAAGCCCGCATTAAGAAGTTTTTCAACTTCTGCCTTTATGGCTGCGGCTTTTCGGGGATGCACTGGGTGTAGGCGCTGACGCACGGGTTTCGCACCTAGATAGGTAGGAATCTCATGCACGAATATACTAGGATCAATCCCAGGCATCTCTTCATAGGACCATGTGAAAACATCTCTGAATTCGCGAAAAAGGCTCGTGTAAACTTGTATCTCTTCGGGAGAACAAGTCACTCCCACATTAATATTCTCGACTACCCCTGGTTTGATGGAGATGTTGATCGGCATGGTTTGAGTGATATTACTCAGATTTCCCTCTGAAAGGACCTCATGAGTCAATATTGGTGTTTGAAGAGGTGGAGTGGGAACCTGAGATGCGAAGCACTCTAGACAATCAGACATTGCCCCCAGGCCGGACATGAACAAGGAACGATGATGTCCATCTCTCCACGGTAGATCTTCAAGAGACATCGTTTCAACAATAGCTTCATCAGAAGGGAAGACTTCTCGTAAAGGATCAGGCAAATCTGCATCGCCTAACCAAGGGGATTGAGAATATATATCCAGAGCCATGCTTGAAGGAGCATGTTCAGGAGGAGGAGGATCAGATGCGGCGGCGATTTTGCAATAATTAATCTCAACTGGAGTTAAAGGCATCAATTCTCCAAAAGAGGTCACCTGTTCAGGCGAAGGGATGATCCAAGGGTCATCTGACCTAGAGATCATGTTAACTTGAACGGTGTGCGGTGGTGGCGCGAGAAAAATACCCATGAGGACGTGGTCCTTGAAAAGACCGGGTCCTACACTGTTGGGGGGATTGGGGATCTGATCCACGTAAGGTATGTTGTTCTCGGAGAATGAGGTGAAGAAAGACAACTGATCAACAGTGATAATTTTTCCCTCATGAGGGAACTTCAGAAGCCGGAAGAGGGTGGACGGAACGCATAGCATGGCGTGAGTCCAACTGCGATCAAGAAGGAGATTGTAGTTGAGCTTGGCATCAACCACTTCTACTTCTACGTTGACTGTCTTGCCCTGTAACGTGATCGGCAAACTCTCAAGAACACTCAGGGGTTTAGATTCCCGACCATCAAATGCCTCTAGGGCATTGGGAGACGGAGTAAGAGTTGGAGAGCCAATGGCCTTCCAGCAGGCAAATGACATAACACAGGTTGAAGCACCTTCGTCCACAACAACTCTGTGAATGTTGAGGCCGTTGATCCCGACTTGTATAACGAGAGCAATTTGATGTGGGAGTCGGGGGACAAAATTTTCTAGGTCGAAGGTGAGAAGACTGGAATCAGCAGGATCAATTCCACCGATTGCGGACAACAGAGCTTTCTGTTGCGATGGGCATCTTTGAAGCACTTCCAACGCAGACATTGCAGAAGGCGCCTTTGCCAAATCCTCAACAATGCTGTAGTGCTGAGCGACACTGGCATTTGGGTCATAGGAATATTTTCGCAGAACACCTTTAGAAGGTGGCCTCACAATAGATTCAGCGTTGAGCTTCTCAATTTCTAAAGGACCAGAGACAGGTGGGGGAGGTGGGCCATCAACGACTTCCTTCCCAGCTGCTTGGCGTGATCCAGCATAATCCTTCAAACGCGTAGCAATTGAGACAGGTGCAACACCATTCATCATAAAAACTTGGGACCCAAATGGTGTAGATGGTGAAGGTTGTTCATTCATTTGGGTCTGCTGAGATGGGAATGGTTCTTTGAGAACTGTTGGAGTCCCTTTGGAGCCCTTCAGAAGTTGACTAACTTCAGATTGTCAGGGACAATCTTTGATATAATGGTCTCCTTCATAGATAAGGCAGGGGTACTTCGATTTGCATTGGGAACCATCGTCAGCACGAGGTTTGGAGGATTCCAGTTTCGGGGCATCGGGTTTGGATTTTCCTTTGCCCTTCTTCTTTCCTTTGGAGGCGTTTTCCATAGGATTAGCTTGAACGGCGTTGACCTCCGTAGTCTTACCAAAATCCGGAGGGGCGGGAAGAGCAGAATTATTGGAAGAATTTGACTTCTGCTTCCCATTAGAAGACGTCCGAGAAGTCTGAGAAACGGAACCAATAACACCGTCCACCGATGGGGTAGCTGGTGCTTTAGAGATCCCTAGCCGCGGGGCATCAGTCAAGATATCATAGAGCGTGTCGGACTGAGATTACACCAGATCAAGGTACTGGGCACGAGTGATGGCTTATTCTTTAGTCACACATGCCCCCATAGCAATATCTTGAGCGATCTTGCTAATGAGGGAGGTAGTGAACCAATGAGTTAGTATCTGATCAGGTATATCAAACTTGATCAGTCTATGACGTCACCACTCATGAATATGATCAGATATGTGAGTGGCTTTATCTTGCTTGAGAGAAGTCAGAGATGCGTCTCGGCTTTGTAACGAACCGGTAACTGAAAATGTGTCAGAAAATCCATAGCTAATGTATTGAAGTCTTGAAAGATACCGCAGGATAATTCTATATACCACTTAGCGGCAGCACCGGTAAGAGTGCACTGGAAAAGACGTAGACGAATTGAATCATCCACCCAAGAGTTTGAAGAACACCACAGATGGTAGGTCATCACATGAGCTTGGGGGTCCTCTCCAGGTTTACCTTCAAATTTAGGACAGTCACCGGGCACCTTGGTCGGAACCGAAGGCCAATAAGGATTGTGAAGAATCGGATCATTGGTCATTTTAGAAACATCCGATAATTCCAATGTAGCAAGGAAAGGTAACTGAGGATTGAAAGGCATACCGGGCCCTCGATAAGGACCTGTACCTATACTCCACCCTGGTTGAGCATAACTTTGCCCCCATTGGTTCTGTCCTGGGGGATTTTGACCATAGGGGGTGTAAGCCGTATAGTTTGATTGATATGGTTGCTGATAACTAGTGTACGGGGGTTGATAATCGCGGTATGGACCCTGATTACATGTCGGCCCTGTTTGAGTAGTATATGGATTTGACTGTTGAGTATAGGTATAGCATGGTTGTTGAAGGTAATAACCAGAACCTTGGGGCGGGTTATAAACCGGTCGAGATTAACCTTGAAGATAATAACCGCCTTAGGGTTGAGCGGGCTGTTGGTAAGTGGGGCCCTGCTGAGCCTGATAAGTTGGGTGCACAGGCGGATTCGGCTGTGGCATAGAGTAAATCAACTGTTGAGCAGGGTTGACTGGATGTGCAGGCTGGCCTGATTGGACAGGTTGACCTGGCTGAGCGGGCTGCCCTGGTTGAACAGGTTGACCCGGGTGAATAAGTTGTCCTGGTTGAACAGGTTGACCTAGCTAAAGAAGGACACCAGGGTGCGCCAGATGAGCCGGTTGGCCTAGTGGCGGGATAGGGCCAGGTTGCGCCTGATAACCAGTTTGACCCGTAACAGGACCATAAGAGGGCCCTAACTGTGCAACATTCAGACCAATAGGAAACTACGGTTGCAGAGGTTGCACCATAGGTTGAGAGGGTTGGATGTGCCCCCCAGGACCATACAACGATCCTGGCTGGTACCCCAGTTGACCTGTGGGGCCTTGAGGTTGCCCTGGTTGGACCACAGGGTGAGGCTGTATAGGTTGACCTTGAGGGTTGTAGGACTGTCCTTGCGGACCGTATAACAACCCCTGCTAACCCGAAGGTTGGCCCTGTAAGGGTTGTCCTTGTGGGTCATATAGATAACCAGGCTGGCCCGAAGGTTGACCCTGGAAGGGTTGTCCTTGCGAGTTGGAAGGTTGCCCAGCGTGGGCAGATAGAAAAACTTGAACATACTAATAAGCCTCTGGAGCAGGAAAACGTAGAGGGTTTCCTTGCTCATCGTATTGATATGGAGAAATATAAACGGGTGTACCATCCTGTGCATAATGGGAAAAATAAGGATGGTTGGGATCTTGGGAGGACTGACCAACCTCTGAGTTCGATTGCTGCAGAGACAACCGATACTCCTCAGGAGAGATATTCTCCGGAATAACAGATGCTATGTAAACGTCTTCAGGAAGCGACGCGGCCCTGACGGACTGGGTAGTAATAGCGGGTGTAGATGAAGCTACACAGACAGTAGGCCTAATAGGTACTGATGTGACCTGAGGAGATGACGTGAAGGGTGTCCTTGGGGACATCCCTAACGAAGGGATAACCAGCCTCGTAGATGGAGTTGATACTCCCATAGAGGCGACAACGGCCACAATCTGACTTAAGGATATATACCCTGCTGGAAACGAAGGACCAGGTGAAGACATGACAGATAACTCGAGGTTGTTTTCTGGGAACAACTAGTAATCTTCACCAGATGTAGGGATTTCTTCACTAGGAGAAGGACTGGATGAGTCCATATCTGACCCTGCCGCTAGATCTTCTAAAAGACGGCGAGGAATAGGAGGGATAACAACAGCTAAAAAAGGCGAACACGATGTAAGAGGAGGGAAATATTCCCCTACTCCAAATCCAAACCAAGCGTTGGATAAGGGCCAATTGAACTCAACTGGTCCTCCAAAGGGAAGCTCAGATAGGACCGGTCCCCCGTCGAGAAACTCGGAGAAAATGGGTTGCTGAGGTTCAGTAGAGTATTGAGAGACCTTTGATGAATCGTCTGTGTAAGGACTACTAGTAGACGAAACTGAGGGTTCCGCCACTGTGACAGTAATGAAAAGAGGAAGAGATCAAACAAAAGCACACAGGAAAAAACCAAGGCACACAATCAAACGGCCAACAAGCAAACTCTAAAAGGGCGTGTAATCGCAGGTGATTTATTTTACCACATTGAAACTTAGAAACTTTACCGTTTCATGTTTTAAGAGTCGAGAAACGGATGAAAGGTGACTATCTCTTTCAATTTGGAAACAAGCATGAAAGGACAAGCGCTTGATGATCCTTTCAAATTTAATGAGTCAGAAAAGATCAAAATGACTACTCTAGAACTCTAGGCAAATGGTGTACCAGATATTCGTGAACTGCAATATACTCCTTGGTTCAAAAATGAAAGAGAAATCAACTCGAAATGCAATATACACCTTGGTCCAAAAATGAAAGGACTTGACGTATGTGCAGACAATCTCCCCGAATGTTGTGTCTGATGTATCACGGGTATAAGGCGGCAGACTCGGCTTCCTACGGATAAAGGATAGCAACCTAGTGTGGTCTACCTTTATATACGCAATGGTACGGGGAGCACAAGTCCGTACTAGTGCTGTCTAAAGCCAAGAGGCGAACGACAACCACTAGGTTTAACAATGCCGGAACACGTCACTAGCCTAGACCTCTAAATATTTAGTTAATGTTTCAATGCTTCCTTAAGGTAAATTGAATAAACTTTAGAGTTGATCTTCAATTATGTTTCAATTTCTAGGCCCTACCGAATGCTATATCTCAAAATCCTCTAAATGCACACTACATGCCAGGATATATCACTTTGTTCAATGAATAGCTAACTATGGGAAGGTTGAGAGCTTTTCAAACAATAACAAAATGATCACAAAACAACCACTAGTGTCTCTAATGCATGTTAATGCAACGAAAAGCTTTTCCTTTAGAGTTATATAACACTAATAACGTAGAATTTTTTTCAATTTACACTAACTAATCAAAAGCACAAGAATTGATTTTTTTGTATTTTCAATGTTTTAAGAGCGAAATGCACTAAACAAAATGAAAACTAATAAAAAGACCAATTCGAGAAATGATAGCGAAAGAGTGAATGCAAGCGAGTTCACTCAATACAAAATACAAAATCAGACCTCAAACTGATGGAGAAATCCCTCAAATCAAAGAGGAATCCCAAAGACTCATACGAACCGTGTAATCTAGGCTCGAAACGAGACAAAGCGAAATTCGAATGAGAAAGTGAGAAATCACTCAAAAAACGCAATAAAACAATGGAAAACCACCAAAAGAATGCAAAGAAGCAACAATGAAGTTGACTGGACAAACGAAAACCAAAAACTCCCACAGGAGGCTCAACACACTATAGCACCTAGATGCCCTAGGGCTAGAATGTAAAACCAATAGTAGAGGGCAAACAACCGGAGGATAGAGGTCACACACAGTCAATCAAGGCTTCAGGACACTCAGGCAGTCGAAAAAATGACACCAAAACCATAAATCAAGCTCAAAAAGCTCAGAAAGAAGCAAACCTTAGCACCACACAGGATTAGTGCGACTGTCTGGCTGCAACTAGCGCCAGAACAGGATTGGCGCGGGGGCCTAACCAGCGACAAGCACTAGTTGGCACGACTGTCAAGGCAAAAAGCGCGCCAGTCGAGTTTACTAATGACAAAAATAAAAAAGAGCAAACAGGGAGCAGATCAGGTATGGTGAGGCTAAACAGAGGTTTAACACTAGAAAAAGGCGAACCAAAAGAGCTAATCAAGCAGACAAAGACCAAAATCAACCATAAAAACAAGACAAACTCCAATCAATGTTTCCCTAGTGGAGTCGCCAGTTTGTTGGAGAGGTAAATCCCCTCTGCGGACAGAGGCGATCCCTACTAGCCCAGATTGGGTCTAGCAACAACCGAGTCACGCTAAGACGCAGGTTCCTAGTTACAAAAGACCAAGATGCGACAAGAGGCCTACCTTAAGTCCCACGCTGCTTTTGCTTGCAGAGAAGATGGCGCTTCCGTCCTTCGCTTTAGCAGATCACAATTCTCCCGCTTAGCACGTTCGAACCCCTGCACGTACACGAAGAAACAACACACAACGTAAAGCCTAATACATGCAACCATATATCAGTCAGAGAATATATAATTCATAACATAAGACATGAACATATGAATGGAACCATAATCAAAGTCGTTTATTATTAATAACAATGAAAGAAAGATACAACCTGAGCTCTGACGTTGGATCTTCCTTCGGCAGGTCGACAACGGAGCACGTCTCAATGAAGCTCGTCAGGAATGGGACAAAGGGTCTCTCCGACGGCTCTCGGAGGGCGTAAAAGGCGTGGTCTCCTTGCCCTGCGGTTGAGCCTCTTGATTCTTGCTGACCATTAAGGCTATTAGCTTGCTAAGGGAAAATGGCAAGTTTATATAGATGGTGGAAGGGGAGTTGGGATCCCTAGAATGGTGGGATTGGCCCTATCCTCAATGAAGCTTCCATGATAGGTGGAAAACCACTTCCCCTACATGGAGATCTAGAGCCAAACCTCCCAACTCATTTTAGAGACTCATTCAGGAGTTGGTTGGAATCAAACTTCTGCCATTTATTTAAAAAAAAAACTCCTTATTAAGCTTGGTGCGAGTAATACATTGGGACAGAGCGCCAGTTGGCACGCCCTCTTTGGTGGATTTCCCCCATTGGCGCGAGGGCTGAACTGGCTGGTCGCGCAAAGGCCAAAAGGTCTATTTTTAGGGTTTTTTTACAAGAAACTGTCTTTAGAGGAATGATTGTCCTTATCAAGGGGGATGCCATGAAAGTGGTTTCAGGTCATGTCATTGCTCACAGGTGACGGAATAGGCCCTCCAATGTGCAGGACGGGGGATTGAAGGGACGGTGACAAATTACTGTGTAACAATATTGAATTTTTGGATGTCCTCAATGTGCTCCACCACTGAACCCTTTTGTTTGAGATTTATCAATTGGCTAAAGAAGGTGTTGATCTTTGTATCTTCATAATGTGCTATCAATTCCTCCGTAAAAATTGACCAAGTGACAATTTTTTCACGCATACCATACAAATGTATTTTGTTCTAAATGTAAAGATGCAATGCATACCTTTTGTGTGTTTTGCACATTATTGAGATCAAAATATTGCTCCATCTGTAGTATCCATGGTACGGGATCCTTGCCATCAAACTTCCTCATATCCATCTTTGGAATATGGTGGTTCTTCAGTCCAACATTAGAGTTTATGAAATCACGATTAACATTAATTTTGTTCTCATAATGAGTTTCCTCTACCATCTTTCCGCCATTAGGAACCATTTATTGTATTAACCTTGTCATCAGACCTTCCATGTCTACTTTTAGATCATTCTTCATGTCTTCCATGTTGTCTTTCATTTTTTCATCGATCTTAGCTTTCATGTCATCCATCTTAGCTTCCATGTCAGCTTCCGTGCCATCCATCTTAGCTTTCATTCCATTCTTCAAACCATCCATGCATTTCTTCAAACCATCCATCTTAGTTTCCACACCTTTCTTTAAAACTTCCATTTCATTTTTTGTTGCTCTTTGCGAGAGCGAAATTTGGTGCACTTGCTCTTGTAATTTTGATATGTCATGTTGCACTTCTTCCTCTTCATGAGTCATAGTAGAGCATTCTGAAGGCTTAATGGGCATTGAATTCTTTTTAGGTGGCATTTTAGAACGCAACACTGATATCTATGCTTCAATATGCCCTTGCAATCACTTCAAACTGATTTTTCACACAAGACTTATGCAATTCGAAAAAAAAAAAATACACACCTTTTTCTTTCTTTTGAGGAGCTCGATATTGAAACTGAATTATCTCTGTGATTTCATATTTTCAATATCTGAAATTCAGCCCTATAGTAGCCCTCTGAATATTCTTTTGAATGCCACAGGTTTGACCTGATTGTAGAAATTTTAATACAAAATGTATTAAAATTTCTACATGGTATCATAGTTGAAAGTGTAGTTATGAAAGTTGTAAATTAGTTTAACTCAGTTAAGTGAGTTAAACTTGTGCTAGTTGTAACTGAAGATACACTAGTGAGAGATCAAGTGAATTAATGATTAATTAATTCACAATCAGTGGTCTCACATGCAACTTAAGGTTTACTACTATTAACTACATGCATGTCAGATCCATGGAGACCCAGTTGAGATGTAGGTGAAAGGGACAGATTGACTATCAGTTGTGACATTATCGGTTGCACACATGCAAACAAACACAAATTGGATGTGCCCATGAGGATTGCGCAGTGGAGGTAGGCTATCTGGAGGCAGTAAATTGGCTAAGGAACTTGCCAATTTTTGTATGACAATGTGAGATAGTTAGCTATTGTACTTAGAGCTCTTGGAGTAGAGCTTTGTATGTAATTGTTTCATGATGCATGATATAATACATAATAGAAGATAGTGGGGTTTTTAGCTATATGATTTCCCCGGAGTAAGTTATTTGTGTTATGTGTGATTGATCTTTCTTCATGATATTGCTATTGGTGATTGTGTTTTAAATTTTGCAAAGATTTTGTAGAAACGATTCTGTATTTAACAATGGCATATAATTGTTAGATCAGGAGAATCCAATCAATACATATTTTGTATTAAAATTTCTACATGGCATCGGAGCACAGGAGATTGCAATTTTGAAGCAGAAGCTGAGTTTGTTGGTGGAAAGAATTCGAATTTGCTGAAAGAATTTCTTGGTGCTACAACTGAGTTAACATCGAAATGGCTTTCAATGGCTTGAGGTTAGAGTATGCACTCGAGGGCAGCGCGAACTACATTTCCTGGAAGGACAAGATGGAGGCGGTGCTTGAAGATAATGGCTTGAAGGAATTCATTGACAATGATGTTCCTAAGCCTACTTTGACGAATGCTACATTACTTGATGCATGGCAAAGGCAAGGAGGATTCTGTTGGAAGGAGTACGAGACCACATTGTCTCGAGCCTTCATGGGAAAGCCACACCATATGCTATGTGGAAGGCTTTGACATATATTTTCCAAAGTAGCAGTGACCATAGGAAATTGGCGCTCAAAGATAAACTCAGGAAGATCAAGATGGAAAAGGGCGAAAACATTCCAAAGTATCTCACGAAGTTTTGCCAATGTCGGGATAAACTGGGGAGTGTGGGAATAACTGTTGCTGATGATGATTTGGTGAGCTTGGTTCTCTTGGGACTTCCTAAGAGTTGGCATAGTTATGAAGACTTTGTCAACGGACGGGAAAAATTGTCGGATTGGGATCGAGTGTGGTCGGAGCTGGTGCAAGAGGATTTCAAGCGGAACACCGGAGACAACACTTCACCAAAGCATGATGATGAAGAGGATTGTGCTTTGGATGCCAAGGTGAAGAAGAGGAAGGGGAAGAAATTCAATTCTGAATCTGAGTCTAAAGGCAAGAAGCTGGATATGTCCAAGGTGAAGTGTTTTCACTATCACAAACATAGGCATATTGCTACTAACTGTCCACAGAAGAAGAAGAAAAAGAAGGTTGCTGGAGCTGCAGCTAGTGAGGTCCTTGCCTCACAATTTGAACTTGACCTCTCCTTGATCGCATGCATGGTGTCAAGTGCATTGGGATTGGTGTGGTATTTGGTTAGTGGCGCTTCCTTCCGCGTGACTGGAGATAAGGATATTTTCAGTGATTGGGAGGAGAAAGATCTCCAGATGCATATAGAGATGGACGACGATGGATGATACATTGCGACTGGAATTGGTACCATTACCTTTTCAGAGGGATTAAGGTAAACCATTTCAATTGAAAGATGTTATGCATGTTCCGGGTCCAAAGAAAAACTCGGTCTCAGTTGCAATGTTGGAGGACAAAGGCTATGACGTTGTTTTCAGCTATGTAAAAGCTTTCCTGCGACATAAAACAATGGGTCAAGCCAAGAGGAGAGGGATTCGAGTTAAGAATCTCTACAAGATGGAGGTAGATGGTTGTGCTGCCATGATGGGCAAGGTGGAAAAAGTGGTGAGCCGAGATGAGGGTGAATTATGGCACAGGCGATTAGGCCATCTTCATCATGGAGCCTTGAAAGTCATGCAGCAAATATCTACTGGACTTCCAATGGGAACACTTGCTCAGTTAGATCAGTGCAAGGGTTGCACCATGGGGAAGTATGTAAAGTCCACCTTTCATGAAAAGGGGAACCGTGGTTTAGGGATCCTTGAGAGAGTTCACACAGACGTGTGTGGACCATTCTCGGTCGCTTCAACTGCAAAACGTAAGTACGATGTTATTTTTGTTGATGAATTTTCTCGTAAATGTTGGATCTTCTTCACGTAGAAGAAGGATCAAACATTCTCAAAGTTCTGTGAGTTTAAGTCATTGGTGGAGAAAGAGTCGGGGAAGCAAGTGAAGGCTCTAAGGAGCGATAATGGTGGAGAATGCATCTATAACGAATTCAAGAACTTCTGTAGCAAAGAAGGAATTCGAAGAGAACTCATAGCGCCTCATAACCAACAACAAAATGGGGTCGCAGAGAGGAAGAACAAAACGATCGTGGGTACAACGCGAGCGATGTTGCACGATCAGGGCCTACCAATGCATTTGTGGGCAGAAGCATGAAACACTGCGGTATATGTGAAAAACCGTTGTCCTCATAGAGTACTTGGCATGAGTACACCTGAAGAAGCTTTCACTGGTAAGAAACCAGATGTTTCACACTTTAAGATTTTTGGCTGATCTGTTTATGTGCATGTGACCAAGGACGCCAGGAAGAAGCTGGAGCTGACTGCTGAAGTTGGGATATTTCTGGGTTACATAGAAACACCCCATAATTATCGTGTGTATTTTCCAAATAGTCGAATGACTGTGGTGCAACAGGATATAAAATTTGATAAGGGGTGATCAAATTTGGATCATGGACCTAAGTGATAGCTCAAATTTCAAGGTGTTTGGAAGTGTGCCGAACTTGAGCAACCAAATAGATCTCATCTTCCTGATTTCGGCGCCGTGAACGATTTGAAAAACCGACAATGTATGAAGAAGTTATCGCGATTTGAAAAGTCCAGTAATCTGCAATTTTTGGCCTTTGACCAAGTTTGACTTGGTTTTGAATATTAAAAAAAAAGAGAATATTTCAAGGAATATTCTTCGAAATATTCCTCCTAGGCCAGTAATATTGTGACAAGTGTCAGGGTTCTATTCGCAGATGGACTGTACGTGGTTTTGGGAGCCAATTAGGGGCTGCCACGTGGCCCATGTTTGATGGTCTAATTTTTTTGGAGCGGACCAGATTCGACTGCATGACCTCTCGCCTACAGCACCCACGCCTTAACTGCCCGGGCTATGGTTTAGTTCTTAACCATATAAGTCTTCGAGTTTTATTTAAATTTGAACGGTTTTGCAATTAGGGGTTAGGACTGCCGACGGTCGCAACCCGTCGACAGTCCGATTATATGTGTTCACATGTTAAGACAACCAAACTGCAACATTAATGTTTATGCAACATTTAAAAACCTGCGACATTAAACACAACTGTATGTGCTTTGTCACGTGCCTCTATTTACGGTTAAGCTCTGATAGTTAAAGACATTCGCCAGTGGTTACGGTTCCTTTAACAAATTTGAAGACCGCGAAGTTTTAGGCGGGACATGTGTCCAACCTAATCGCCCTTAGTAAATGCTATGGTTTATATTGTCAGATAAAATGGCGGGCTCCAAAATTTCGGAGTTTAGCAAAATATAACTGGAGTTAAGTTCAGTTCCTCCACTTTTAGTGGAGTGTTTTTAGGGGTCACTGGGCAAAATCAGTTTAGGCTCTATCTCGAGTTAGATTCGTCCATTCTGAGAGTGTGAATAGTCAATTTCGACTATCTCAGACATTCCAGACTCATTGGTGAGAGTTTTAGAGCCATTCGAGGTCTTTTGAGCAGGTTTTTTCTTTAGAGAAATTCTAGGGCCCACTAGGGCCACCATGGGCCAGCAACAGTTTGAGGCCTAGCCAGAGCAGCTAGAGGCCTTATTCAGGAATCCTATAGTCAATTTTCAATGTTTCAGACATTATGGAACTAATAGTGTGGTTTGTAGAGCCTTTAGAGGACTTTTGAAGGCCGATATGCTTTAGAGAAGTTCCAGGGGCCATCAGGGCTATCTAGTGCCCACAGGAGAATGAGGCCTATTCAGAGCAACCAGTATCCATTCTTAGCAAACCAATAGTGATTTATGACTATTTTGATACTTCTGAATCCATTGATGGAGTTTTCAGAAGCTTTTGAGGACTTCTGAAATTCGAGATGCTTCAGAGAAGTTTTCTATGACCCTAGAGCCAGGGGGTGCCACCAACTGTTGGAGGCGAAATCGGAGTAGTCGGAGGCCAATTTAGGCAAGTGAATAGTATATTCTGACTAATTTTGGCATTCTGAATCCATTGAAGGTATTTTCAGAGCCATTTGAATACTTCCGAAGTTAGAAGAGCCATAGGGAAGTTTTGGGCAGCCTAGAGCCATAAGTGGATGGAGGCCTAGATTGGGGAGCCAGTGCTCATTTTGAGCAAATGATCAGTCTATTTTGGATGTTTGATAGGTGCTGGAGACTGTAGAAAATGTTTCAGAGACAGAAAAGGATTTATGAGGGATTTAGTGCCATATAGAAGCTCAGGGTAGCTCAAGAGCACCGACTCAAGGAAACAAGTCTAAGGGAGCCGAGGTTCATCTTCAGAGAGATTTCACTATTACGGGGATATAAATGGTATTATAAACCCATTGGTTCAGTTCAGATAACCATTAGAGTTGATTTTTTAACTTGTAAAAGTAATTTTCCATAATCCCAAAGAGCCAAGTCAATTTGACAAGAGCTGAAGGAGACATAGCCCACGATATTCGAGTGAAATCCTTTATTAAATTTGTTGTTATGTGTTGATTTCTATTTGCTGCATTATATGGCTGTTGCACATGTTTAATATCAGCAAAAACAAATGGACCTAAAGCACTTAAAAAGTTAAAAAACGTACACCTGTTTCAAGTATAAATTTCTGCACAAGTCAAGTATAAGCTAGATATTTTATTTGTTTAACTGAGTGGGAGGTTATTGAAAAACATAACAAGTTATCCAACCCATTTTTAGATCAGGTTGGTATCAAAGCACTTGATTGCTTTCTTGACCGAGCACTAGGTTGCTTGTTGACTTGAAAGGTGTTTACATTGCTAAAGAATTTGAATGTTTGCAAACTGATTGTTGCTTATAAGTTTGAGTTTGCTAGAAGGTGAAGGGAAAGCTATTGTTAGCTAAGTCCATAATAGGACAAGAAGGAATAAGGGTTGTAGGCATTCTCCTTACCCAAATGACCTCAAGGAAACCCTTGAAGCACAAGAGGGTGTTTGCAAAAAGGCTGCTTGAAGAAGAGCTTGGCTCTACAGCCATTTTGTTTTGAAGCTTTGTCAATTGTTTTTGAAAGCTTCGGAATTCTTGATTGAAGTTCTTTGTTCATTGACATAAATATAACAACTTCTTCAAGTGAGGTTTCAAAATCTTCCTCCCTTACAAGATTCTTCGATGAAGACATGAAGCGAGACTTCTACATCCTGAAGGATATGGTGCAAATTCTGTTTGAAGATATAATCGAAAGCACTAGACTTCATAAGCAATTGGTTGCTATGAAGGAAGAAAAAGAAGGACTTCTTCAAATATTGCATGAGATGGAGATGCAGCTCCATCAAGCCCAAGAGGCTTTGACCAAGAACATGCTTGAAGCAGAGGTAATTCACTCTAATTTGTCTTCAGTTTCCTCTTCAGATAGATGTGTTGGTTCATTTGAAAAGCACACTAGAGGTATAGGGTCCAAGTTGATGTTTAAAATGGGCTATGAAGGCAAGGGTTTAGGCAAACATGCACAAGGCATGATTGATCCTATTTTGGTTTAGGAGAGGCCTAAGAAATTTGGTCTTGGTTATGTTCAATCTTATGGCGAAAACTCTACAACCATGAAGGCATGTGAGACAACTTCAAAAAGAACTTTTGTCGCAAGTTCTAAACCACAAACATGTCAAGTTTGTTTTCAAGTTGATTGCCGTTGTTTGATGCCTATGTTGTAGCAAGGTGTTTGTAGACATGTAGGTTATGGCGAGCATGCGAGTTCAGACAGCTATTAAGACATGAACATTGATGTTAGTCTTCAAAGGTGTTGACCACACTTTGTCAACGACTCCATAGCAGTACACCCCCATTTTTTCAAATGGGATTCATCATGTTCGACGTGTTCGCGCCATTTAGATTCCATTGATAGCCGAAAGTTTTATGAACGATGTAAACCCATTCTGCATGTTTATGATGTAAATGATCTAAGTAAGACCACCATGTATGTAACAACCTAGGTAAGCCTAATATGTTGGTGACGATTTCTATTCTAGGAGGTTTTTTGTCTCATTGATTTGCTTTGTTTTTCGACACAAGTGATCGACAGAGTTTTCCCCTCCAGCTTCACCCCAAAGCTAGGATGGATTTTGTCATCAAGATGCTAAGTGAGTCCTAGTGTTTTCTATCGAGTCTTTGTAAAAGTAGTTTGGGAATAATCCTAGCTAATTGACTAGATTATTTTATTACAAGCTGCTTGGTCTACTAGATCATGTTTTGAGTCGCAAAATTGAGTACCTATTTGAGGGTCTATACGACTGAGTATTCCCCCTTCATGTGTCTAAATGTATTTATGTTATGTAAAGAGGGTTGGAAAAAATAATTAAATCCCCTCTCAGTGAATTAATTAAATTTTTTGGCCAAATTAATTAAAAATCTTAAGCCAAAAATTTAATTAATTTAAAGTCCTATGTGAGTTAAAACTCTTCAAAGGAAAAATTCGTGGGTCCTTAAAAAGTAAGTTTTTAAAGGTCACAGGCCAAGGGAATATTGAGAATTTCAAGAAATTTTGGACCCTTGGGCCTCGGGGGTTGAGTCAAAGTCAAAATTTTGATTTTGAGGAAATTCGAATTTATCATTTAATTTATTTTTAATTAACTAAAAAATATTATTTTTGAGTTAATTAAAAATAAATTAAATGATAAATTCGAATTTCCTCAAAATTATAATTTCGACGGTCCAAATCAAAAGATAATTAAATCTTTTCGACGGTCGAGATTATTTTGACATGGATCAACTGAACTAGCCGTTGGAGGTTTTATCTTATAAATTAGAGGTCTTTGTCAGTCTTTTAGTCATCCAATCTCTTGATCGTGCACTCGCTCTTGAAGCTCTCCTGTAATATTCTCTGGAATAATACAAACGAAGACTTTGGGGTTTTATTTTGATGGTGGTGTTCCTCTTCAACATTTTATGGTAAACTTGTTCTTAATATTCTGCTGGTGATTATTCTACTGGATTGTTGATTGATGGCTCTTGTAGAGTAATTTTGGGTATAGGTATCTTGCCCAGGTTACTAGATCTAGGGTAGGAATATTAATTGGATAGAGTTAACTGTTATCTCTAGCTCTTGAAAATTTTATGTTTTATCACTATTTCTTTATTAATTTGATAGTTTAACTTTAAGTTTGCAGAAATCTTCTAGATTTAGAATTGGGCATTTGGAGAAGTCCTAGTTTGGATCAGCTAATTCCCAAGGAGGTAAGATCTGAAGAACCCTCCGGATTTAATTCCCCGGGCTTATCTTAAACTCTGTTTTTTGTAGGGTTCTTTATTGGGCTTGTGCCTATCTCTAAATTTTTTATTTTTTTGAATTGTGCTGAACCGTTTTAAATCTGGCCAAGAGGGCCTCTGATCTGTAAATTAGCAGTGTAAATCCCGCTCTTTTTTTTAACTAGAATTTTTGGGGTTTGCTTTTTACTGTGTACATATACTGTTTTACTGGGTTTGCTGGTTTCTAGTTTCTTGTTTTTTGCAGGTTCTACAGGGAGATTTTTAGAAAATTATGAGATTTGGCCTCAAGATCACTTTGGATTGCAGATCTGGGCATGGTTTTGCCTTAAAGTAATAAATCTCAGGTGCATCTAAATCTATATTTTCAAAATTTGAGTTATACTGCTGGGTGAAGAATTTTTTATATACGCTTGTTGTGCCTGAATGATCTATTGCGACGTTCCTGTCCTTCCCTTAAATCTCATTTTTCGCTGCAGCCCTCTTCTCGCACTGCCATCCTCACTGCGTCTTTCTTTATCCCCAATCGCTGTCTTTTTATCTTGGCATCTCCATTTTCGCAGTTTTCTTTCATATCAATTTTGCCCTAGCCCACATCCTCATTTCTCCCCTATGCTAATCTGTTCAAGCCTCCCATCCCTCTGCGTAAACGTCCCTCCATAGTGGCCGTCGTCCAGCTTGCTCCTTCCGCTTTCCATTTCTGGCAGCTTGTTCCCTCGACAACTGTTCTTTTCTCTTTTCTGCTGACTATCACTCCTCACGTAGACCTGTGTGCCTTCTTCTCCGCGTCCACGTATGCCCTCATTCACTCCTCGCTCAGTCCTCTAGCACCTTGTAAACGTAGCCTGCGTCCTCAACGTCTCTCCCTTACCTGCACTCTCTGTCATCCTCATCGCTGTCGCTGCTCCCTCATTCATCCCTCACATCCCTCCTTTCCATCTGCGGCAACTCCCTCTCTCCCATTCCAAATTTTTCTTCACGTTGCCATCTTAGACTCCAACCTGCATACAAGAAACAAAACAAAACAAAAATATTGAACGCATTCCTAATGTTAACCCTCTATTTTGTTTTATTTCGATTTTGATTTTTTATGGGCATTTTAGGTTTGATTTTTAAAAATTTCATTTAGATTTATTTTTCATTTGTCTTTTAGTTTCAACTTTAGACTTTTCGTTTAGTTTAATTTAAATTTAGGATTTGATTTATTTTTGTTTTTGTCTTTTTAGAAACTATAAAAAATAAAGTGTTATTTTTTTTTTTTTTTTTTGTAGAATTTTAGTTTTAGTTGTGTATATATTTTAGTTTTAACTTTTAGATTTTAAAAAGAAAATATAAAAATAAAAAATTCCAAAAATCTTAACTTTTTTTCATTTTTTAGCTTTAGTTGTATATATGTTTGCTTTAGATATTAATTTTAGATTTTAAAAGGAAAATATATAAAATATGAAAAATTTAGAAAATTCTCAAAAAATTAAAAAAAAAATTTACATAGTTAAATTAAGCTTTAATTTTCTATCTAAAGTTTGACTATAGGTTTCTGAATTAGAATTATTTGGAATATCATAAATTCGGAAATATTGGAAGTATCTGGCATTTAAATTTGATGGTATCCTCATGATAATATTTTGTTTCGAATTTAAATTGTTGGTTCGAAGTATTTTATGCTTAGCATTGGTTGATGATCGTTTAATGAGTTTTAATTGTGGTTTTAAATTACTTGAAATTGGCAATTAATTGTTTAAGTTAACTTCGGGAATATTTCAAGTTATGATAAATTACATGTTTTTTATCGAACATTGCTAATGCATAATTATGAAGGTGTTTATTGAATGTTGAATTGAAAAGAATCTATCTTCCAGTTTAATTAATTGTGAGGGTGTTTTATTGAATATCATTATGGTTCGTTGATTTTTCATAGCAGCAGTTACATATCAGATACTTGACTTTAATTTATAATGGGATATTTTGATTCCACAAGGCACTGATTTTAAAGCTTCAAATCTAATTGGATCTGTAAAATCTCGTAAATCTTAACAAGTATTTGGTTGTCTAGCTGTGTCCCTTGAATTGGTTGATCTCCAACCAGTTCTCTTTCTTCATTTTCATTAGGGTCTACCTCCCTTAGCTTGCAAGGAGACAACTTACATAGAGAGATTGGGGATCAAGGTGACAACTCCTGATCTGAGCTGTTGTCGCGGTGCCTAGATATTTTGTGCGACAACATTTTTTGGTGCCATTGTCCGGGATAGAGTTTTTATATCCTTGGTCTTAGCGACATTTTCCAATCTGCTAATCTTTTTCTCGCCATTCATTAACTCATCGAACGGCATAGCATTTTCTGGTGTCATCTCATCGTTTACACCTTTAACACCTGGACATTTCGGTTGGCTTCTTGTTTGGGTGGCGACTCTACTTATTCATCTATTTACTCTCAGACAAGAATCCCCCCCTGATATCCATCTGCTACTCTCGATTATTTCTTTTGTTTTAGAATTAGTTTCACGTTCAAGTGGCGACTTTAATTCTTTCATTTCTTACAAGAGTTCCTGCTAAGAAGCTCACTTCTTGAGGACCTTTTGACTATTCTTGAACACAGATCTCTTTCTTTAACATCCACTTAACCTTTAAGCAGGTCATCATGGATGACACCTTTCATGACATGCTAGAAGAGGCCATTTCTAAATTGCCTTATTTATTTATTTATTTATTTTTTAATTTTTTTTTAATTTCAGGTGGTAATGCAGCCATTGCTCTAGAGCATCTATAGACAGTCACTTTTATAATAAATAAATATTTTCGTCCTTCACAATATAATCATGAAGATGTCAAAATACATATATTTGGTTATTCCTTAAAAGGTGATGCTATCAATTGGTTTCGAAATTGTCCTGAGGAGTATTGTTTACAACACATTATCAATGCTTTATAAGATAAATATATAAAACAAGCTGACCTGCCTTGTGCCCCCAAAACTATGTAAAGAAATGAAAGTGATCTTGTAGAGAACTCAACTACCAACAGGAGATTTCCGGACAATTCTAGGATGAATCCACTTGTACCACGACAACACAAATGCATGATAATGGTGAAGCAAAAACAAGTTGTCAAATTAGTGTTGACAACGATAAGTATCTTTTTAACGAATTGATTCAGATGGTTAAGGATATACAACTAAATCAAGCTCAGGTAATCAAGAATATGGAGGCCAACCAGGCTCAAATCATTAAGAATATGGAACTTAATCAAGAAAAAATAATAGCGGATCATGCCAGGGAAATTGGTTCTATGTAGAGCCAGTTATTGGCCTTAGAGGAAAAGATAACAATCATGGAATTCAATCACTCCAATAAAATAATTTCCATGGAAGAAAAACATATCAAGGAAATGACGATCATGGAAGCAAAGCATGAGAAGGAGATGAACTATATGCAAAATTTCTTCATGGCCATGAAAGTGGATAATCATGAAGCAATAAAAAACATGAAACACAAATTGTTGACGATTGAAGAGAGTCATGCAAAGGAAATTAGTGTTGTAAATGTTATGCATTCTAATCAAATGACTGCTATTCTGAATAAGTTGGAAAAAATGGAAATATAACACATGCAGAATTTCCACCCCAAGTCAGAATTGTCAACAGATCATAGGCCTCCCAGTTTGCTGAAGCAATTTCCATCTCATCACACGCAGGTCACTTTTCCCATTAAGGAAAAATTAACTATGGTTACAAAGGACATTAAAAAAGACCAATCTTATGTGTCACCATAGACAGAGTATATTCAGAATAAGATTGGTCACACTCCAGGTTCATCAGATGTTTTGTACAAGCATTTTCAAGATAAGGAAAATAAATCTACAGTGGTCTCATTACTGAAATCACAACCCTCTAAAAAGAAGAGAAAAAAGCTGAAAAGAAGAAGTAAGCAGTTTGATTCGTCTGATGGCCGAGAGTAGCTTGACATTCGGATAAGACAGAGTCCTACAATATGCAAGATTGGACATCGCACATCTGAAAAGCAACCTACAAACTTGCCTGAAAGCAGACAAATGATCAACATGCACTATATTGAACACATCTGATGCCACAGGGCATCCTTTGTATTGTATCTCTAACCTTACATCTTGTTATTTCAGCATTTCATTTTGTGGTTAGAGTAGATTTACTTTTCATGTTAAGTAGAATAATAAATGAAAGAAGAGCTTCTATTTTTTCATGTGTTTAATGTTATATGATGATATTTGGATGGACGCTACTTATGTAATTTTGTGTGTTGCTTGGATACAGATTCTGGGTTCTCACATTCCTCCAATGAAGCAACGTGTCCCCAAGTAGAGCCAGATGTTGACCACACTTTGTCAACGACCCCATAGCAGTACACCTCCATTTTTTCAAATGGGATTCATCATGTTCGACGGTTCAACCCATTCGTATTCCATCGACAACCGATAGTTTTATGAACGATGTAAAACCTATTCCACATGTTTATGATGTGTAAATGATCGTGAAGATCGCCATGTATGTAACAACATACGTAAGCCTAGTATGTTGGTGACGATTTCTATCCTAGGAGGTTTTTTGTCTCACTGATTTGCTTGTGTTTTTTGACACAAATGATCGGTAGAGTTTTCCCCTCCAGCTTTACCCCAAAGCTAGAGTGGATTTTGTCATCAAGATGCTAAGTCAGTCCTAGTGTTTTCAATTGAGTGTTTGTAAAGTAATATAGGAATTATCCTAGCTAATTGGCTATATCATTTTATTACAGATTGCTAGGTCTACAGGATCATGTTTTGAGCTGCAAAATTGGGTAACTACTTGAGGGTCTATACGAATGGGTATTCCCCCTTCATGTGTCTAAACGTATTTATCTTATGTAAAGAGGGTTGGAAAAAATAATTAAAGCCCTTCTCAGTCAATTAATTAAATTTTCTGGCCAAATTAATTAAAAAATCCTAAGCAAGAAATTTAATTAATTTTAAGTCCTAGGTGAGTTAAAATTCTTCAAAGGAAAAATTCGTTGGTCCTTTAAAAATGATTTTTTAAGGGTCCCAAGCCAAGGGAATATTGAGAATTTCAAGAAATTTTGGACCCTTGAGCCTTGGTGGTTAAGTCAAAGTCAAAAATTTTGAGGTAATTAACTCCAAAATAATATTTTTGAGTTAATTAAAATGAAATTAAATGATAAATTCATTTTTCCTCAAATTTATAATTTCAACGGTCCAGATTAAAGGATGATTAAATCTTTTGGATGGTTGAGATTATTTTGACAAGGATCAACCAAACTAGCCGTTGGATATTTTAGCTTATAAATTAGAGGTCTTTGTCAGTTGTTTCAATCATCCGATCTCGATCGTACACTCGCTCGGTTTCCTTAATATTCTCTCGGAATAATTGGAATAATACAACGAAGACTTTGGGTTTTATTGCCGGTAGTGTTCCTCTTCAACATTTTATGGTAAATTTGTTCTTAATATTCTCGTCGGTGATTATTCTAGCGTGGTCGTCGATTAATGGCTCTCAGAGACTAGTTTTGGGTACAAGTATTCGCCTGTGTTACCGGATATAGGGTAAGAATATTAATTGACAGTTAATCATATTCTGTACTTCTTGAAAATTTTATGTTTTATCACTATTTCTCTATTAATTTGATAGTTTAACTTTAAGTTTGCAAAAATCTTCTAGATTTAGAATTGGGCATTTGGGGAAGTCTTAGTTTGGACCAGCTGACTCCCAAGGAGATAAGATCTAAAGAGCCCTCTGGATCTAATTCCCCAGGCTTATCTTAAATTCCGTTTTTTGTAGGGTTCTTTATTGGGCTTGTGCTTATCTCTAAATTTTTTATTTTTCTGAGTTGTGCTGAACTGTTTTAAATCTGGCCAAGAGGGCCTCTGATCTGTAAATTAGCAGTGTAAATCCCGCTCATTTTTTTTACCAGAATTTTTGGGGTTTGCTTTTTACTGTGTATATATACTATTTTACTGGGTTTGCTGGTTTCTAGTTTCTTGTTTTGTGCAGGTTCTACAGGGCATTTTTCAGAAAATTTTGAGATCTGGCCTCATAATCTCTTTGGATTGTAGATCTGTGCATGGCTTTGCCTTAAGTAATAAATCTCAGGTGCATCTAAATCTATGTTTTTAAAATCTGAGTTATACTGCTGGGTGAAGAATTTTTTATATACGCTAGTTGTGCCTGAATGTCTTGTCCTTCCCTTAAATCTCGTTTTTCGCCGCAACCCTCTTCTCGCACTCCCATCCTCACTGCGTTTTTCTTTATCCCCATTGCCGTCTTTTTATCTTGGCATCTCCATTTTCGCAGTTTTCTTTCATGTCAATTTTGCCCTAGCCCACATCCTCATTTCTCCCCTACGCTGATTTGTTCGAGTCTCCCATCCCTCTGCGTAAACGTCCCTCCATAGTGGCCGTCGTCCAGCTTGCTCCTTCGCTTTCCATTTCTGGAATATTATTTCCTCGACAACTGTTCTTTTCTCTTTTATTCTGACTATCACTCCTCACGTAGACCTGTGTGCCTTCTTCTCTGCATCCACGTATGCCCGGATTCACTCCTCAGTCAGTCCTCTAGCACGTTGTAAACGCAGCCTGCATCCTCAACGTCTCTCCCTTACCTGCTCCTCGTCATCCTCATCGTTGTAGCTGCTCCCTCATTCATCCCTAGCGTCCCTCCTTTCCATCTGCGACAACTCCCTCTCTCCCATTCTGACTTTTTCTTCACGCCGCCGTTTTAGACTCCAACCTGCATACAAGAAACAAAACAAAAAAATAATGTTGAACGCATTCCTAATGTTAACCCTCAATTTTTTTTATTTCAATTTTGATTTTTTTATGGGCATTTTAGGTTTGAATTTTTAAAATTTCATTTAGATTTATTTTTCATTTGTCTTTTAGTTTCAACTTTAGACTTTTTGTTTAGTTTAATTTAAATTTAGGATTTGATTTATTTTTGTTTTTATCTTTTTAGAAACTATACAAAATAAAAAGTGTTAAAATTTTTTAATTTTTAATTTTGTAGAATTTTAGTTTTAGCTGTGTATATATTTTAGTTTTAACTTTTAGATTTTAAAAAGAAAATATAAAAATAACAAATTATAAAATAAAAATTCCAAAACTCTTAACTTTTTTTCATTTTTTAGCTTTAGTTGTATATGTGTTTTCTTTAAATATTAATTTTAGATTTTAAAAGGAAATTATATAAAATATAAAAAAATTTAGAAAATTCTCAAAAAAATTTCATGGTCAAATTACGCTTTAATTTTCTATCTAAAGTTTGACTATAGGTTTTTGAATTAGAATTATTTGGAATATCATAAATTCGAAAATATTGGAAGTATCTGACATTTAAATTTGATGGTATCCTCATGATAATATTTTGTTTCGAATTTAAATTATTGGTTTGAAGTGTTTTATGCTTAGCGTTGGTTGATGATTGTCTAATGAGTTTTAATTGTGGTGTTAAATTACTTGAAATTGGCAACTAATTGTTTAAGTTAACTTTGGGAATATTTCAAGTTATGATACATTACATGTTTTTTATCGAACATTGCTAATGCATAATTACGAAGGTGTTTATCAAATGTTGAATCGAAAAGAACCTATCTTCTAGTTTGATTAATTGTGAGGGTTTTTTATTGAATATCATTGTGGTTGATTGATTTTTCATAGCAACAGTTACATATCAGATACTTGACTTTAATTTATAACAGGATATTTTGACTCCACAAGGGACTGGTTTTAAA
Organism: Pinus albicaulis; assembly: GCA_034641835.2. Lineage (NCBI taxonomy): Eukaryota > Viridiplantae > Streptophyta > Pinopsida > Pinales > Pinaceae > Pinus > Pinus albicaulis. The sequence goes on from CM076579.1 coordinate 754,040,348, forward strand.
GCTTTAAATCTAATTAGATCTATAAAATCTCGTAAATCTTAACAAGTATTTGGTTGTCTAGTTGTGTCTCCTGAATTGGTTGATCTCCAACCAGTTCTCTTTCTTCATTTTCATTAGTGTTTATCTCCCTTAGCTTGCAAGGAGACAACTTAGATAGAGAGATTGGGGGTCAAGGTGAAAAACCCCGATCTGAGCCATTGCCGCAGTTCCTAGACATTTTGTGCGACAACAAAAGGAAATATGGAACCTCTACAAGTTCATCTTCTCATGAAGGCAAAAAAGATGGACATGCAAAGTAACATTTGAAGTATATCTATTTCCATAGTCAAGTTGATTATGTTTCTGATAAGTATGACAAATCTGTATGCTTGAATGGAAGAAAGAGTTGTTGTGCATATTGTGGTCTGTGTAACCATGATGTTTCGAGATGTTGGAAGAGGATGAAGGCATACAGGAAGAAGTTGAAGCAAAGGAAACTTACAAGAAGGTGCAAAAGACTTTCACACATTGCCAGAAGAAGGGGCAAGTTGTTTCCCAATGTTGGACATTGCATCCAAATAATCATCCCAAGCACATGAGGCAAGAGGATAGAAAGACTGACGAAATTGGAACCAAAGATTCCATCATTGATATGAGAACAAATGTTTCACATGAAGAAGATTTTCAGCAGCAAAAGTTGCCGTGGAAGTGGCTTGGTAAGAAGTGGTTTGACTTCTTAACCCAGTAAGACATACATTCATTTGTACATATGAAAATTTCAGTTATGTATGAAATTATGTTGTAAACTCACGTTTGTTTGAGCCACCTTGGATCGATGATCAAGGACATGATGTTCAACTACCTACTATCAATTTCTTGCCATAAATTTCTGAGTGAGTGCAAGGAAGACAGTTCTTGACAGGAGGACAAGAGCATCTAAGAAGGGCAAGTGTTGACTATCTTTGAGTTCTGGTTCAAAGGCACTAAGCCATGCAAGACAAGTGTATGGAGGCTGAAAAATGAGGGTGATGTACTCTCATCTATTGTATAGATTAGGTAATCAGTATTTTGCGGTCTAAAAGATTCCCAATGGGGAGGTGTGATCAGATTTGGATCATGGACCTAAGTGATAGCTCAAATTTTGAAGTGTTCGTAAGTGTGTTGAACCTAAGCGACCAGATAGATATCGTCTTCTTGATTCTGGCGCCGCAAACGGTTCGAAAAACTGACATTGTATGAAGAAGTTATCGCAATTTGAAAAGTCTAGTAAACTGCAATTTTTGGCCTTCGAACAAGTTTGACTGAGTTTTGAATATTAAAAAAAGAGAGAATATTCCTTCTGGGACAGTAATATTGTGACAAGTGTCAGGGTGTTATTCGCAGATGGATTGTACGTGGTTTGGGAGCCAATTAGAGGTCGCCACATGGCAGGCCCGAAAGTCACCACATCGCCCAAGTTTGATGGTCTAAAATTTTTGGAGCGGACCGGAGTCAACCGCATGACCTCTTGCTTGCAGCGCCCCTGCCTTAACCGCCCAGGCTATGGTTTAGTTCTTAACCATACAATTCTTTGGGTTTTATTTAGATTTGAACGGTTTTGCAACTAGGGGTTAGGACCGCTGGCGGTCCCAAGCCGCCGACAGTCCGATTATATGTGTTCACATGTTAACAGTAGCCAAACCACAACATTAAATTTTATGCAACGTTTAAAAACCCGCGACATTAAACACAACCTTATGTGCTTTGTCACATGCCTCTATTTACGGTTAAGCGCTGGCAGTTAAAGACATCCGCCGGTGGTTACGGTTCCGTTAACAACTTTGAAGACCGCAGAGTTTTAGGCGGGACATGTGTCCAACCTAACAACCCTTAGTAAATGCTACAGTTATATTGGCAGATAAAATGGCGCGCTCCAAAATTTCGGAGTTTGGCCAAATATAACTGGAGTTAAGTTCAGTTCCTCCACTTTTAGTGGAGTGTTTTGAGGAGTCACTAGGCAAAATCAGTTTAGGCTCTATCTTGAGCTAGATTCGTCCATTCTGAGAGTGTGAATATTCAATTTTGACTATCTCATACATTCCAAACTCATTGGTAAGGGTTGCAGAGCCATTAAAGGACTTTTGAGCATGTTTTTTTCTTCAGAGAAGTTCTAGGGGCCATTAGGGCCACCATGGGCCAGCAGCAGTTTGAGGCCTAGCCAGAGCATCTAGAGGCATTATTCAAGAATCCAATAGTCAATTTTGGATGTTTCAGACATTATGGAACTAATGGTGTGGTTTTCAGAGCCTGTAGAGGACTTTTGAAGGCCGATATTCTTCAGAGAAGTTCCAGGGGCCACTAGGTCCATCTAGTGCCAGTAGGAGAATGAGGCCTATCTAGAGCAGCCAATATCCATTCTCAACAAACCAATAGTCATTTCTGACTGTTTTGATACTTCTGAATCCATTGATGGAGCTTGCAGAAGCTTTTGGGGACTTCTGAAAGTCGAGATGCTTCAGAGAAATTTTCTGTGACCCTAGAGCTAGGGGTGCCACCTGGAGGCGAAACCGTAGCAGCTGGAGGCAAATTTAGGCAAGTGAATAATCTATTATGACTAATTTTAGCATTCTGAATCCATTAAATGGATTTTCAGAGCCATTTGAAGACTTCTAAAGGTCGAAGAGCTACAGGGAAGTTTTGGGCAACCCAGGGCCATTAATGGATGGAGGCCTAGATTGCGGAGCCAATGCTCATTTTGAGTAAATAATCAGTCTGTTTTGGATTTATGATAGGTGATGGAGATTGTCAAAAAGGTTTTAGGGACATAAATGGATTTCTAAGGGAGTTAGTGCCATAGAGAAGCTCAGGGTAGCTCGAGAGCACTAACTCAAGAAAACAAGTATAAGGGAGCCAAGGTTCATCTTCAGAGAGATTTCAACCGTTCCAGGGATATCAATTGTATTCTAAACCCATTGGTTTAGTTCATATAACCATTGGAGTTGATTTTGTAACTTGTAAAAGAAATTTGCCATAATCCCAAAGAGCCAAGTCAATTTGACAAGAGCTGAAGGAGACATAGCCCACGATATTCGGGTGAACTCCTTTATTAAATTTGTTGTTATGTGTTGATGTTTATTTTTTACATCATATGGTTGTTGCACATGTTTAATATCAGCAAAAACAAATGGACTCAAAGCACTTAAAAAGCTAAAAAACATACACCTGTTTCAAGTATAAATTTTTGCACAAGTCAAGTATAAGCTAGATCTTTTATTTGTTTAACTGAGTGGGAGGTTTTTGGAAAGAATAACAAGTTATCCAACCCGTTTTCAGATCAAGGGGAAATCCATGCAATTGTCACTTGAGAGGGAGCTAGACTTGCATGCGAAGGAGGAATTGTTGGTTCCCAAAGATGAATCTCTAGATGTGGATCAGCCACAAGAGGAGGTTCATGGAGCAGAGGAGTCCACTCGCGCAGAGCCAACCATCAAAACTGGAAGAAGGTGTACCACAGAAGCTGATAGGCTGAGACTTGATGCTGCATAGAATGTAGGAGCCCCTAATTCACAGTGCAGACAAAGACAGTCTCTTGAATGATTTACTGGATACATTGCTCTCATGAGAAAATGTATTGTGACTGAGCCATCTTCCTTTCAGGAAATAGTGTAGGAGCCCACATGGGTAGATGCAATGGTGGAGGAGTATGACTCCATTGTCAAAAATAGTGCTTGGGAAATGGTTCCAAGGCCGGTTGATAAATGAGTGGTAGTTTCGAGATGGATCTACAAGGTAAAGCAAGTTGCAGATGGGAGTGTTGAGAAATACAAGGCTAGATTTTATGGCCTGGGGATTTTCACAGATCAAGGGAATATATTATGAAGAAACCTTTGCACTTGTCGTAAGGTATTCTTCCATAAGGACCATCCTTTCTCTTTCAACGCAGATGGGCTGGCACATTCATTAGATGGATGTGAAGACTGTGTTTCTCAATGGGATCATTGAGGAAGAGGTGTACATAGAGAAACCTGCAGGATTTTAGATCTTCAACAGCGAGTCGCATGTGTGCTGACTCAAAAGAGCGCTCTATGGGCTGATGCGAGCACCCCGTGCTTGATACACTCAGATAGACAACTATTTCACCAGACTAGGCTTCACCAAAAGTGAAGTGGATGCAAACCTATACCAAATTATGGTGGAGGGTAAGATTTTAATCATTTTTCTTTATGTTGATGATTTAATATTGACTGGTGATGAGAAGTTGATACACTCATGCTATGCGTTTAATTATCTGAGTCAAGCGATGGTTAAACCTACCAAGCTCTTTTGGAAGGCAAGAAAGCATGTCCTAAGATACTTGAGGGGCACATATGAGTATGGCTTATGGTACAGACAGACGGATGAGGTGAATTTGCATGGCTTCACGGATGCAGATTGGGCAGGCAGCCCATCGAACAGAAAGAGCACATCAGGGGGGATCTTTAGCATTGGATATACAACTGTTTCTTGGTACAACAGGAAGAAGAGATTCATGGCACTCATTTCAGCGGAAGCGGAATACATGGCAGCAAGTCAAGCTGCATGTGACACTATCTGGAAGAGAAATATCATGGTTGGTTTGTTTGGTTCTCATTTAGATCCGACAATGATTCATTATGATAATCAGAGTTGCATCAAACTCTCGATTATTCCTATGTTTCATGATAGATCTAAGCATATAGATATCCGGTATCATCATATCAGAGATTGTGTGCAGAGGAAGATCATGTTACTTTAGTACATTCCTACAGAAGATCAGGATGCAGATATTCTAACGAAGGCACTCACCAAGAGAAAATTCGAATATCATAGAGACAAGATCGGGGTGAGGGATAATCCCTTTCTTGTTGAGAGGGAGTGTTGAGATTCAACAAGAAGGTCCTAGTGAAAATTATGCACCTATACTGGGATGGAGCCTCAAGCTATTTTTAGGTGGATTTCTATTTATAGATGCAAGAGAAAATTCTATTTATAGATGAGGTCTATTTATAGATGTATGTGCAAGTTCTATTTATAGATTGCATGTCTATTTATAAGTGTATGTCGACTACTATTATCCCTTAATATTAGTTGGACAACAAAAAATAATCTATTCTCAATGAACACTTGGAAATAGTTAACTAAAGTGGAAAATCACTTAGCTATAGGAATTGCGAGTTGAGTGGTTGGTTGGTGGGACATGCAAGTGGACTTAGTTGTAACTGAGTGATTCGAAGTTGTAACAGAGTTGGAAGTGTAGTTATGAAGGTTGTATAGTAGTTTAACTCAGTTAAGTGAGTTAAACTCAGTTGTGCTAGTTGTAGCTGAAGATACACTAGTGAGAGATAAAGTGAATTAATTATTAATTAATTCACAGTCAGTGGTCTCACATGCAACTGAAGATTTACTATTCTTAATTACATGCATGTCAGATCCAGTGGAGACCCAATTGAGATGTAGGTGAAAGGGACAGATTGACTATCAGTTGTGACATTATCGGTTGCACACATGCAACCACACACACATTGGATGTGCCCATGAGGATTGCGCAGTCAAGGCAAGCACGATTCCATTCATTCAAGGATTGCTATCAGCTGGGATTGCGCAGTGGAGGCAGGTCGTCTAGAGGCAATAAATTGGCTAAGGAACTTGCCAATTTTTGTATGACAGTGTGAGACAGTTAGCTATTTTACTGAGAGCTCTGAGTAGAGCTTTTTATGTAATTGTTTCATGATCCATGATATAATACATAATAGAAGATAGTGGGGTTTTTAGCTATATGCTTTCCCCGGAGTAAATTATCTGTGTTATGTGTGATTGATCTTTCTTCATGATATTTCTATTGACGATTGTGTTTTAAATTCCACAAAGATTTTGTAGAAGTGATTCTGTATTTAAAAATGGCATATAATTGTTAGATTAGGAGAATCTGAGAAATACATGTTTTGTATTAAAATTTCTACATTGATTTGGATTCTTCAAGGCAAAGTTATGCCCAATCTCCCACAATGGCCTAATTATGGATTGGTTCAGTAGAGCGAACTTGTGTGACGTGCCACGTGTCAGTGTTTCCTCCTTTGGCTCTGGAATTGATACAGAGGGAACTACAGTCTGTGTGCTTGTGGAAATTTTTTACAGAATTCCAATCCGATGCTCAGAGAGAGAGTTATGACGATTTTCCCACGGTCACCTCTTTGAGATGAAATTCGGGACCCTGAAAAAACCCTAACTTCCATAGATCATATCTCCAAAAATATTGTGAACCAAGATCTGAAATTTTTACAGGAAGTTCCTCAGGGTTTCGGCTTCACTCTTTAAAAATTTCAGCTTCTGAACCTTCGTAGAAAAATAATTATAGCGCAAATGCCACAATGACCTCTTTTAGGTGAAATTTGGGAGCCTGAAAAAAAACCCTAACTTCCACAGATCATATCTCCGAAAATATTGGGAACCAAGATCTAAAATTGTTACATGACATTCCTCAGGATTTCGGCTTCACTTTGTAAAAAATTCAGCTTTTGAACCTACGTAGAAATTTTTTTTAAAGCGAAAATGCCACGATGACCTGTTTGGACTTGGAGCAGCAAAGCCCTAGAATCCAAAGCTCTGATACCAAATGTTATGAAACCAACTCAAAAAATAGAAAAAAAGAGAGATCAACACCTTGGAAATAAGCCACTTCAAGGGGGCAACCTCCTTTACATTACATAAATGAACAATTCTTGGATGATACACATGACAAAACCTCCTTCTATATATAGGAGTCCATGGGGCCACAATATAATCCTGCCGACCTAACCATAATAATGTAAGGGCACAATAATAACAATATTGGGATTACAGTGGTACAACAATAACAATAAGGGGGTTACACTAACAACAATAAGGGACTATACTAGTAATATAGGGACCTAATATGTTTGCCCTTCTTCTTCCTCTTGTCCTTTGCTTGGATTCCTAGAACTTGTATTTCTTGTGTGATGGTCAAATGGTGCCTTTGTGGAGGAGGTGGAATGCCTTTATATAGTGATTTTCCTGTCCATAATGAGTGTGCCTCTTCACTAGGCCGAATTGACTTAAGGGAGGGCCGACTTGACTAACTTGGAGACAAAAATTTCAATTTCAAATTTCGAAAATTTCTCTTTTAAATCTGACATGAAGAACATGTCTTATATAAATCCTTTCAAGGGCTAGATAATCAAAATAACATTAAGAACATGTATTTCAATTTTTTTTTTATATTACAAGGAAATAAAATAATTATGAAGACCGACCATAACTACAAAAATTCAACTGCTTGACACATTGCAACGAAAATTTAAAAGACAACAATCAAATTGATACGTATTGGGGGGGGGGTTTGGACTTGACCCATTGCAACGAAAACTTAAAAATCAACCATGAAATTGACACACAGTGGGAGTGGACTTTATCCATTGTAACGAAAACATTAAAATCAATTATCACATTCACACATAGTGGGGTTGGGTTGCTATTCGAGTATCGACATAGCCCCTGTAGCAAAAAATAAATAGTTAAAAATAAATAATTATGAAAAAAACTAAACAAAAAAAATTAAAATTTAAAATTTAAACGAAATTAAAGAAATGAAAGTTTTAATAAATAAAAATAAATAAAATAAAACATAAAAAAATATTTAAAAAAATTAAAAAACGACAATAAAAAAATCAATCATAAAAAAAATTATAAACAAACCAAAAAATAATTTAAGCATAAATTGTTTTTTTTTAATAACCAAAAACAACCTTTAAAAATAAAAAACTGAAAAAGAATAAAAAATAAAAGAAAAAGTGAAAAAAAAAATATCCCCCAAAGAACCCCCAAAAGAACAAAATTAAAGAATGGTAAAATTTTAACAAATATAAATAAAAAAAATAGAAATAATTAAAACAAAATTACAAAACATATTTTTTTTAAATTAATGTTTTTTATTATTTAAATATTAAATATTAAATTATATTCAAAATAAAAAATAAAATATTTTTAAAATATTAAAAAATCATTAAAGAATAAAACTATATATATATATATATATATATATATATATATATATATATATATATATATATATATATATATATATATATATATATATATATAGTGCGTAAAAAAATATACTAAAAATATATATGAATCTTTTAAAAATATATAATGAAATGATATTTTAACGTTCACGAGACTTAAAATAGTTTACAGGACCATCAGTTCCCTATTTTTCGCCCTTTTCAATTCAAACCTTTTCCTATTCAAATTGATGACGAGCTGGCCCAATATTCCAACAATCTCCTTGTCGAAAAGACAATGCCAAGAAACTAATGCTTACATATTTCTATAACTTTCTCTAATGTCTTTGAACGCATCACATTCCAAAATGAAATGTTTTTTCGATTCCATTGCCTTAGACATGAAAAACATACACACATGTTCTTCCCAAGCTTCTTTAAGCCTTTTCCAACGTCTTGTTTCACACTGAAGTTGATGCGAGTTGGTTCTTAATTGAGCAACAAGAACCTTTTCCCTCCACGGAATGGTAGCCCAAATGTACTCTTTTTGTTGGAGATCACACGTAGGGTTGAATTCGTCAATGCAGTACTTATTCTTTCTACCCAACTCTTTTCCCCATACCCGTCTACGAAATGTCTCCATAACAAAACTTTTTAACTCCTTGTGATTTGTGGGACACACATTGACATAGATATTCCATTTTTGCATCCATGAGTAGTTTTGTCTCATCCATGTTTTCTTTCTTTCACTCAAGCCTTCATTGAAGATAAAATTAGGCCATCTACCTACACATTTGCTTAATTCTTTTTAGATATCTTATGAGCCGCACCATAACAATTGTTTCGATGGGAGCTGCTCTTGTTTCACTCAACATTATCTCATAAAGTACCAAAATTTCTATTTTGAAGTTGCTCATGATCAAGCATTTATGGATTTTCTCAATTTGTTTCCATTTTGAGATGGGGGTGTTGCTAGCCCACAATTCACACCCATATAACATCACTGGAAAAACTAGGAGACCAAAAAGCACTTTAATCGTTTTCCAATCCCATAACTCTGCCTCTCTACATATGTTTTGAAGAGCAAACAATGCTTTCCACCCTCCTAAAATTATCTTCTTTATACAGTCCTCCCAATTAAGTTTGTTGTTGAAATCAATCCCAAGGTACTTGTACTCATTTACTTTTTCAAGAATGTTACCTTCAAATAAGAACATATGTTGGCTCCGCTTCCTTTTATTAGAGAAAATCATTATTTTGGTTTTTCTAGTATTGACTTGCATCCCCACTGCTCTACAAAAATGCTCAAGGGAATATAGGTGCATCTGTAATAGATGGGACGATTTAGAAATTCATACAATATCATTAGCATTAAAAAAACTTTATCACAAACTCCCCCAGCCGAACACCATCTCCACCTTAGTTTTAGTCACTCTTTCAATTTATCAATATATAAACCAAAAAGAGCAGGGGATAGAGGGCAACTTTTCTTGACTTCGATGTCACTTCTAAAGCTTTCTGAAATACCCGTTGAGGTTCTAATTTTGACTTTCACCTCTTCATAAAGTCTATGGACAATGACTCTATAATGCAAAGTAATTTCAAGTTCTTCCATTCTACGCAACAAATTATCTATAGGGACTTTGTCCAATGCATTTTTGAAGTCAACAAAGCAACAAAATACTTCTTCTACCCCCCCTAAACATTTTCAATAATGTGTGTCAACGTGATACCATGATCCATGGTAGAATGCTTCAACCGAAAACCCGCTTGTCCTTTTGCCCACTTTTATTTTACTTCTTCCCACTCACTGATTCTATTTTCTATGATGTTGCCGAAAATATTTGGAAACAAAGGGTTGAACATAATGGTTCTATAATTGGAATGATTATTAATGCCTCCACTTTTAAAAAGGGGTATTGCTAGGCTAGTTGTCCAGTCTCTTAGGAGTCCTTGTTGAATGATGTTGAATATTTCCATGATTTATGGTGCAATAGTGTTTTGAAGTGCTTTCAAGCAAGAAGGGGCCACACACATCATAGGGAGCAAAGCCACTAGATGGTATTAGAAGTTGAGATTGATGTTTGAGCTAGATCTATTTCTTCCCTTATGGCCTTATGGTTCATTCCTGTGTTCTTTCAACCTTGGCCCGAGTTGGTGTGTATGACTTATTGAGGAGATTTGGGGTGAAAAGTTTTCATTAGTCAGAAGGTTTAGAGGATGAGTTGGTGTCCTCTTTATTTTGGCTATTTTTTTAATGTTTGATTTTATTGGTTTTTTTTTCTTTTTTTATTGTTTGATTTTATTGTTTTTATTTTAATGTTTTTTTTTTAAATATTTGTTTGTATTTTTTTTTTTAATAATTAAATTTTTAATCACACAATTTTTTTTAAATTTCTAAAATGCAGTTTTTTAATTGTTTAATATTATTAGTTTTTGTTTATTATTATAATAATTTTTATTTTAAATGGTTTATATATATATAGCTATTTTTTTAAAACATTTTTGTTTTGCTTTTTTTTTTTAACTTAAAATTTTATGTGAGTCGTTATTTTGGAAAAAAATTAAAGTGTTATCATTTTTTGACATAAAATTCATAAAAAAATCTTGAAATTTGCTATTTTTTCAACATTTTTTTGTTTCAAAATTTTCCACATGTCTTTTTTAGCGAAAAGGTCTTGAAATGTGTATTTTCTTAATTATATCTATATGAAAAATGTGTATCTTTTTTTTTGTATGTCGATGATCTATTCATTAATAAAAAAAGGAGTACATAGATAACAAAAAGCAATTGGTCTCACCCTGACCAGGTTTGTTGACCAATGCTAGCTAGGCATTACATATAATAAACAAAAATACTAAAGGGAGCTGTCCAGAGCCTGAGAGGCCAAAAGCACGAGAATACAACCAAAATAAACAAAACATCTGCCACCATACTTAATCATCTGAAGGAAAAAAATATGGATTTTCTAGCCCTATCCTGAGAGGGGAAGGTGGGAGATACGAGCATCTAACATGCTGCTCAAAGTGAGCTAGCCAGGTTTCCATCTTGTTTACCTTTTCATCCAAAATATATCTCCCTCGCCAAACTACCACTACTATTTCACAAACATGGCATTGAAAATAATGCAATTTATTCAACATCCCCATCACTACTTAATGCTCCTCCTTGCAGGTACCATCTTGTGCCTCCATATTGCAGAAATTGAACAAACTCGCACTAAGCAATGCAGCTACCATGATGACAATTTATTGTTAATTTTGAGTTAACATGTTATTTTCTTAGGTTAGTTACTTCATTAAACCATTTTCCCATTAATCCATGAGCAGTCAGATTAATCATTATCATATGACAGTAATTGAAGAAAGAACATAAATGATTGAAGAAGACAAGTTAAGACAAGAGAACACAAGGATATGTCTCAAGCTAGGGAAAAACCCCAAGATGGGGAAAACCCTTGATCAAATCTTCTTATTATTAATATCAAATGTTCAACATAGAGAGAGAGAGTATAATAACTTAAAGCCAAGATGACTTGCCAATTTTGTAGATCCAATATCGTTTCCCTAAAAAAGTAGATGGCACAATAAAACACTATAATTTTGACATACTGTTTTAGTGATCATATTGCACCTTCCGAAAGCGTGGTGAGGTTAGGGACTACGGTTCTATCCCTGGGTCCTATGTAACTTGAGCTTTGGTTAGGGCACACCGGCAGCCCTAAATATTGCTCCAAAAATTGTGATTCGTTTCCAAATTGACTGCCCCTTTTCGCTATCCCTTCTAAGCCTTCTTTACACATTTTTTAACCTTGGTATCCTCTTCAAGGAATCATATAGCCTGCAACCATGCTACTACAAGAGGCCAGAGCCTCTTTTCAAAGGGAAATCACCCTCCATTCACCTGCACTGATCTCTGTGTGGATGTGGCTAAGATAGCAGGAATTCATTAGGCCTCTCGGCCCTCCAAAAAAGTTCTCACTCACATTTTCAATACACAAAATCCACACATCCCATAATAGAAGAAAAATACACTACTAACTGTCCATAGAACCATCCTTACTTACCTTTGAAATATGCGACCTCCTCAACAGAATAACCTGCAACATAAATTGTCTCAAGAGATGCCAAAATACCCTTCTTCCTGGGTTCGTCTAGCTTGGGATATATCTTGATGGGATTGCCCATTGGATGATTCAAATGAGGTTTTAGAGCACCTCTATATGTACAAATTGGTGAGGGTTAAAATACATGTTGTTTGGGCCTTTGGAGCCTACATGAAGGTGATGCCAACCTTGACAATTTGCACATGAGAGAGATTAAATTTAAAAATAAATTTCTCCTTAATTTAGGTTGGTTTTGGTACTCTCGAAAAGAGGGATTTAATTAAACAATTATCTTGTTCAAAGGAGCTGCCCAAAGTGGAATTTGGCCCTAGTTGCTAATTTTCAACACTCCCTCTCAACTAGGGAGAATTCCACCTGCCAATCCATGCCATCTTGTCATCATGATCCATATCTGCATCCCATCTTATCTTTGCTAAATAGTGATATATATAATGAGGAAGAATTGATCGAGAGTGAGTCATAAGACCTTGCCATTCTCCACTGACAAAATTCAGTCCACATAACCAGGGGTCGAACCCAAATCGGGCTTGATCCTAAGTGATCAATTTTTTGAACATCATGCATCCTAGATATAGGGAGTACGACAGTACATGATGTGTCCATCGATAGTGCTATGGTCCCTATTCACTTTTCACAACTCATAGGTGTTAACTTGATAAATCCCTTCTGCAGATAGAAGCGATCTCCCTTGAATCCTGAAGGAAAACTAGAAACAAACAGACAAAACAATAGCTCTTTCATTAACATATAACTAAAACACGAAACATGTAGTATGCGAAGGATCACTTACTATTAACGAAGAGCTTGTAGAATTCCTTTCAGTGCTTTCCATAACCAGTTTTCCCTCAATGCCTTAGAGGCTTTACAAATTCTTTTCACAACTTCTCCATGATGTTTCAAAATAGATCTGCATAGACAAAACATTCAAAGGGATCAAAGCATCTCACATATGAAAGGAAAAGTAAATGAAATCCATAATTTAGCATACAAAATATAATTTAATCAATAATTAGTTATAAACCATGTGAGTGATCAAGGAATCCCACAAATAACATCAAAATAAATGCAATTAGGAAAGAAAAATTGAATTTGTATTAAATTCAAAGGGAGACCAAGCTTACAGCCTGGTTTCCTTGAAGTCACAAGCCTCTTCCAATGGTCTCCTCTCCTTCCCTTGATGATAAACTCTTCAGACCCAAGCCAAAAACATGAGTTTACAAATCCCAATCGCTCATTCCTTTATACCTATGCTCAATTTATAGGAAGGACGAGGAGGTTTTTAGTTCCACTTCTCAAGGGATATGATCGTTAAGGAAAGGATATTAGTTACATGTACCAAGGGATGAGCCGCAGGTATGTAGTGGTTCCAGGTTTCTAATTTGGATAAGATTCCTCAACCAAAGCTTCTAGAACTTTTTTATTTTTACCTATGTGAATAGACCTGTGCAATTTACAGTGGAAGAAAATGCACATATTTGCGCAATTTACAATGGAAGAAATTGCACATGCACGGGTTTTGTTGAGGAAAACTACGTAGATGCTTAAAAAGGGTTTTTAAGTAGTGTAACCCAAAATTCCTTTCATCCCTGGTATTATATTACTTGAATCTTCATAGGGGATTCACTTGAGACACTCCATCGGATGGAAAGATATTTGAATTGACAGTTATGGTGACAAATTTTAGTGTAACAACTTGCCCCCTAAAGTGCAAAGCCAAATTTTTTTTTTTGATGACTGAAGTGCTTTTTGATGTCAAGATTAGAGACCAATTGGTTGAGGACCTGAAATAAACAATCAAGGATTACCATATCATGCTTTCATATAAACATCACTGAGGTAGGAATTCCCATACTCAAAGTAAACATAACTCGATGAACAAGTAGGGAAATACACAAAGATCCATGTCAAAGGTAGAAATAGTATGGACACAACCATCAATGGATATATATTTACAATCATGAATATTTAATAACTCCATGCAACCTGGATGGATGAAACTAGATCTAGGGTATTGATATCCATCTCTCTCGATCCATAGTATTAATCTAACCATGCGAGTGAATGTCTCGAAGTCGAACATGGTAGAAACCACTTGATTACCGATCAATGACATGAACCATTAACGAGTGCGAGATAAACCACCAATAATGACATTGGCTCTCAAGTACTTCCAGTACAATCTATGAATTGTGATTAATTTTTTTGAAGTCAAACACCCATAGAATCATTCAATCGAAGGCTAATGTTGAGAACCTATCGTCGAAAGCGAGAAACTTGCCATTAAGGCATGCAGGCCCCGAGGTACTGAAAAAGGTTTCTAGATAAACTTCCTAGATAGTGAGTTAAAGCCGATAGGAAGTGATCCATCATAGGGGGGCCTACGACACAAAACTCATGTCAAGTTTTGAAGAAAAATTTGGAGTAATTCAGTACTGACTCAAGGATGATTGACGCAATTGAAGGTTATGATTTGCAAGGTAATTTTGACTGAGGTTAGACTTATCTTGAACATATTGGCGACATGACACCTAGACTTGGCAGCATTTGACTCAATGATATACCAAAAACCAGCTAAAGACTTTCAATGAGGTTTGATTAACTGTGAGACAAATGAATTTCCCAACTCAGACACAAATGTGATAGTGTGTCATGTTCAAGAGCGACATACTGCCTTTAATAATATGAAAACAAATGTTTCTTCTCAATTCCCCCCCACAATTACTGGCAAGTACCTCTTTATTTTTACACAAGCTTGAGGAGGATAACATATGTTTTTCATATATGCTCATCCTTCGGACGAGTCCTCTGAAGAATTTTTAACAAACCCTAGGAAGGAGTGGTTCAGTCCCGTTATAACCGATGACTCCTACATTGTTTAAGTTTTACGAGTCTAGTGTATGGTTAACTCGAAGTCGTTTTCATGTTTAAAGAGTTTGAAAATACACAAAAATAAAACTCATGTTGTTCTTTCAACGTAGCTTTTTAACGAGCCCGAAGAAAGTAAAACTCAGTGTTTCTCATTTTTAGGGAGTCAGAAGAAAAACGTAAGAAAAATCCAAATGTTCTTTTTCATAAATTTAATCCCTCAAGCCCAAAAAAAGATAAAATAATGCACAAGAGAACTCTATTGACCATGCTTAGTTAATGCATGCCTTTTTCGTAAATAGTCTAGTTCGGTCGAGAAAAGGGGTAAACTTATATAGAATATATGACTGTTCATTTACTTTTACAAGTTCAAATAGTCAAGTACTCAACGATATTTTCATGTTTAGAGAGTCCTAAAAGGGCTTAAAAGAGAACTCGAAGGTTTCGTTTTTTTCGTAATTTTTAACGAATCTAGAAAAGTGATAAAAATGTACTCATATCACTAAATTTCAATTCAATTAACGAGCATGAAAAGACGAAAATAACTCAAAATTTTCATGTGTTTTACGAGCATGAAAGATAGAAAAAGAATCTTGGGATTTTCATGAGTTTAACGAGTCTTGAAAATAATTACTGAAATGGACTCGAGATAGGTTTCATTTTTATACAAGCTTGAAAGAGATGAAAAAATATGCTTTAGAGCGGTTTCATTTTTACACAAGCTTAAAATAGAGAAAAATTTGTGCTTGAGATGAGTTTCAATGCCCCCCAAACATAACCTGCAAGGGCGCATGCCCTCGAAGCTTAATTTCATTCTCCTAAGTAGACTACTGATTACTAATAGCTGGATGGAATGAAGATCCATTTATGAGATGAGATGAAAGACTCGACTCAATTAGGGGAGGATTTGTTTCATTTTTGACGAGGCTGACACAGTAAAATAAATATCCTCAGGAAATATTGTTTCATTTTTTAACGAGCTTGACACAAAAAAAGGATGTATGCTCATGGGAATCTGTTTCATTTTTTAATGAGGTTGACACAATAAAAGAGCCATCCTCATGAGGACTTGTTTCATTTTTTAACGAGGTTGACACAGTAAAATAACCATCCTCATAAGGGTATGTTTCATTATTTAATGAGGTTGACACAGTAAAAGAACCATCCTCATGAGCTTGTTTCATTTTTTAACAATGTTGACATAGTAAAAGAACCATCCTCATAAGACCTTGATCATGGCTTCCAACTGGAAGGAACACATGCCAATAGAGACACCTTGATCATGGCTTCAAAGAGGTCTTCATCAGAAGGAAGAACAATTATTTGGAAGCAACACATGTCAAGGGACTCAATAGGGATAAGAACATCACGTTCAAATACCCCCATGGAGGTCACCATGTCAATTACCAGATATGAGTCAAAATAAGTCTAGCAAACATTGAGAGGCTCTCTGACATCCTTAATTTAATACATGTGTCTGGTTGCCACATAATTAACCCATGGAGGGGTAGATACCACTTCCATATAAGTAACATTCGAGGATGTCAAATTGATGGTAGTCGACTCAAGATCAATGAATGAAAGTTGGTCAATAGTCATAATGTTTCCATTGTGAGCGGAAGACGTGACACAAAAGATTGCCGATACGATAGCTTTCATTGCACAGACATAGTCTCACCCAAGGAGAAAATTCAAATCCAAGGGGCCTTGGACTACCACAAGATCAATATAGACAATTTTACCTTCCAAGGTAATCGGAAACTTAGGAAGGATCCCTAAAGGTTCACTAATGGTTATGTTAAAAGCTGACAAATTCTGTATAACAGGCACAAGCTGAGGGGAACCCAAAGCTTGCCAAGAAGTTGAGGATAAAATACTAACAGAAGCACCTTCATCTACATTTGTGCAATGCACATTCTTACCAAAAAACTTCACAATGATTTGGAAAGGGATGGAATAAGGAAGATGAGGTTGTGTAAGTCTATTCCAATAAAAAGGAAATGCCCTTAGTACTTGGAGGGGGTTCGATGGAAATAAGTGAAATTCCTCCTTGTGTAGAAGAATCTGATGTAACAAAAAGAACCAGACTGGTATGACTTTCACTCTATAGAGTGAGAGTGGGATCGACCAAACATGGAATCGATTCAACCACTTAATCAACTAACAGTTGATCAACCTGAGTGATATGTGTTTCACTCTCCAATGGAAGAGTGGGATTGACTGTACTTGGAATTAGATCAATCACTTTGTCAACCAACGATAGGTTGGGAGAAAGTTTATGGTAAAAAGTTGGAAGTTGTTATTGCGGAATAGTAAGGTTTTACAACAACTTTTAGGATTAATTCATGCGAGGGCAAAGGTGACTATGATGAATCCCTTTGCATAATCTACAAGTAAACTTAAATTTACCCTTTTTCCTAGGAACCTGACAATTACCGGTTGATGGATCAAGTGATTTGATAAGAATTTTCTGATCATACTTCCAAGACCTTAGGAATACTGGGACAATTGATAAGGGAGTGGTCACAAATATTGCAAGGGTTTTTGGGCTTATGATTCATGGTGGAGGTTTCCTTAACATTACCAATAGTTATAGCCATGGTTAGTTGGTTGAATTCTTTCTTATCTTTCTTCTTCTTCTTCTTCTTAGCCACCTGGTTACTAGCATCAAGGCTTTTACCAAGCGAAGAATAAGAAATGGAAGAAGACATGTTGGGTGAAGAAGGTAAAGGGTCAACATGAGGTTGGTGATGTTGAGATGGTGAACTTCGTTGAGGTGAAGCATCTAGTTGAGGTGGAACAATTTGAGTATTTGAGGCCAACGAAGTTGAAAACAACCATACCGGTAAACATATCGTAAATCGAGTTAATGACAATGTAGCCATATAAGGAGGACAAACATTTCCAAAGAAAGGAAAAGGACTAGGATTCTCGTTAAGAGGGGTTCCTTGGTTGGTAAATTCCAAAATTGTTGCCATTAGATTTAGCTACAATGAATTTTAAGTTAAAAAATTTAATAATATTAACAATTCAAATTCACAATCCACACCTAAGGTTTTTAAAAGGTAAAAACAAACAAATGAACACGCACTATCAAATATAGGAGTCAAACCACACACGAATAGTTTTTTTTCACAACGAAATGACTATTTGGTGATGAAATCCAATCTTGTAGAGATTAGTGTGAAAAACCAGCGGATGGAACCAGTTATCCTGACAACCTGCTTAATGAAACAATCTAGTGCAATAAACTCCAGTATGCCATCTCGAGTGAAGATTAAAAGTCCAAGTGAGTCTAATCAACGTTTGTTCCAAGTACAGTGGGACCTTCCATCCACCACTACCTCAGGAAAAATCCCTAAGATTGTGGTCACTAAGGTTACCAACTATCACAATTTAACCTGGGGGGACAGTCGTAGGTCCGACGTACACGCAAGGGCAGAGTAATTAAGCTCAATACCCTTTAGAGCTCCTTGACATGGTAAATCTGAGGTTTACTAACAAGTGACCCCAAGTACCTTTCAACATTACTTGTAATGCGTGCAAATATTCTATCTTTACCAATGAAACATGTACGATTACTTCACCAGGCCCAATATGACCTCATGCTTAACTCTTGTGTAAGAATATATTCCCAGAGAAAAACTGTAATAATTGAATTTTCTCCCTATTGCAATATTCTACTGTTTGTTCATTGCTTTGGAAAGTTTACTCACTTCCATATTCCAAAGTGCTAATCCTAATCTATGTTGGTGGAATGAGCCCTAAAATTGTAAAACTTTCTAGATTGATTTTAATTAACACTATGTTATTTGGTTGTTACTTAAAGGGTAAATGGATATGAAACCAATGGTGTTACGACCCCACCCAAAACTGAATTAAATCAAATAGGATAATGTAATATTTTCACTTCAATGAATCCTGACTAAGTAAGGAGAGAGGTTCCATTCACTTCCAACAATGCAAAAATTGGTAAATAAGAGAAAATATAACAAATTCTCTAATGCACTAATTTCAACAAGAAAATACCAATGCTAATCAATTCCAAGAATTTTTTTTTTGATGTTTAAAACAAGCATAAAAACATGCAAATTCAAATCAAGACTATCCTTCAATGAGAGACATTGTATTTTCAACAGATGAAATAACTTTTTACAACATGCATAAATGAATATATGACGAGATTCACACAACCAATTTTAAAAGTGAAAGACTCTTTTTTGATAGATCAACAAACCAACACAAACTCAAAACCAAAAACTGTAAAGGTAAGTGATTTTCGTCAAAAATACAATCTAAGACACTCATCTAAATCCACGGCTGGATTTTCAGAACGCAAACTATGCAGTTCTAATCTATTATGCACAATACAATTGAAAACTATGAAAATGTAATCTATGCACAATTTTCATTCATATTCCGAAAATGAGAATTCTAAGTTTTGCAAATGTAATCTATGCAAGAGAATTCTTCAAAATAAACACAAGATGATTCCAAATCAGCGAAAGAACAACAAGCCCATTTTCCTTCACCAGTGTAATTAAAGAACCAATCAAGTGTAAGTAAATTCCAAAGGTCAAAAGTAATAACACTCAAAGGGAGATTAACAGTAATAGATTAAGAAACCAAACCTCTGAGTAATGACCAAAAGAAATCAAATTAATAATTTCTCAAAAAGAAAATTCAAAACACCCAATCAACTTAACGGAGACTTAATGAGATTGTAAACAAGCCAAAGGATCATAAAAACAAAAAATATGGACATAAATAAGAGAAACCTTAAGTTTTTCAAAAAATTTATAGGGTTGCGTAGGCAATCATCATAATCCAATGTGCAGATATGCACTCTTTTCTTGAACAGAAACTGCACAAATCGAGAAAATTAAGAAAAAATAAAAAATAATGGTCTCAAACCAGAATTTCCAATTCTTAAAAGGCTCTAAAAGTATCAAAGGTCACAAAAAGACACAAGGAGAACATTCATTCCCCAGTATGGTCACCAATTTATTACCCAGATAAATCCCTTCTATAGACATAAGAAATCTCCTTAGAATCCTAAAGGAAACCTAGAAACAAACAAACAAAAAATTAGCTCTTTCCTTAGCCTATAACTAAAATATGAAACATGTAGTATGCGAAGGATCACTTACCTATTAACAAAGTGCTTGTAGAAGTCCATTCAGCGTTTTCCACAACCAACTTTCCCTTAATGCCTTAGAGGCTTTTCGAATGCTTTTCACAACTTCTCCATGATGTTTCAAAAGAGATTTGCATAGACAAAAACATTCAAAGGGATCAAAGCATCTCACATATGAAAGAAAAAATAAATGAATTCTTTAATTTAGCATACAAAATATAATTGAATCAATAATTAGTTATAAACCATGTGAGTTATCAAGGAATCCCACAAATAACATCAAAATAAAAGAAATTAGAAAAGAACAATTGACTTTGTATTAAATTCAAAAGGAGAAAAATCTTACAATCTCGTTGCCTTTATGTCATAAACCTCTTCCAATGGTCTCCTCTCCTTCCCTTGATGGCAAGCTCTTCAGACCCAAACCAACAAAATTAGTTTACAAATCCCAATCTCTCATTTCTTTAGTCCTATGCTCAATTAATAGGAAGGATGAGGAGGTTTTTAGTTCCACTTCTCAAGGGATATGATCCTTAATAAAAGGCGATTAATTCCATGTACTAATGGATGAGGCGCAAGTATGTAGTAGTTCAAGGTTTATAATTTTATAATATTCCTCAACCAAATATTCTAGAACTTACTTTCTTATTTTTACCTATATGAACAGACTATGCAGTTTACAATGGAAGAAACTGCATAGATTTTTGCAGTTTACAGTGGAAGAAATTGAGCATCAACAGGTTTTGTTCAAGAAAATTGCACAAATGCTCAAAAATGATTTATTAAGCAGTGTAAACCATAAGTCCTTTTGTCCCTGGTATTATTTTACTTCAAGCTTCATAAGGGATTCACTTGAGACACACTATTGGATGGAAACGCATCTGAATTGATAGTCATGGTGACAAATTTTAGTGTAACAATTGGCCATATGAGAGGTACTTGCCATGTGTCCTGGACTACATGGTTAGGATGATAGTGGAACATCGATAGAGAAAGAATGTATCACATCCTTCTCACAACCATGTGTAGGGAAAGGAGAAACCACATTCTACAAACACATGTCACAATCACACGTAGGGAAAGAAAAACCACATCCAACAAACCACACATAGGGAAAGAATAAACCACATCCTACACACATGCAAACCATCGAGAGTAGGGAAAGGATGAACCACGTCCTATATGCATGCTAACCATCAATTGTAGGAACGATCATATACTTGGGGAAAGGATGAACCACATCCCACCAACATGTTAACCATCGATCGTAGGGAATGAGCATCGTACAAGTGGGGAAAGGATGAACCACATCCCAATGACATGTCACATGTGGCAACCAAAAAATTCCTATTTGCTTCTTGTCCGAAGGAGAAGGTGAACCAATCATCCTATGCATATTTCATCAATCATAGGGGAAGGTAAACCACTCACCCTAGACACATGTGTCATCAATCGTAAGGGAATTTGAACCACTCACCCTGTACACAACACACCAATAGGGGAAGGTGAACTATTGATTTTTGTAGCATTGGATGTGCTCTAGCTTCAAGATTTTGTAGAGAGGATAACACACATGCATTTTCCAAGACCCTAAATTCGTTTGGGAAAATTCCACAAGGAGATAATTTAATTAAAATAATTAATCATTTTTAATGTATTCCTAAGTCAAAAATTAGGAAATGTGATTAATTAAATCTCGTGAGAATCTTCTAGATGAAGATGAAGATCGAGTTCAAGTTAATCTTAGCCATTTTTTATTTTTTAATCTTGGTCATTGATGTTTCAACGAGAGATTATAAGAAGGAACTCGATGGGCACTTGGAGAACACACCAATGCATATACTTAGTTTCGCAAGCAGATCGATTTTCTCAATGGCTGAAGTTCGACAAGAGAATATCAAATTAGAGGGAGAGTTGTAGGTTGGAGAGAGAGGGATCAACAATAGTCCGAGAGTGCAGAGAAAAGTCTGCAAGGGGCAGTGCAAAGGAGGGACGCAAATCACCAATGCAGAGGCAGTGATGCAGGCACTACGCAGTGAGGCCAGTAGGGTCAAAACAATGCTATGAAGTGTGATAATTTGTTCAATAAAATTCTCTCAGTGTCTCTTCTTATTTTTTTCTATCTAGAACTTTGTACATGAATTATTAATGAAGAATAATAAAGAAACCCTCATCTGCTGCACCGGTTTTCCCACATTGGGTTTTTCCAGGGATGATTGTCTAAAAATAACTGTGTCATTGTGGTTATATTTGTGCCAGTATTTTTTCTTCCATTTAATTTCCGCAGTGTTTCATTTGTGAAGGTTGCAGTAGAATTTATTTCGATGTTTACTATGTAGCATTGTAAATAACTTGATTTAGAATTAATAATTGGAAGAAATAACATTAGTGGTTGCAGTAGGATTCCGATCTAGGAATTTTCACATGGTATCAGAGCTCAGGTGAAGCAGGAAGAGCCCAATGCTGAGAATAAGAGGGAGTTTGAAAATAATGCATAGGAAATAAATCCAAAACCCATATGGTTTGTGCAGTCTATAGACGGGAGGGAAAATTTTCATGGAAAATTATTTCTCTGAGTGAGTCGACAAAGAAGAAGATTTTCCGGATTGAGATTTTCCAGAGATAGAGAGAGTAGTGCAACAAATTCAACACAGAGCAAAATTCTGCTTGGACGAAATTTTCTGCAGCAGCAGAAAAGTGCCATCCTTAGAAAGGAAAAACAACACAGAAAATTATGGATAGTCAAGAAGCCTCAGAATTATCTTCCAAATTGGAAGATGAGTTTATGTGTCTATCAGGTTCGACATTAGCTGGTATCCGGTATATTGATAATGGAGCTTCATCTCACATGACTGGAGTAAGAGAATATTTCTCTAGCTATCAAGAAGAACATATGGAATTCCAGATCACTATGGGCAACAGAACTAAATGTACTCCAGTAGGGAGAGATGCCATAGAGTTTCAGATGAAAACATGAACCAACATTAGTGCCACTAATGCACTGCATGTGCCAGGATTGGGTATGAACCTGATTTCGGTGTTCCAGTTGCAAGACAAAGGTTATGATGTATACTTCGTAGGAAACAAGGTGTATTTCAAACATCCTAGCTGGAAGAAGGTGATACATATTGGAGCTAGAAGAAACAAGTTATCTAAGTTGCATATTGATTCTCCAATGGCACTAATAGGAAGTAATAGTAACGGTGGGAAGGAGTTGAACGAACTTTGGCACAAGAGGATGGGATACTTACACCATGGAGCACTTATGATGCTCAGAGAGATTATGATAGGATTTCTAGTCCTCAATACCGAGCATGATGACATATGCAAAGGATGCGTACTAGGAAAGTATGCAAAGGCAACATTTCCTAGAATTGATAACAGAGAAAATGGTGTATTGGGCTTGATACACTCAGACATTTGTGGCCCAATTTCCACCAAAGCTCTCATCAGTGGTGAGTATTTAGTCACCTTTATTTATGATCACTCCAGGAAAACCTGGATTTATTTCTTAAAAACCAAGGATGAGGTCTTTGATCGGTTCAGAGAATTCAAAGCTCTCGTAGAGAAAATGACAGGGAAAAAGATCAAGGTATTGCGTTTAGATAATGGTGGAGATTATACATATAAAGACTTCAAATACTTCTGTGCAATGGAATGCATAAAGAGAGAATGGAAACCTACATATAATCCATAATAGAATGAAGTAGCGGAGTAGAAGAACATAACAATAGTTGGGGCATAAAATACTATGTTGTATGACCAAGACTTGCCTAAATTTTTATGGGTAGAGGCATGCAACATAGCGGTGTAAATTCAAAAACGAACTCCTCACAAAGCATTAGGGAAGAAAATGACAGAAGGGGTCTTCACGAGGAAGAAGGAAGAAGTAAGTCATCTAAGGATTTTCAGGAGAGTGGCTTATTGCGACATTCCATACTAGAAGCATAGTAAGTTGGATCAGACTGCAAATAAGGGGTGTCTCATTGAATATAGTGAGACCTCAAAGGTATGCAAGATCTATGTTCCCGACAACATGAAATTGTGGTAAGGCGAGATGCAAGGTTCATGGAAGATAGGGATTTCAGAAGTTCTCGAGAGACGTCTGCATGTGATTAGTCAGTAGATCTTCCATTTGTCCAACAACAATAGGGATAATAGGAAGGACAAACAAGAGGATAGTAAACAGGATCAAGTACAGTGACCAACAAAAGTATTTCCTCAGGAGTATGAGATCCATGTAGTTCTTAGCATATGGAACAACAGGAATAAGAGGAGGATTTGATTGAGACTCCCAACACTAGTGGTAGAACCAGTAGGGAAGTGCGCCAGACGTTGAGGGACACAAAGGAACTTGTCGGAGCTCCTAGAACCGACAAGAGGCAACACAAAAAACCTGGTATATACCAAGCCTTGGCAGCGCAGGTTGAAGAACCCTCTAGTTTTCAGGAAGCCATACAACACTAGGTGTGGGTGGATGCCATGGTAGAAGAATACAGTTCTATCATGATGAATGATGTCTGGGAAGTGGTACCTAGATCATAAGATAAATCAGTTGTAGGTTCAAGGTGGATCTATAAGATCAAGTATGCTGCAGTTGGAAGTGTAGATAAGTATAAGGCTAGGTTCGTGGCGAAGGGGTACACACAAGATAAAGGGATAGACTATGAGGAGACCTTTTCCCTAGTCGATAGATATACCTCTATCAGATCCGTTATATCCCTAACAACTCAGATGGGATGGGAGATTCACTAGATTGATGTTAAGACAACATTCTTGAACGAGGTGATAAAAGAAGAGGTGTATATAGAACAACCTAAAGGCTTCAAGACTCATGAGAGGAGAACTCATGTATGCAGGTTAAAGAAAAACCTCTATGGAATCAGGAATGCACCTTGAGTATGGTATGGTGAGATTGATAGTTACTTGCAACAATTGGGATTCATCAAGAGTGATGTTTGTCCCAATCTCTACTATCTGATGATGGAGAATGAGCCGCTCATTCTAGTATTATATGTAGATGACTTGTTTTTAATAGGGTCATCAAGTATCATAAAGGGTTGCAAGAAGAACCTTGAAGCAATATTCGACATGAAGGATATGGGGTTTATGCATTATTTTCTAGAATTGGAAGTTTGGCAGAAGAATGGAGAGATCTTCCTCAAGCAAGGAAGATATGCTACAAATATTCTGAAGAGATTCAGAATGCAGGATTTTCGACCCATGGCAATGTCCATGATCACCAAATAGAAGAAGATAGATGCATCAGGAGACAAGGAAGTTGACCGCACCTTGTACGGACAACTCATTGGGTTGCTCATGTATCTGGTCAACACTAGGCCAGAAATTCGTTTCGCTATAAACACCCTTAGTCAGTTCATGGTAGAATAAAAAAGGGTACGTTGGGAAGCAGCTAAGGACATTCTTAGATATGTGCGTGGAAGATTTGGATATGGGTTGAAATACACTCGTGGAAATGACGTCATATTGAGTGGATTCATAGATGTAGATTGGGCAGGTAGTTCGGTAGACCGAAAAAGTACCTCCGGGTACTGCTTCAACTTTGGATCAAGGATGATCTCTTGGTGCAGTAGGAAGTAGAAGTCGGTAGAACTGAGCTTAGAATAAACTGAATATATGGTAGCCAACACATCTACGTGCAAAGTGATATGGCTTAGAAAGCTGCTTGTGAGTTTGTTCAGGAAGAATATGGGAGCGAACAATGTTTACTGCGATAATTAGAGCTATATCAAACTCTCTGAGAATCAAGTATTTCATGATAGGTCGAAACACATTGATATCATATGTTACTTTATCAGAGATTGTGTTCAACGTGGGTCAGTACAAATGTAGTATGTTCCCACAGGAGATCAGGTAGTAGACGTACTCACAAAATCTCTTAAGTAGAGCTAAGATCATCCAGTTCAGGGAACAAATGGATATGATAGAGAACTCGTTTCAGTAGTAGAAACATATGGATTCTCAGTTGCAACAAAAACATATGAGAGGGAGTTGCATCGCAGATGCAGTAGTAGAGTTAGCAACAACACATATGCAACACATAATCATAGTTGCGTAGTTATTGGTGAGTAGTGAGGTCAGACATCAACAACGCAATAGGAGGTGATACAGAGTCCGAGTGTTGCTTCAGTAGGTTGCAGCACTTGAGCACATTCCTCGCTAAGAGGTAATGTTGATTTTTGTAGCATTGGATGTGCTCTAGCCTCAAGATTTTGTAGAGAGGCTAAGACACATGAATTCTCCAAGACCCATAAATAATTTGGGAAAATTCCACTTGGAGATGATTTAATTAAAATAATTGATAATTTTTAATGTATTTCTAAGCCAAAAATTAGGAAATGTGATCAATTAAATTGTATTAATTAAATCTGGTAAGAATCTCAATAGAGAACTTTCGAGGTCTAAAATAGGTCTCCTAAGAAAAATGTACAACCTAAATAAACTTTATAAGAACCAATAGGATTCAATATAATGATGTCAACCATGGGGGATGATTCACCATTTTTGAGTAAAAAAGTATAAAGATTAAAAAATAATAAAATAATAAAACTATTTTTTCAACTTATATTTTAAACTTATGTCCCTAAGGTTTTACTCAAATTTCGAGTGGAAGTACTCATTGGATGCAAAATTTAATTCTTCATCCAATGAATATCTATGTTGGATACTTTCGATGAACTCTGCTACACGAAAAATGAGAAATACATAAAACACGTGATTGTAATCACATTTTTCATGTATTTCTCATTTTTCATGTAGCAAGGTTCATCAAAAGTATGCAACATAGGTACTCATTGGATGAGGATTCAAATTATGCATCCAATGAGTGTTCCTGTTCGAAAATTGAGTAAACTCATATGGAGATACGTTGAAAATACGAGTTGAAAAATTAGTTTCTTCTTTTTTCCCTCTAAAATTTGATGATGTAATCAAATCTTATTTTATTATTTAACTTATTATTTTATAATTTCCTTAGGAGGCCCATTTTAGGCCTCAAAATTCCCCTAATTCTAGATGAAGGTGAAGATCGAGTTCAAGTTAATCTTAGCCATCGATTATGTTTTAATCTTTTCCATTGATGTCACAACAAGATATTATAAGAAGGAACTCGATGGGCACTTGGAGAGCACACCAGTGCAAATACTAAGTTTCTCAAGAAGATTGATTTTCTCAGTGGCTGAATCTCAGAAAGAGAATATTTAATTAGAGGGACAGTTGCAAGTCGGAGAGAGAGGGATCAACAATAGTCCAAGAGTGTAGAAATTTTTTTGGAAGGGGCAACGCAGAGGAGGGATGCATATCACCAATGCAAAGGCAATGACGCGGGCATTAGGAAGTCATTGTGTAGAGGGTGATGCAGTGAGGCCAACGTGAGGCTAGTAGGGTCAAAAAAATACTATGAAGTGTGAGAATTTGTTCAGTAAAATTCTCTCAATGCCTCTTCTTCTATTTTGCTATCCAGAATTTTGTACATGAATTATTACTGAAGAATAATAAAGAAACCCTCATCTATTGCATCGGTTTTCTCACAATGGGTTTTTCTAGAGACGATTGTCCAAAAATAACTGTTTCATTGTGGTTATATTTGTGCTAGTATTTTTTCTTGCATTTTCTTTCTGTAGTGATTTATTTGTGAAGGATGCAATAGAATTTATTTTGATGTTTACTATGTAGCGCCATAAATAACTCGATTTAGAATTAACAAGTAGAAGAAATAACATCAGTGGTTGTATTAGGATTTTGATCTAGGAATTTTCACATGAACCACTCACCTTATGGTCGCTCATAGCTCAATAAGTACCCCAAGTCCCCTAGGAATTGTTAGAGCTCAATTTCCAATTCAAGCATGACCCTTATGAGAGAGTCCTTCCAAAGCTCCAACCTCTATATGAAAAAAAGATAATGTTGACCTTACCAAGAAGATATGACATAAATTTGCTCATCCCTCCAACAGGGATGTATGATCCAGGTGGATATTGGTGGTCACCCGCCTATTCCACTTGGACCCCCACCATCGTTTATTTCAGTTTTTCAATTTCTTTAATTGTAGCACAATTTACTATTTTTGGCAGTTTTTCGGGTCCTGAACTTCCGTAGCAGTTTTGAGGCCCTAAATGACATTTTTTTGGGAAAATTGGGAGTAACATGGTTCCACGACCATGTTGGTCAATCTAAAGTTGTAGTCCTCAGATAGATATTTCTAACGAGGTATTGTGTGCATCAAACAAAGATCATATGCCAAAGTTATGACTCCGGGAAGTTGATGTACACATTTTCCCAAACAGGGCGCATAGTTTTGGCGCTTCATCTCCTTGGGTTAGGTTTTTGGATGTTTAGGGTTTTTCATTGTTTCTAAATAATAAATAGGCCTTTGATCCTCATTGTAACACAATTCAAAGGCATGTAGCCGCCACATCTCTTCTCAGATATAAGTGTAATATTCCCAATTAGCAGCAGTTAATCGGAAATATTATTTTTTACTAATTTTGCCTTTATAAAGTTAAAATATAAATGAAGTGGGTGAAAAGGAGAATATGACTCACTTAGGATAAAACGCACTCCCTAAAGTCACTTAGGAGATATAACGTTGTGGTCAAGGTGGGCTAAGGGGGGCCAAGTGACAACGTAGAGGGGTGACACACTTAGACAACATGGGCCCAGCCAACACAGTTGAGTTGGAAGCATGGGCCAAAGAGAGGCAACGTAAGCATGGTGGGGCCAAGGAGAGATGGAGGCTCACCCAAGATAAAAAGAGGAGAGGCTACGTCATTTCTCTCATGATTGATGATTATGCATTTTGGAGATTGTCTCTAGACATTGAGCATGCTTGCTGTTTAGCTAGTCTGCATGTACTGTTCAGTACACCGGGTGTCTCTGTGCAGAGATCCCACCCTCAGCCCCGGGAGACTTCAAGTGCTTGTTTGGGTGAGGTATTATATCATCATTTTTGCAGGAGGATTTGTGGTTGCCTTCGTTGTGGAGCAGAGCATCTAGGGACTGCACAATCTTGAGAGGGAGGACGTAGTTCATTTTGGGAGAGCTCCGGATTGGTGCCATCTTGGAGGATTCGGGCCGAAGAAGTGAGCAAGGGGCCAGCCCTTGCCTATTGTGGGTATTTGGGAGAGATCAGAGCTTCAGTCATTGAGGAGCATTCCTTGGAGGGACAGCGCAGTCTTGCAAAGAGAAGACGCAGTTCTTGTTGGGGGAAGTTGCGGATTGAGGTGACTTGGGTGGATTCAGACCAGAGGATTAAGGAAGGGATCAACCCTTACCTATTGGAGACATTTTGCAGAGGGAGAGACCATATTTTGTAGTGTTTCCTTCAGGGTCAGCGTTTTCCCTTGAGGGATAGCGTAGTGCCTCAAAGGAGGTATTTTCCGGGGTGAGCCGTTCTTGAAAAACTCTCTGGGTTTTTTTGGGTTTTGGGAGAGGAGGCCATTCCCAGAGTTTCAGCATTTTCCGAGTTGGGGAATAGCCCCAAAGACTCATTTCATTCCAGTAGTTGCAGCAACACGACAACATTTTCCAGCAGCTTGGGGTTTACGCAGTTGATAGAGGGAGCAGCCATTCCACACATTGTTCTGAGAGTGTTTCTACACTTGCCTTGAGCAAGTTGAGGTGCTATCATTCTGATCGCCTTTGTACTTTTCTTATTTCTCAGTATTAATAAAATGGCTCAGCATTCTCCATATTGTGTATTTTGTCTCGTGATTTATCTTTAGTTGTTGTGTACCTTGTTTGTGTGCTTTATATTACTGTTTATTTCCCTTTCGGGATATTATAGTGGTATCAGAGCCCCATTCTTGGCTCAGCCGTGGGGATATTTTTCTATGAACATAGAGGGTAGGCAGAATCCTACCCACCAAACACAGTAGAGGTGGAAAATATGGGGGTCCCACAACAGTGTGACCAGCATTTACCAGCCTTCAGTAGGCCAACCAGGTTCACGATGCCTACATTCTTACCTCCAGTACCGAGTGAGAAAGGGAGGCGACATGATCATATACCCTTTGGAGATTATTTCCGCGAATGGCAGTCCATGGGGGAAAAATTCAGAGCGGCTTTGCCCTTCAGAGATTATTGTCAGCTCAGGTAGGATGAAGGAGGAAGGAATAGTGGGGGGTCTAACACATAGAGTTCAGAGTTGCAGCGTACCACTGGGAGGACACCTTTTCCCACGTATGATGGATCCACTAATTTCACGGTTCGAGATCGGGTGGAAAAGTTGGATACCTCTTTCCAGCTTGACCGAATAACGGAAGGGGAAGCCATCAAAATGGCTACCTCGCACTTGGAGGATGAGGGCACACAGGATCATGGGGAGCATGTGGATACACCCAGTATGACGCAGGGGTCACCTATGTTGGAGACTTCTTTGACCATATCGGTTGACATCTTAGTAGAGAGAGTAGAGCTTACCCCGGTAGTGCCATCCATTGAGGTGATGATAGGGGTAGTGTCCGAGTTTTCGGGTGATAGTAGTGCGCGGAAGATGGGTGAGGTTCCAGGAGATGTATCCACCTTTGATGGGGCTCTAGGAGATATAGAGGTATTGGACGATGGTCGCACATGGCAGTGTCATCAGATTCGAGCCGACCTTCTAGTTTTGAAAGGGAAGGGCACATCAGTACGAGAGGATATTTTGTTACAGAACGAGGAGCTAGAGGGCATGAGAGTGGTGTGTGCCGAGTCAGCAGCCAAGTTGGCTCACATTGGGGAGTGGCTGGATTCCCTAATGGTACAGCTAGAGGGCACATTGGAGTGTCAGAGCAGCCCCCTTCAGGCATGCATATGCTGGGCTAGCAGCATTGTTGGGTCACCTCTTTCCATTGGAGAGAGAGAGGCGGAGCCACCTAGTCAGATCTCATATGTTGACTTGGATAGCGAGATGAGACGATCGGAGTTGCGCAGGGTGCAACATCCACATGTTGAGGTTGGATGGCGAGAGATTTTGAGGTGGTATTCGGTGGAGTGGGTTATAGAGATAGTGGTGGACCTAGGTGTAGTTCAGCAGGAGCCTCCAGGTGCTGGGAATACAGGGACCCCAGATTGGCATTGGGATCTAGGCGGGACTACCTGTCGTTTCCCAGGCAGGTCGGTTGACTATGTCTTGGAGGGTACATTTGTTCTAGCAGTAGAGCATGCACATTCGCTAGGGGAGTTTCGGTCAGCTCCAGTGGCCAATCAGTTTATGGGCAGACTCCCTAGGTTGTCTTGGTATGACACTTATACACGGGATCACGGGGTGGTCAACATACCTTGGCAGGAGTTTTTCGGAGGAGGTGGCATTGGCAGGCCACCAGATGGCACCTTGTATGGGGCCAAGGATTCTTCACCTTTGTGTGGGGCACAGAGGACGCAGCGGAGCCGAGCAGTGGTGGTATCACTACTGACACATAGGGAGATTCACTTCTCGGACCCCTCGGGGAGGGTTTGGAGTGATGATCCATTCGTCGGCGGGTGTAGCGATGCGAGGGTGGAGATGATGATACCGATTGAGGGTGGTCCGACATGTAGAGGCACAACTCTAGGTCATCACATCCAAGGATGTGTGGGAGCCTCTAGCATTGAGCAATGGACTACCGGTGGACATGGAGTTGCATGGTGGTGTACCGTAGTGTGTGGGACTGCATTGTGGAGTAGGAGTGTCCTACATCACATTGAGAACACGCGAGGAGTGACCGATGCCTTGACACAGACAAGGCACGAGACGGTACAGGGTGGTACAATAGTAGCAGGGGGTATCCAACAGTATACAGGGGTATGCCTCAATGTGCAGTGGCATGTCGAGGAGTACATGGATGATCGGTGGTATGCAAGGGCGTATGGTGCTGCACAACAGGGTCTTAGAATATTGCATCCAGGGAGACTCACGGACAGGGACACCAGGCTTACCTTTGGGGGTATTTCACCCAGGATTGATGGGGAGACAGATGAGCGATACTTGATGGTATCTGTGGGGACTCACGCACCCGACCCTCTTCTACATCACTCATGGGCACAGTCGATTTTGTTGTTGTCCTTTGGCACTTTGGGCATGAGCAGCGGGGTACGCGAGGCTCACCCAAGAGAGACTTCTCAGCAGTGGCACTGGGTTGGTGTGCTATTTAACAGCCACAGGTCAAGGGATGAGATGATCCTCTGCAGGGGTGGCACATCAGTCATCGCTGAGCCTACGCTTGGGGAGCAGGTCATGAGGGAGACATGCGTCACTCTTTTCCCAGGGTATGTCGAGACCATGCATGAGCAGAGGATACTGGGTACAAAAGTGGTAGCATCCCAGTATGTGTCTGGGCTCCAGACAATGTATCGACGCATTATCGAGAGGGTGGATAGCAGATCCAGTGGAGATGGTTGGCAGGGACATGAGGGATCCACATACCTTGAGTCAATTGCGAGTATCAGATATCTATCTATTGATTGCATTCAGGGGGTGGCTATTTGTCACATATGGCTTCCAGCAGTCATTGGTACTACATAGTGGCCGACACAAGGAAGGTTAGCATGCATCATATTTTCCCATGATATATGGACCCTCTATATTAGTCACGAGCAGGATCGAGAGATGAGGCACGGAGAGATTCCTACAATTGTCAGAGCTATGGTGCAGTAGGTCCGACTATGGGATGTAGAGATTCAGTTGATTGATAGCCCATTCTATCTCATGATGGTCAGAGTTAGGACAGAGAGTGATCTAGTTCACTGTTGGGTTGGCACATGGGGGTACACAGAGGCCTTCATCGGATGGCTGGTCAGACTTTCTCTGCTGATGCATAGATTCAGAGCTGCATTCAGAGGGGTAGGTATTGGCATCATGGCGATGCCTGGGCCGGATGAGCTTTTCTCTCATAGATCTCCTGCCACTAGGTCTCAGGAGAGGAGGATATAGTCTGTGCATGACTGGGGGTATTTCATGATCAGAGTAGTGCAGCATCAGCATGGTGGCACCTCTACGAGATTAGCAGGGGACTTGAGCATTACAACACTGCACAACTCGATAACCTCTAGGGGTGAGCTGTATACTACATGGGGAGATCATGTATATATTCCATCGGGTTTTAGCGAGTCATTGATGAAGGGGTGGACTTCATTAGCATGGCAGGATGGTGAGTGGAGCAGGTGGAGCTTCATGTTGGACAGGATGGCTTGGGATCCCAACATTGAGAGATCCCTCCATATCAGGGTGATACAGAAGACGGGGAAGATCCAATGGAGCATCTGGGACCTAGGCACATTTTACAGTGATGGTGGGGAGCATCAGCTAGAGAGGAGGCTTGTTCAGGCATTGCTTGAGGACAAGCAATTTTTGGCGAGGAGGACTGTAATATTCCCAATTAGCAGCAGCTAATTGGAAATATTAATTTTTACTAATTTTTCCTTTATAAAGTTAAAATATAAATAAAGTGGGTGAAAAGGAGAATATGACTCACTTAGGATAAAAGGCACTCCCTAAAGTCACTTAGGAGATATAACGTTGTGGTCAAGGTGGGCTAAGGGGGGCCAAGTGACAACGTAGAGGGGTGACACACTTAGACAGCGTGGGCCCAGCTAGTGCAGTTAAGTTGGCAGCGTGGGCCAAAGAGAGGCAACATAAGCATGGTGGGGCCAAGGAGAGAGGGAGGCTCACCCAAGATAAAAAGAGGAGAGGCTACCTCATTTCTCTCATGATTGATGATTATGCATTTTGGAGATTGTCTCTAAACATTGAGCACACTTTCTGTTTAGCTAGTTTGCACGTACTGTTCAGTACACCGGGTGTCTCCGTGCGGAGATCCCACCCTCAGCCCCGAGAGAATTCGAGTGCTTGCTCGGGTGAGGTATTCTATCATCATTTTTGCAGGAGGATTTGTGGTTGCCTTCGTTGTGGAGCAGAGCATCTAGGGACTGTGCAGTCTTGAGAGGGAGGACGCAGTTCATTTTGGGAGAGCTCCAGATTGGTGCCATCTTGGAGGATTCGGGCCGAAGAAGTGAGAAAGGGGCCAACCCTTGCCTATTGGAGGTATTTGGGAGAGATCAGAGCTTCAGTCATTGAGGAGCATTCCTTGGAGGGACAGCGCAGTCTTGCAAAGAGAGGACATAGTTCTTGTTGGGGGAAGTTGTGGATTGAGGTGATTTGGGTGGATTCAGACCGGAGGATTAGGGAAGGGATCAGCCCTTACCTATTGGAGACATTTTGCAGAGGGAGAGGACATATTTTGCAGTGTTGCCTTCAGGGTCAGCGTTTTCCCTTGAGGGATAACGTAGTGCCTCAAAGAAGGTATTGTCCGGGGTCATCCATTCTTGAAAATATCTCTGGGTTTTTCTGGGTTTTGGGAGAGGAGGCCATTCCCAGAGTTTAAGCATTTTTCGAGTTGGGGAACAACCCCAAAGAATAATTTCATTGCAGCAGCACGACAACATTTTCCAGCAGCTTGGGGTTTATGCAGTTGATAGAGGGAGCAACCATTCCACACATTGTTCTGAGAGTGTTTCTACACTTGCCTTGAGCAAGTCGAGGTGCTATCATTCTGATCGCCTTTGTACTTTCCTTATTTCTCAGTATTAATAAAATGGATCAGCGTTCTCCATATTGTGTATTTTGTCTCATGATTTATCTTTAGTTTTTGTGTACCTTGTTTGTGTGCTTTATATTACTGTCTATTTCCCTTTCGGGATATTACAATAAGCTACCATTGCCTGAGCTAGTTTATTTCCATTCTGTCTGTAAGCATATTTTAGTTCTTTGATATTAATGAAATGAAGTGTTATTTTTATTGCATCTTTGTATTTATGTTTATATTCGTATTTTTTTGCATTCTTGAATAAATTTAGATAAGTGGTATCATAGCGGTCTACTCTTTCTTGATTTTTTCATTGCATGTCCCCAACGAGGTTGGGTTATAAGGAGTTAGGGCTCAATCTGGTTTAACCTTTGCAAGATCAGCCTTGCAAACCCGAACGAATTCCCATGGTGGAAGAAAAGAAAGATGAGGGAGCAGGAGATCCTATCAAAATATTACACGAGGTGGCCCTCAAGAAAAAAAACAACACGATGATGGATAAATTTTCCAAGATCCTTCGATGAATACCCACCAATGACGCATCTTCATCCAACAACCACTCTAGAGGCGCCACGCCTTTTAAGGTACAAGTTAATTTTGGCATTCCCATATTTGAGGGCCAAATAGATGCAGGCACCATAGATAGATGGATGAATCTATTAGAAGGATATTTTTTGGTTCATGACTTTTCCAATCGGGAAAATATTACTTTTGCACTCCTCAAAGCCGCCCCCCTTGTCAAGGACTAGTGGGAAACCTATTGTAAGAAAAAGGATGAGAAGGAAACCTTCTTGATCTTGCCTGCACCCACCTGAAATTATTTACGAGAAGCCATCAAGGAACAATATTATCTCATGGGTAGCTATGAGGAAAAGTACATACAGTGGACTACGAACGGAGGCAAAGGGATCAAGATGTGCACTAGTTGACGAATCTGATCCATACCCTACGTACAAATTTGGGTATCAAATATTTAGAGAAACATTTGGTGCTGAAGTATCGTAGTTGTCTTCACATATACATTCAGGAGGAAATGGATTTCATCTACCTCTCCTCACTTGGTGCATCATATCAATATGCTTCTAAGATTCAACATAAATTTAAACATAAGAAGTGAGACTTTGGATGTGTAAACCCAAAGTAGAGCAAAGGATAGAGCCCGTCTAGGACCCCCTAGGGCAACTCCTCGAAGCCACAAACCAAGGGCGATGAGAAGGAAAAGAAGGACATCGATAAGTGGTGCGAGTTTCATAAAACTGCCACTCACAGCATGAATGAATGTTGCACAAAGCAGGGGTGGTGGCCAAGATGAAAGACTTAGAGACGGATGCATGCTCTGATTCTGAGTCGGAACCTGACAAGGGAACCAACAAGGCTAAGATGGTAGCCACCATCAAGCTCCAAAACTCAGAACCCAAAGATCGAGAGGAGGGGGAGTGCCTATTTCACTCACATATGTGGGTGAAGGGTTCACCGCTATAGTTTATTTTCGAAAAAGGGAGCCAAAAGAACCTCATTTCAGTAGAGGTTGTGAAGAAGTTGGGCCTACCAGCCACACCACACTCGTAGCCATACACCATCGGGTGGCTTCACCAAGGACAAGATCTCCACGTCAACCCACAGTGTCGACTTCCCTACAACATCAAGCCCTTCACAGATGAGGTATTGTGTGATGTTACTCGTCTTGAAGTTTGTGATGTATTATTAAACCAACAATACTTATGGAAGTGAGATAATGTGTATGAGTCGAGGCCTCACATAGTTATTTATTCTTTGGGAACTAAGTTATACAGGATACTGGAGGTAGCCCTGCCTACCACCATCTCTTTGATCTTTTCTAAGCAATGCAGTAAGATCATCTCCCATACTGGGAAATTTGTTTTCTTTTTTATTCACTCTCAAAGTAAGGGGAAGATCGTGGCCACATCCATGGGCCTCGAGATGGGTTCCTCCACACAGGAGAAGCAGGTGGACAAGCTCATGGAAGAATATAGGGACATCTTCTCCTCACCCACAGGGGTACCCTTGCACTGTCAGGTCAAGCATCCGATCGATTTGACTCCCAGATCACCTCTACCCAATAGAGCTCTCCATAGTTCGACTGATCGCAACCCCGTTCAGGTGGGGTTGTGGAATATTCCTAATTAGCTTACTGCTAACAGGAATATTAATTTTGCTTCTGAAATCTAGATGGATGAATAAATGGGCAAGGAGGCTCATGAATTGCTCAAGTATGAATAAAAATCCCTCATAGTGTGAAAAGGGATCATGAAATAACCAGATCAAGCATCCACATGTGTGAACAATGTCTAAACTATGTGGACAAGGTCAAGTTTGACTAAGTCAACAAAATTTATTCTCAAAGAGTGGATCCTAAATAAAGACAGCTCAATGTGAATGAAAATCAAGCTAACTCATCAAAATGAAGACACCTTGAGTGTGAAAGAGGTTGATCATTTGACCAAGTCAACCAAAACCATATCTACAACGCAGTCTAGATGCATTGAACCTCCTAGAGGGACATCAAAGTTCTAGAAGGAGATTCTACATGTGGAAGGAGCTAAACTAATGAATTGGTTTAGGGATTTAACAAGACTCCAATCTTATAAAAGAAGGAGGAGGGCAACATGAAAGGGTTGTTGAAGATATTATTTTATGAAGGTATTGTCTGAGTATACATCCCTTGTTGGGCTTTCCTGTTTAGGATTCCCACCTCCTTCCTTGAGAAACTCTTGGAGGAGACTTGTTCCATATTGTCCATTATTAGGCTTGGGCCAAGCTTCACCTTACACCTACAGTGCTGATCCTGTTGAGGGTTGAGTTGTCCTTGTGAGTTGCCGCAGTGGAAGACACTATATTTGCTCAGACCTAGCCTATACTAGTGGCTCTTATCAGTGAATGTGTCTTTTAACCTCCTAGAAGAGTGCATTAGCTGATTGAGCTTCAGATCCAGACATTGGCATCAGGACAAACCATTCTCAAAGCCTACAACGCAGTTTTTCTCCCTAGACTGCGTTATTTGCAAAGGAGAAGTTGCAGGGTGTTTTGTCTGCATTTTGGAGGAGAGATCTTCGGTGTTAGGATTCTTCCTCTCACTGTGGTGATCCATGGATTGGCCACCCAATCCATGTTAGTTTTAGATCGGATCTACTGTCCTATTGTGTGCTTCAGAAATTTCTGAATAATTCTGCAGATCTGCAACTCTAGATCTCAGATCTACTCTCTATGCTTCATGTTTTGCACAAAACCACAAGGGGAATGTATAGAGGAGATTTTCTTGTACACATATATGTATTAGATCTGAATTTTTATGTACAGATCTGCTCTAGATTTGAGGATTAATAAACTGCTGCTTCAACCCCATAAAATAACGCTGTCTAGTTCATGCATGCTTTTCTTATGGTTGTAGCACCTCATTTCTGAGGATTTTTCCTGTATTGTCTTATTTTTTCTCTTGTACAATATATGGGCTGTAATGTACATCTAATTTGCTGTTATACATCTGATTTCTGAACCTCCATATCAGCCTACTACTTTTCTTCAGCGGATCTGCGTTATTTCTGAAGCAATCCTTTGCATATAGCTGCAACCCTCTCCTTGGGTGTTTTTTAGCTAGACTAGTTTGTGGGAGATCTGTTTAACCCACCTAGTTTGATTTGTTTTTGCTATCATTTTTGACTTAGATCTTAGATGAGCTGATCTAAGGGATCCAGGAGTTGCAAACTCATTTCTATGCGCAAAATTATCAACAGTATGATATTTCCGCAGGCTTGCTGAGCTGTCTCGATTTTGGGATATTACAGGGGTATCAGAGCTGCTTTCTTAGCTCAGCCCGTGAGCTTCAAGCAGCATGGAGTCTTCTCATGAGGAGGATGAGATCTGCAAGAGAAGCCAGAGTAAACCCTTGTTTTCTGGAGAAAGGAGGTTCACAGAACTTCTATCTCAAGTTCTGCAAGGTACTCAAAAAGACATCAGAGAAATGAGGAGGGAAGAGCAGGAAGATCCCTCGACCAGATCTACAAGATCTATACATGAGGAATGTTATAAATCCTCATCTCATGGATATGTGCACTCAACCATATCACCAAATCTTCAAGGTTCTGTCAGTGATTTCTTCATGAAGAGGAAGAAAGGAGGTGTGCCCAAGAAGGAGACTCTTGGAGAGTATTTGCAGGAATATGAAGCCCAATCTAAGGAGTTCAAAGATAACTTGAACTTCCAAGGATTCTACAAGATCAAGGAGGACAGAAGCACAAAGGGGAAGCAGCATGGTGTGGGTAGATTCTTTCTATCTACTTTTTATGGATCACCTAAATGTCCAGTTAGGGTCTGGGTGGAGGAGCTAGACAACTTTGTGCCGCACCATCAAGTTTCTGAAATTGAAGCCATCAAAGTAGCAGCCTTGCATTTTGAAGGTAAAGCATATGCTTGGTGGTTTTTTGAGTCATTTTCCTTAAGAAATGAAAATACACCTACTTATGCAAAGTTTATTGAAAGGTTAGTGGGAAGGTTTGATGAAGCTC
The DNA here is from genome assembly GCA_034641835.2 of Pinus albicaulis. NCBI lineage: Eukaryota > Viridiplantae > Streptophyta > Pinopsida > Pinales > Pinaceae > Pinus > Pinus albicaulis. Next base: position 754,079,558 of record CM076579.1, read on the forward strand.
CATGTGTAGCATCTTCTGTTGAAACTATCAAACCATATCAAACAAATCTTTTGCATGAGTTGGAAGGGTCTATGAATCCAACTCCATTTCTGAAAACCATGGAAGAAGGTGTAAGTTTGTTGGATTCTTTTCCAAGGGCAAGATCTCCATTGGATGAAGGGCTCTCTTCTCAAGAGGAAAGCATGAAGATTCCACCTCCAATAGATGGCCAAGATCTAAGGTCTCTTATTGATGATGAGGCAATTTCAAGTATTGAAGAGGAGGAGGGGAAGGCAGGAGATGATAACGCAGTCACAACAAAACCACCTCAAGCACCTCTTGATTGGAGGAAAACTAAAGTTTTCTCTCAACTATGGGAAACATTTGCATACTTGGCTAAGGAGGGAGCCTTGGGAGAAGCCAGCACAACGCACAAAATCTCTCATGAATTCAGAAGAGAGGTGAGAAATTTCCTGGAAGGGGCATTGCTCTCTTCCACTCAGTTATCTGCACTGAGGAAGGAGGAATAATAAGTCTATGATGGCATGGACATGAGCACACATGGAAACTCCATATCTTTGGGGCAGCCCATGGTATCTTCATTCATGAAGGAGATTTCTGAACATGACAAGAGGATGTTGACTCTCTTGCATGCATGGGCCAGATTAAGGAAGTATTGGAAGACAAGGACTTTCCGAGGGGAAGTTGATTTCCATCTGCTTCAATCTTGTCTTGGGCAAGATCAGCTGCAAGAGAGGCAGCAAAGGGAAGATTATGATGCTACAACATGTGATTTTGACATCAAGCATGTCAAAGAGGAGAGCCATGATATGGCAGGGGTTGCATTTCAGACCTCTACAGTGCTGTCATTCTTGGGAAGCCTGGATCCTTATTGGTATTCCCAACACATGATCGAATACTCCAAGGACCTTTTACATGTGGGGTTCTTGATGGGGAAGTAATGGATGGGAGGTTCAAGGTAGTTGACGGAGTCATTTATTTCTATAATCTTATTCTTTTGGTTAGAGACTCCAAGCTCAAGGAGAGACTGCTAAATGCAACCTATGAGATCATGTTTTCCAAACCCACTGGTTTCATTAGAGAATATCATACTCTCTTGGGTGGATTCATATGGGAAGGTTTCAAGGAAGAGGTGCACTCTCATATGGAGAAGTGCATGAACTATTTGTTATAGAGGGAGGAACATAGCTCTTGGGAAGAGCCATCACTCATACCTCCTTCCTAATTGAGTGTGAGAGGGGACTCATCCATGAGTTACCTTCCTGATGTAAATCAAGTATATAGAGGAACTTGTCCTTGTGAGTATTATGATGTATCTCCTATATGCTTATATTTTTCTAACACTCATTTGCAGAACATTGCTCTAAGAAGGAGGACTATTTATGATGGGTTTCATGGGCCACTCAAGGCCATAAACTATGTTGATGCAGGTCATTCCTTGGAGGATCTTGGGAAGTTATTATATTCTTCATGGTGTGATTCTTTTACACAACATTCTCCAAGCATCCAAGAGGGATGGGGTAGCAAACAAGTGTTTGGGGAGGCACTTGTCATCTCCTATTCTATGGCAGTTAAGGGTAAAACTGCACTTGTTGCACATGAGGGAACATCTTCCTTCTCCTTTATCATACATGGCAGTTAGCATGCTTCTAATCTTGATTCCATGTGTTGGGAATGTTCTTGCTCTTGGGAACATGGTTGGAGGAGAGGTACATTGGTGGGATGTGTCCTTGGGGAAAGGAGTTCCCCACTCTTTTTGCACTGCATGCTTCAATGGGAGCATGAGATATTGTATGGCCACTATGATAGATCACTTGTCTCTTTGTAGAGTGAGCCATATGTTTGTTGGGAACATGCGTCTCATATGTATTGGAGAGGAGTTTTTCTATGGGTTTCCAAGCTGGGAAGTGATCCACTTCATTTGGATGATAGCATGGAGATGGGAGTCTTTCATGAATAATAAATTTCCCCGTGATTTTCATTACTTCTATCTTGAGGAGGCCATGGATCAGCAAGAAGGTTTCCATAACAACCTTCCATTCTTTCATGATGAGAGCCATTGGGTTTACTCACCAAGGGCCAACTTGCACATTGAGGAGGGACCATTGGAAGACAGAACCATTGCAGAAAATTTGGAGCAATGGTGGAGACTATTGGATGAGGGGGCCACAAGAGAAGAAGGGGAGATTTTGTAGCACCCTTGCAGTTGCTTGAGGACAAGCAACATTTGGGAGGGGCAGATTGTAATATTCCTAAATTAGCTTACTGCTAATAGGAATATTAATTTTTCTTTTGAAATCTAGATGGATGAATAAGTGGGCAAGGAGGCTCATGAATTGCTCAAGTATGAATAAAAATCCCTCATAGAGTGAAAATGGATAATGAAATAACTAGATTAGGCATCCACATGTGTGAACAATGTGTAAACTATGTGGACAAGGTCAAGTTTGACCAAGTCAACAACATTTATTATCAAAGAGTGGATTCTAAATAAAGATAGCTCAATGTGAATGAAAATCAAGCTAGCTAGTCAAAATGAAGACACCTTGAGTGTGAAAGAGGTTGATCACTTGACCAAGTCAACCAAGACCATATCTACAGCACAGACTAGATGCATTAAACCTCCTAGAGGGACAACACAGTTCTAGAAGGATATTCTACATGTGGAAGGAGCTAAACTAATGAAGTGGTTTAGGGATTTGACAAGATTCCAATCTTATAAAAGGAGGAAGAGGGCAGCATGAAAGGGTTGTTAAAGATATTATTTTCTGAAGTTATTGTCTGCTTAGACATCCCTTGTTGGGCTTTCCTGTTTGGGATTCCCACCTCCTTCCTTGAGTAGCTCTTGGAGGAGACTTGTTCCATCTTGTCCACTATCATGCTTGGGCCAAGCTTCACCTTACACCTACAGCGCTGATCCTGTTGAGGGTTGGGTTGTCCTTGTGAGTTGCAGCAGTGGAAGACACTAGATCTGCTAAGATCTAGCCTATACTAGTGGCTCTTCTTAGTGAGTGTGTCTTTTAACCTCTTGGAAGAGTGCATTAGCTGATTGAGCTTCAGATCCAGACCTTGGCATCAGGACAAACCATTCTCAAAGCCTACAGTGCAGTTTCTCTACCTGGACTGCGTTATTTTCAAAGGAGAAGTTGCAGGGTGTTTTGTCTTCATTTTGGAGGAGAGTTCTCCGGTGTTAGGATTCTTCCTCTCACTGTGGTGATCCATGGATTGTCCACCCAATACATGTTAGTTTCAGATCTGATCTGCTTTCCTATTGTGTGCTTCAAAAATTTCCGAATAATTCTGCAGAGCTGCAACTCTAGATCTCAGTTCTACTTTATGTGCTTCATGTTTTGCACAAAACCCCAAGGGAAATGTATAGAGGAGCTTTTATTGTACACAGATCTGTATCAGATCTAAATTTTTATGTACAGATCTGCTCTAGATCTGAGGATTAATACACTGCTGCTTCAACCCCATAAAATAACGCTGTCTAGTTCATGCGTGCTTTTCTTATGGCTGTAGCACCTCATTTTTGAGGATTTGTCCTGTATTGTCTTATTCTTTCTCTTGTAAAATGTATGGGCTGTAATGTACATCTGATTTGTTGTTATACATCTGATTTCTGAACCTCCATATCAGCCTACTTCTTTTCTTCAGTGGATCTGCGTTATTTCTGAAGCAGTCCTTTGCATATAGCTGCAGCCCTCTCCTTGGGTGTTTTTCAATTAGACTAGTTTGTGGGAGATCTGTTTAACCCACCTAGTTTGATTTGTTTTTGCTCTCCTTTTGGTTTTATATCTTAGATGAGATGATCTAAGGGATCTAGGATCTTCAAACTCATTTATATGCACATAATTATTAGGAGTGTGTTATTTTAGTAGGCTTGTTGAGCTGTCCCGATTTTGGGATATTATAGGGGTATCAGAGCTGCTTTCTTGGCTCAGCTCGTGATCTTCAAGTAGCATGGAGTCTTCTCATGAGGAGGAGGAGATCTGCAAGAGAAACCAGAATAAACCCTTGTTTTCTAGAGAAAGGAGGTTCACAAAACTTCTATCTCAAGTTTTGCAAGGTACTCGAAAAGACATCAGAGAAATGAGGAGGGAAGAGCAGGAAGATCCCTCGACCAGATCTACAAGATCTATACATGAGGAAAGTTATAAATCCTCATCTCATGGATATGTGCACTCAGCCATATCACCAAACCTTCAATATTCTTTTAGTGATTTCTTCATGAAGAGGAAGAAAGGAGGTGTGCCCAAGAAGGAGACTTTTGGAGAGTATCTGCAGGAATATGAAGCCCAATCTAAGGAGTTCAAAGATAACTTGAACTTCCAAGGATTCTACAAGATCAAGGAGGACAGAAGCACAAAGGGGAAGCATAATAGTGTGGGTAGATTCTTTCTATCTACTTTTGATGGATCACCTAAATGTCCAGTTAGGGTTTGGGTGGAGGAGCAAGACAACTTTGTGCCGCAACATCAAGTTTATGAAATTGAAGCCATTAAAGTAGCAACCCTGCATTTTGAAGGTAAAACATATTCTTGGTGGTTGTTTGAGTCCTTTTCCTTAATAAATGCAAATACACCTACTTATGCAAAGTTTATTGAAAGGTTAGTGGGAAGGTTTGATGAAGCTCCATGTGTAGCATCTTCTGTTGAAAATATCAAACCATATCAAACAAATCTTTTGCATGAGTTGGAAGGGTCTATGAATCCAACTCCATTTCTGAAGACCATGGAAGAATGTGTAAGTTTGTTGGATGCTTTGCCAAGGGCAAGATCTCCATTGGATGAAGGGCTCTCTTCTCAAGAGGAAAGCATGAAGATTCCTCCTCCAATAGATGACCAAGATCTAATGTCTCTTGTTGATGATGAGGCAATTTTAGTTATTGAAGAGGAGGAAGGGAAGGCAAGAGATGATAACGCAGTAAAAAAAAAAGCACCTCAAGCACCTCTTGATTGGAGGAAAACTAAAGTTTTCTCTCAACTATGGGCAGCATTTGCATACTTGGCTAAGGAGGGAGCTTTGGGAGAAGCCAACACAACACAGAGAATCTCTCATGAATTCAGAAGAGAGGTGAGAAATTTCTTGGAAGGGGCATTGCTATCTTCCACTTAGTTATCTGCACTGAGGAAGGAGGAATTAGAAGTCTATGATGGCATGGACATGAGGACACATGGCAACTCCATATCTTTGGGGCAACCCATGGTATATTCATTCATAAAGGAGATTTCTGAACATGACAAGAGGATGTTGACTCTCTTGCATGCATGGGTCAGATTAAGGAAGTATTGGAAGACAAGGACTTTCCAAGGGGAAGTTGATTTCCATCTGCTTCAATCTTGTCTTGGGCAAGATCAGCTGCAAGGGAGGCAGCAAAGGGAAGATTATGATCCTCCAACCTGTGATTTTGACATCAATCATGTCAAAGAGGAGAGCCATGATATGACAGGGGTTGCATTTCAGACCTATACAACGTTGTCATGCTTGGGAAGCCTGGATCCTTATTGGGATTCCCAACTCATGATGGAATACTCCAAGGACATTTTCACATGGGGGGTTCTTGATGGGGAAGTAATGGATGGGAGGTTCAAGGTAGTTGATGGATCTTATTCTTTTGGTTAGAGACTCCAAGCTCAAGGAGAGACTACTAAATGCAACCTATGAGATCCTGCTTTCCAAACCCACTGGTTTCATTAGAGCATATCATACTCTCTTGGGTGGATTCATATGGGAAGCTTTCAAGGAAGAGGTGCACTCTCATATGGAGAAGTGCATGAACTATTTGTTAGAGAGGGACGAACATAGCTCTTGGGAAGAGCCATCACTCATATCTCCTTCCTCATTGAGTGTGAGAGGGGACTCATCCATGAGTTACCTCACTAATGTAAAACAAGTATATAGAGGAACTTGTCATTTTGAGTATTGTGATGTATCCTATATATGCTTATATTTTTCTAACACTCATTTGCAGAACATTGCTCCAAGCGAGAGCAATATTTATGATGGGTTTCATGGGATACTCAAGGCCATAAACTATGTTGATGCAGGTCATTCCTTGGAGGATCTTGGGAAGTTATTATATTCTTCATGGTGTGATTCTTTTACACCAACTATGATGCACCTTCTCCAAGCATCCAAGAGGGATGGGGCAACAAACAAGTGTTGGGGGAGGCATGTTGAACCCTTAGTTAAACTGAGAGGGGGGGTGAATCGGTTTAACACATACATGGACTTTTAAACTTTTATTAAAACTTATTTACACCTTCATTTCATGTTCAACTTAATATGTGAGTAATCATAGAATGTAGCAAACAAGTATTAGTGTAATCTTCAACGTTAGAAAGTATTAACGGATGATATAAACCACTTATCAACACATCCAGGCTTAATAGGGACACCGAGATATAAGTGGAGAATGAGCAAAGGAGAAAACCACATCTTTTTGTTGTGATGCAAAGGCAAGCTCCAACTCCCTCTCACCACTGATTTTCTGTAGGCACCAACCTACAGGAGGCTCCTACCTCAATTATGCAAGTTACAACTTGCAAGGAAGCTCCCACTCCCATCAATTTTCTGCAGGCACCAACCTACAGGAGGCTCCTACCTTAGTCAGCTACAACTGACATCTATCAAGCTACTACTTGATAGGGAAGCTCCAACTTCCTTACTCTTTCAAAGGAAAATACTTGTTGATTTACCTTGGATATCAGCTCTGTTTTGTACCTTCTCTTCTGTTGTCCATCAATCCTCATATCTGCCCTGCATCATCTCAACATCTTCTCGGATTCTCTATCAGCTCCTCCTCCTCTGCCTTACTGCTTCATTTCTTCATTCTCTTCCCTCACTCTCTAACCTCTTTATGCATATCAAGGTGATACCATTTATAGAGATTTCCTTATGACTGTTTGTATTCCTCAGGGAATTCGAAATTTATAGCCATACCTCTTAGCCTTCTGCCTTCTCATTTCTTTTCCAGCTCACTCAAAAAAATATAAATATATGTACTAATTTTAATATTATAGTGGGATTTTGTTTTTTTTCGGAGACTTGCCAATGCATCACAAACAATAAAAATCAATTGCAACTTTTACATTCACATTTTCAGTTACATAAAGACAATTTCACTCAGCCCATTTTATGGCCTTTGGCTTTGCTGGATTTGTCTTTTCTGCTGTTGTCAGGTAACTGTTCTGCCTTCCTCTGCTATTCACTGCAATTGTGTATCTGCAGCTGTCATATACCTCTTCTGCGTACTCTGCTCACTGTCTTCTGCATATTCTCCGGTTTTTTGTGCTTGTACACCTGTCAAATTAATTCCTATGCATATTCCTGTTCACTTTGATTGTGTGTCTGTTGTATGTATATATCTGCGTTACAATATATATATATATATATATATATATATATATATAATTGCTGATCTGAAAATTTAAATAAACATATCTGGAGACCTTTTTCTTCCAAGGTTATCTTATGGTTGTGAACCATGTCTAACAAATTATATATGCAGGAACTTTGTTCTTTGCCTTAATGGGATTATACCTTATTATAAAATCCATAATGCACCTCCAACGTTCTCTACCTTTTATATTTTGATTATGAAATCATATATGTGGGGACCCACAATTTTGTGCTCTTTGTATCTGTCTGTGCAATGAATTAGACCATGATTATAAGGCCATTGAAATTCTCCACTACTCAATGGTCTTTGGCATATTAATAAATATATTTTCCCGGTATTAAAGCTCAACCCGCAACTTCATATAATATATCGAATTATGATTTTACTATTACAATTGGACCATTGCAAAACTTTTAACTTTTCAATCTTCATAAGCGGCGTTTCCTTTATAAAAACTATATGATGGCCGGTAAACCCACAGCCCCCTATCTGCTGTTTCAATTCGATGTATAGAAGAATGCATCCCCAGATTTTAACTCCAATTGTATATATACCTCTCTCAATTCATACGAGAGTACACCTCCATCTTATTTTCTGAGCTGGCAATTTAAATGAGCGCGGAGCTTCAATATCTCACTATTTCCTCAAAGGTCATAAACCCCTCATTTCATATCATATACCCTTTTATGAACCCCAACACTAAGTCTTCATACAATTTTCAAATGGAGGTTTCATTGTTATCCTATGGTTCAACCTAAAACAATAACACGCATATAATATGCTTTCATATTCGAACCCCAACGATAACCTTTGAAAGGTTCAGGCCCCACAGCTTTATAAACCCTTTTTCTATTTTCCGATGTGATTAATCGCAACGAAATTCTTTCGATTGCGATTGGATCCTTTATAATTGTCCCGATGCGATTGATCACAATCACGTCCTTCTATGGGATGTTCCGATGTTCCGCCCTTTTTCCGATGCGATGGTATGCCTTTTAAGCCATACCTCAAACACATATGAGTCACCGTTCATAAACACATCGGGTCCGCAATTTCCATCGGGAATTTTATTAACACGTTTCACTGTTATGATCTTCTTTGATGCGATTCGTGAGGGTCCCACAGGGTTAATAAATTCTTCTGTCCATTCAATTTATTATAATGTATGCGTTTGCCAATGGTTTAAAAACCAACACTACTCGTCAGGCCCACAGTGATTATATCACTTGCCTTTCCGTTAACACTCCTCATATGCAATTGCGCTCTGAATAGTTACAATTCTTTACAGTTATCGCTTTTTATTCAAAGGTTTGAATCATTCACATTTAAAAGTCAATTCAAATCATATGAGCCCCTGATGTATTAAACTTCGGCCCTACACTCAAAATTTCAATACATACTCCAGATATCATTTGCGAAGGGTTTTACATTATATAACTCTTTAATGTATTAGCATAGTGTATATCGATTGTATTAAACCTTTGGTTTAATATCTCTTCTAACCCTCACATACATATATGTGTCAACTTGCATCAAACATATAATCCACACATAAATCTTTATAATAAACAAATTATCACTGCGCTCACCATTGAATATCAAAACCATATATTAGATTAAAAAGTCTGCCCCACAGAAACGAACCTTATATTAAGCTTCATACATCGCGCAATCGTGATGGCTGTTGATTCCAAACACTGACTATCGGATGGCCCAGGGCGTTATCGTGTTATTTTTCCTCTCAAACTTTAACGCGCCCAAGTCGCGCGATAAAAATGGTTTTACCGAACCGCCCGAGGCCACACGTCACACAAAGACTTAGATCGCCTTCCAAATATAAAATCCACTTACCAGGTTTGGGGCCACGTGATACTGCTGGAATTGGAGCTCTGGTTTTACTATTCATCCAAGGTTCCATTAACTCATGGTTCCGGTTTATTCATTTGTTTGTTAACTCTGTCTCCGCCTTTGAGTTCGCATTCAACTTTAATACAACCATATATTAACGCGATCTCAAGCCATCCCTTATTCCACTGGTTCAAATTACCATAACCCTTCTCTCTACCGAACTTAAATCAGTTCCATTGGATTTGACAGTCCATTACACAGAATTCGACTCAACAAATGCGCAGTAACACTGAACCAATTCCTCAATTTTAGAAAAGCCCAATATGGACTTCAAAAACTTAGAACTTCACTCTCCATGATTTCATAACAGAGCCTGTAATTTCCTTCAAGTGCCTTATTCGATCGATGACTGTAATATCGAATTTTATAGTGAACTCTATGTCATCTATGACTGCAGCTCATGCATTTTTTCAAACACATCATCGATGGCCCATAATTGACATTTATTCTTCTATCCCACACAAAAATTAATCAACCTATGTACATACATTTCATGAAAGCTAAGCATCCCTCATGTACACAGTTCATACATCAAGCCCTAGTGACATTTATTCTTCTATCACACCACACCACATAATTTCACACCACAACATCACAGACCCATTTATACTTCTTCTTCACTACTCTTCACCTTGAATAGCTCTCTGCTTCAGTTCACTGCTGCCTGCCTCTGCCACCTCTCTGCCACTCTGCTTCTCTCTTTTCCATCTCCTTTGCCATCAATGACAACATTTCCAACAGTCTCCCCCTTTGGCATTGATGGCAATACCTTAGTGCTCTCCTTTTACTTGCTTTTCCTCCCCCTTTGACATCAATGGCAAAGGGTTGCACATTTCTTAGTGTGCTTTATGCATTTCCTCTCTCTGAGTTGTGTTTAGGCCCTCTTCTTCTGACTTTGTACCATGCTGCTCCAGACTGGTGTACAAGACTAGTTGAGAGAACACTTTGAGGATTATTGGACTTGAATATACACTGTAAATTGATACAATCCAAAGCACAGTCTCCTTTCACTAGTATAATGCTGAAAGTGAGGATAATGACATTTCATAGAACATATTGTACCAGCCTTATCTAATCATAAATGCATTATTGGATCAAACCTTACAGATTGTGAATGCTTCATGTGACATATCAAGTTTCCTTAAGCTATACTTCAGTCTATATTATAATCTTCATATGTGCTGCATATTTATTGAGGAAGGTTATAGATGGAGTAAGTATTTTTCTGCAATGCACATCTACAGTATACCTCTGTTCAATTGTGATGAAGCCAATATATCTTTTATTTTTTTGGTTCACTTTTCTTGCCTGTTGGTGATGATATGTGCTAGAATGCTGATGATGATATTACACTTAGTGACTGAAAGATCCTTGCTGCTGAAGTGAATCAATGAATCAAAACAGAGCCTATATTTTATTGTGAGAATAGGCAATATCTTTCAATATAAAAGACCAAGTAACTTTCCTGCTTGTTCAATGAATTTTCAAAACAAACCCTTGAGGCTAGATACATTCGGTGTATTGGTCAGTCTTATCAACCCTGCAATTTGTTTATGAAAAAGAGGGGTATGTGTGTCAAAGATCACTCTCTCTTTGAATGATGAAATACTAGCAATTCCTTTCTGCTGAAGTATGCTTGTGATAAATCAATAACAGATTTTTGAGCTTCAACTGTTAGATCAGTATAGCTAGTCTTTCATACATCCAATACTTTAACTATTCTGTCATGGTGATTTCCAGCAAAGGCATCTTCAAGTTGTTTGATTGACATCTCCTCCAACAGACTTCACACCGTTTATGCATAATCCTTGATATTCTTTTTCCTTAATCCTTTGATCCTGAGGACCTATACCACATTGCTGCTCCATGATAACTCTTGATATTTTGTTGATAGACATGCTGCCTGCTCCAAGTACCAAATGATATTACCTTGATAAAATATGCAGATATTTCACTTTAGCTTGCACATTTACCCACAATTTAAGACATCTTTAATCTCTATACTATGAATCTTCATGGGCTAATTACTCAGAGATTTGTCACTTATTTAACTTCATTCTTCCAAGGGGAGTTTTCATAGATGAATGATGTATTGAATTAAAGATAATAGGCTCTTCTCTTACTCATTCTCCTTAATGTGATAATGTGATCATTACTTAATGCACTGATGTTCTTTCCACCACCAAAGCTTCTTACTGTCTTCTCTTCTTCCATCAGTCTGTCTGCTATTAAATACTTCAGATAATCTTCTTTTTCTATAGTTCTCTGTTAGAGGAATTTCCTTTCCCTTACTGATCTCATAGTTGTTCTCATTCCAAGGAGCTCTTCTTAGACTACTTTCATGGGGTCTATATATGAACTGCTCTCCCCCTGGGATGTTGCTTCATATTTGTCACTGTTTGGATATTTGTTTTGTTTTCTAGAGCAGCTCCCCCTGAGACTATACTAGATTCATTATGTTATTGAGATGATAGGCTCCCCCTTTCTCTTTTCTTTCCATACTATATTGGGGTTCATCATAATGTCTGTAATCCTTTTTGATTCATAGTTTTGTTTAATTGGATTGGATTTCATCATCTGTCTGGAGTTCTTTAATATATATGGCAGTTTATAGTCCTTTGCTTTGTGACCAAGTTTGAGGCATACATAACATCTTATTTTATCAAAGTACATTTGAGCTGGAGTATAATATTTTGTTCCCCTATTTGAACATAATTTACAATCAACAAGTTTATGTCCAAAATTATTGCATGCATAACAATAGCCATGGAAATGATTTGTGTACCTGGTGAAAGATTGTCTTTTCCCTTTGCTTGCTTGAGGTGTTATTTTCATTTGATGCATCTTTTGCTGGTTAACATTGATTCTCTTTGTCTTACAATGTGCTGCTTCATGTCCTAGTTTGTGGCAGGAGAAACAAGTGATACTTCTCATAGGAGGAAATAACCTTCTTTGACATCTTCCAAATTTATTCAGTTCATCTTCATGAGTGTATGAGCCTTTTTCAGCTGACTGTTTCATCCTCTCATTCTCTGTCCTTTCATGTTGCTGCTTGATTCTATTTGTTTCTCTACAACTCATGTTCTTGCTGGCTTCTACTACTGTAGGAATCTTTTGAGTTGCTTCATTGTCCTTTACAACTTTTAAAAAAATGATATTCCTGTTATCTTCAACCTTGGACTTGCTGGTTTCTCCTTCATATATTATCACGGCCTTTATGTGAGGTGACCTTTGAGCATTGAGAATCTGGTCCAACTGTCCAGAGCCTTTCATTAGAGGTGTATTCATTAATATTTCTCTTTGGGCTTTGTCTAAGTTCTTTCTTAGGCTCACTATTTCTTCTTCCATTTTTTCACATTCAAGACTTTTCTCTCTCATTTGTTCCAGCAGAGTGTCTTCTACTTTCTTTGCTTCTTCAAGCTATGTCTTCAGGCCTATAATTTCTTTCTTATCTTCATATTCTTTCTCATCACATATGTGCACCATTGTCTTAAGGTCTTTGTTTTCATTCTTCAGTCTTTCTATTTCAGTCAAGGCTGTGTCAAGTTTGGCTTTTTCTTCAGCTGCAATTTCTTCATGGTTCTTACTACCATTCACATTAGCAGGTACCTCATTTGATTGAACATTTTCCTGTTGACATGAATTTTTCTTCTTCTTAAGTTTCTTCTCCTTCTTGACAATGAAGTCCTTAGAGTCTACTCTGTGCATGAAATGCAATCTATCCCAGATTTATTTTGCAGAGGTTAAAGCCTTTACTACCTCAAGATCCTTGTTATGAAGATTGTTGTATATCACAAATTTTTCCTTGGCATTTCTCTCTTGTTCTTGCACCGAGGGAGATTTTGTGCAGTAACCATCACATACAGGTTTCCACACCTCAGGTTCATAAGCCAATAATCCTATTTTAACCTTATCTCTCCATTTAGGAAAGTTTGTTGTACTCAACAAAGGTGCATTTTGATAGTCCATGACTCAACCAGATCTCCTTCAAGCTATTAAGCTTACACCAAAGGAACCTGCTCTGATACCAATTGTTGAACCCTTAGTTAAACTGAGAGGGGGGGGTGGAATCAGTTTAACACATACATGGACTTTTAAACTTTTTATTAAAAATTATTTACACCTTCATTTCATGTTAAACTTAATATGTGAGTAATCATAGAATGTGAGTAGCAAGTATTAGTGTAATGTAACAACAGCAAGTACTAAGCAGATGATATAAACCATATCAACACATAAACATCATGCACAGGGACACCAGATATAAGTGGAAACCCATAAAGGGAGAAAACCACATCTTATTGTTGTGATGAAAAGGTAAGATCCAACTCCCTTTCACCACTGATTTTCTGTAGGCACCAACCTATAGGGGGCTCCTACCTCAATTCTGCAAGTTACAACTTGCAAGGAAGCTCCAACTCCCATCAATTTTCTGCAGGCACCAACCTACAGGAGGCTCCTACCTCAGTCGACTACAATGAAATCTATCAAGCTACTACTTGATAGGGAAGCTCCAACTTCCATACTCTTTCCTTGGAAAATACTTAACCGATTTTCTTGGATATCAGCTCTATTCTAAACCTTCTCTTCTGCTGTCCATCACTCCTCATATCTTCCCTGCATCATCTCAACATCTTCTCGGATTCTCTATCAACTCCTCCTTCTCCTCTGCCATGTCGCTTCATTTATGCATTCTCTTACCTCACTCTCTCTAACCTCTATATGCATATCAAGGTGATATCATTTATAGATATTTCCTTATGACTGTTTGTATTCCTCAGGGAATTCGAAATGGACAGCCATGCCTCTTTGCCTTCTCATTTCTTTTACCATCTCATTCAAAAAAAATACAAAATATGTACTAATTTCAATATTCCAGTGGGATTTTGTTTTCCTCTGGAGACTTACCAATGCACCACAAACAATAAAAATAAATTACAACATTTACATTCACATTTTCAGTTACATAAAAACAATTTCACTCAACCCATTTTTTGGCCTTTGGCTTTGCTGGCTTTGTCTTTTCTGTTTGTTGTCGAATTACACTGCCTTATTCTCTGCTATTCACTTTGCAATTGTGTGCTCTGCATTGTCATATACCTCTTACATACTCTATTCACTTTAATACTTCACATATTCTCCGAGTTTTTTGTGCTTGTACCACCGTCAATTAATTCCTATGTATTCATTCACTTTGGTTGTGTATACATTGTATGTATATATACGTATTCTAAAATATATATATATAGCTGTGATCGACAATTTAAATAAACATGTCTGGAGACCTTTTTCTTTAAAGGTTATCTTATGGTGTGAGAATGTGTCCCATAAATTATATGTATTGTATATGCGGAACTTTGTTCTTCACCCAGCAATAGGATTATACCTTATTATAAAATCCATAATGCGCCTCCAACGTTCTCTACCTTTTATATTTTGATTATGAAATCATATATGTTGGGACCCACAATTTTGCGCTCTTTGTATCTGTCTGTGCGATGAATTATACCATGATTATAAGGCCATTGAAATTCTCCACTACTCAATGGTCTTCGGCATATTAATAAATATATGTTCCCGGTATTAAATCTCAACCCGCAACTTCATATAATATATCGAATTATGATTTGACTATTACAATTGGACCATTGCAAAACCTTTAAATTTTCAATCTTCATAAGCGGCGTTTCCTTTATAAAAACTATATGATGGCTGGTAAACCAACAGTCCCCTATCTGCTGTTTCAATTCGATGTATAGAAGAATGCATCCCCATATTTTAACTCCAATAGTATATATATACCTCTCTCAATTCATACGAGAGTACACCTCCATCTTATTGTCTGAGCTGGCAATTTAAGTGAGTGCGGAGCTTCAATATCTCACTATTTCCTCAAAGGTCATAAACCCCTCATTTCATATCATATACCATTTTATCAACCCCAACTTACCTAGTCTTCATACAATTTTCAAACGGAGGTTTTGTTCATTATCTTACTCGATTAGCCCTAAAACAATAACATACATATAATAACTCATATTCCGAACCACCGACGCTAACCTTTGAAAGGTTCGGGCCCCACAGCTTTATAAACCCTTTTTCTATTTTCCGATGCGATTAATCGCAACAGAATTATTCTGATTGCGATTGGATCGTTTGTAATTGTCTCGATGTGATTGATTGCAATCGCATCCTTCTATGGGATTTTCCGATGTTCCGCCCCTTTTCCGATGCGATGTTATGCCTTTTAAGTCGGACCTCAAACACATATGAGTCATCGTTAATAAACACATCGAGTCCACAATTTCCATCAGAACTTTTATTAACATGTTCTGCTGTTATGATCTTCTTCAATGCGATTCGTGAGGGTCCCACAGGGTTAATAAATTCTTCTGTCCATTCAATTTATTATAATGTATGCGTTTTCCAATGGTTTAATAACCAACACTACTCGTCGAGCCCACAGTGATTATATCACTTGCCTTTCTGTTAACACTCCTCATATGCAATTGCGCTCTGAATAGTTACAAGTCTTTACACTTATCACTTTTTATTCAAAGGTTTGAATCATTCACATTTAAAAGTCAATTCAAATCATATGAGCCCCTGATGTATTAAACTTCGGCCCTACACTCAAAATTTCAATACATACTCTAGATATCATTTGCGAAGGGTTTTACATTATATAACTCTTTAATGTATTAGCATAGTGTATATCGATTGTATTAAACCTTTGGTTTAATATCTCTTCCAACCCTCGCATACATATATGTGTCAACTTGCATCAAACATATAATCCGCACATAAACCTTTATAATAAACAAATTATCACCGCGCTCACCATTGAATATCAAAAGCATATATTAGATTAAAAAGTCGGCCCCACAGAAACTAACCTTATTGTAAGTTTCATACATCGTGCAATCGTGATGGCCGTTGATTCCAAACACTGACTATCGGAAGACCCAGGGCGTTATCGCATTATTTTTCCTCCCGAACTTTAACATGCCCAAGTCGCGCGATAAAAATGGTTTTACCAAACCGCCCAAGGCCACGTGTCACACAAAGACTTAGATCACGTTCCAAATATAAAATCCATTTACCAAGTTTGGGGCCACGCGATACTGCTGGTATTGGAGGTCCGGTTTTACTGTTCATCCAAGGTTACATTAACTCATGGTTCCGGTTTATTCATTCGTTTGTTAACTCTGTCTCCGCCTTTGAGTTCGCATTCAACTTTAATACAACCATATATTAACGTGATCTCAAGCCATCCCTTATTCCACTGGTTCAAATTACCATAACCCTTCTCTCTACTGAACTTAAATCAGTTCCATTGGATTTGACAGTGCATTACACAGAATTCGACTCAACAAATGCCCAGTAACACTGAACCAATTCCTCAATTTTAGAAAAGCCCAATATGGACTTCAAAAACTTATAACTTCACTGTCCATGATTTCATAACAGAGACTGTAATTTCCTTCAAGTTCCTTATTCGATCGATGATTGTAATATCGAATTTTACAGTGGAATCTATGTCATCTATGACTGCAGCTCATGCATTTGTTCAAACACAACATCGACGACCCATAATTGACCTTTATTCTTCTATCCCACACAGAAATTAATCAACCTATACACATACATTTCACAGAAGCTAAGAATCCCTCATGTACACAGTTCATACATCAAGCCCTAGTGACATTTATTCTTCTATCACACCACACCACATAATTGCACACCACAACATCACAGACCCATTTAAACTTCTTCTTCACTACTCTACACCTTGAATAGCTCTCTACTTCAGTTCACTGTTGCCTGCCTCTGCCACTTCTCTGCCACTCTGCTTCTCTCTTTGCCATCCCCTTTGCCATCAATGACAACATTTCCAACAAGGCACTTGTCATCTCCTATTCTATGGTAGTTAAGTGTAAAAATGCGCTGGTTGCACATGAGAGAACATCTTCCTTCTCCTTTATGATACATGGAAGCTAGCATGCTTCTAATCATGATTCCATGTGTTGGGAATGTTCTTGCTCTTGGGAACATGGTTGGAGGAGAGGCACATTGGTGGGATGTGTCCTTGGGGAAAGGAGTTCCCCACTCTTTTTGCACTGCATGCTTCAATGGGAGCATGAGATATTGTATGGCCACTATGATAGATCACTTGTCTCTTTGTAGAGTGAGCAATATGTTTGTTGGGAACATGCCTCTCATCTGTATTGGGGAGGATTTTTTCTATGGGTTTCCAAGCTGGGAGGTGATCCACTTCATTTGGATGATAGTATGGATATGGGAGTCTTTCATGAATAATAAAATTCCCCATGATTTTCATCACTTATATCTTGACGAGGCCATGGATTAGCAAGAAGGTTTCCATGACAACCTTTCATTCTTTCATGATGAGAGTCATTGGGTTTACTCACTAAGGGCTGGGTTTACTCACTAAGGGCTAACTTGCACATTGAGGAGGGACCATTGGAAGACAGAACCATTGCAGAAAATCTGGAGCAATGGTGGAGACTATTGGATTAGGGGGCCACAAGAGAAGAGGGGGAGATTTTGCAGCACCCTTGCAGTTGCTTGAGGACAAGCA
Source organism: Pinus albicaulis (assembly GCA_034641835.2). Taxonomy (NCBI): domain Eukaryota; kingdom Viridiplantae; phylum Streptophyta; class Pinopsida; order Pinales; family Pinaceae; genus Pinus; species Pinus albicaulis. The sequence goes on from CM076579.1 coordinate 754,097,473, forward strand.
ACATTTGGGAGGGGGAGATTGTAATATTCATAAATTAGCTTACTGCTAATAGGAATATTATTTTTTCTTCTGAAATCTAGATGGATGAATAAATGGGCAAGGATGCTCATGAATTGCTCAAGTATGAATAAAAATCCCTCATAGTGTGAAAAGGGATCATGAAATAACCAGATCAAGCATCCACATGTGTGAAAAATTTCTAAACTATGTGGACAAGGTCAAGTTTGACCAAGTCAACATCATTTATTCTCAAAGAGTAGTTCCTAAATAAAGACAAATCAATGTGAATTAAAATCAAGCTAACTAGTCAAAATGAAGACACCTTGAGTGTGAAAGAGGTTGATCACTTGACCAAGTCAACCAAGACCATATCTACAGTGCAGTCTAGATGCATTAAACCTCCTAGAGGGACATCGCAGTTCTAGAAGGAGATTCTAGATGTGGCAGGAGCTAAACTAATGAAGTGGTTTAGGGATTTGACAAGACTCCAATCTTATAAAAGGACAAGGAGGGTAGCATGAAAGGGTTGTTGAAAATATTATTTTCTGAAGGTATTGTCTGCTTATACATCCCTTGTTGGGCTTTCCTGTTTAGGATTCCCACCTCCTTCCTTGAACAGCTCTTGGAGGAGACTTGTTCCATCTTTTCCACTATTAAGCTTGGGGCAAAGCTTCATCTTACACCTACAGCGCTGATCTTGTTGAGGGTTGGGTTGTCCTTGTGAGTTGCAGCAGTGGAAGACACTAGATCTTCTTAGATCTAGCCTATACTAGTGGCTCTTCTCAGTGAGTGTGTATTTTAACCTCCTGGAAGAGTGCATTAGCTGATTGAGCTTCAGATCTAGACCTTGGCATCAGGCCAAACCATTCTCAGAGCCTACAACGCAGTTTCTCTCCCTGGACTGTGTTATTTGCAAAGGAGAAGTTGCAGGGTGTTTTGTATGCTTTTTGGAGGAGAGATCTCCGGTGTTAGGATTCTTCTTCTCACTGTGGTGATCCATGGATTGGCCACCCAATCCATGTTAGTTTTAGATCTGATCTGCTATCCTATTGTGTGCTTCATAAATTTCTGAATAATTCTGCAGATCTGCAACTCTAGATCTTAGATCTACTCTCTGTGCTTCATGTTCTGCACAAAACCCCAAGGGGAATGTATAGAGGAGATTTTCTTGTACATAGATCTGTATTAGATCTAAATTTTTATGTACAGATCTGCTCTATATCTGAGGATTAATAAACTGCTACTTCAGCCCCATAAAATAACGCTATCTAGTTCATGCATGCTTTTCTTATGGCTATAGCACCCCATTTCTAAGGATTTTTCCTGTATTGTCTTATTCTTTCTCTTGTACAATCTATGGGCTGTAATGTACATCTGATTTGCTGCTATACATATGATTTCTGAACCTCCATATCAGCCTACTGCTTTTCTTCAGTGGATCTGCGTTATTTCTGAAGCAGTCCTTTGCATATAGCTGCAGCCCTCTCCTTAGGTGTTTTTTAGCTAGACTAGTTTATGGGAGATCTCTTTAACCCACCTAATTTGATTTGTTTTTTCTCTCCTTTTGGATTTATATCTTAGATGAGATGATCTAAGGGATCTAGGAGCTGCAAACTCATTTCTATGCACAGAATTCTCAAGAGTGCATTATTTCAGCAGGCTTGCTGAGCTGTCCCGATTTTGGGATATTACAGGTTGGAATTCAAACCAATATGTCCCATTGATGTGGCCATACCATTTGCGGCTACTTAGGAAGCTTAGTCCCATGTCTAGTCTGGAACCAACAAGGCTAACAAATTCATTGAGGGAATTTAGCACATATTCCAGTAGGTCCATGACATATTGGAAAAATCCCATGCTAATAACAACCAACGACATGATCAACATCGGGTGCCACACAAGTTCTAGATGGGAAACAAAGCTTGGATAAATTTTCAAAAGGAGTGCCTCGTTGGGCCCAAACATAAGATTTGATTGCTTCGATATGGGCTATACACCATCGCCAAGGTAGTAGGGGACAATGATTTTGAGCTCAGCATTCCACCATTCCTTGGCCTGCACCCAGTGTTCAATGTGGACCGCCTTTGGCCATACTTTCCAAGATTAATTAAAATATTCAACATTGCAGAACAAATCACACCAACTGAGTTAAACCCAGAATGCATGAAACAGGCCACCACATATTGTATCATGGACACACGGATCAAGCACACTTGCCAACAGAAGATCCATTTGTATATGGTTGTCAAAGTTGGCCAACTCCTGCACCAAGGGAAGTGGTTCACTAGGGACAAAGTTCAACAGAAGTTTCCTCATCTCATGGAGGAAATCAATGCAATGGGGGTTGTTTCCTAAGGGTGGAGGAATGATCTAGGTGGATATTGGTGCCCACCCACCTATTCCACTTGGACCCACACCATCGTTTCTTTTAGTTTTCCAGTTTCCTTAATTGTAGCACAATTTACTATCTTTGGCAATTTTTCGGGTCATGAACTTCCAGAGCCGTTTTGAGGCCCTAAATGAAATTTTTTGGCAAAATTGTGAAAAACATGGGTTTTTTAATTGATGGTGGTCACTTGAAATTTTTACTCAGATAGATCTTTCTAAAGAGGTGTTGTGTGCATCAAACAGAGATTGTATGCCAAAGTTATGACCCCGAGAAGTTGATGTACCAATTTACCCAAACGGGGCCCATATTTTTGGCGCTTCATTTCCTAGGGTTAGATTTCTTGGATGTTTAGGGTTTTCCATTGTTTCTCAATAACAAATAGGCCTTCGAGCCTCATTGTAACACAATTTAGAGGCATGTAGCCACCATATCTCTTTTTATAAATAAGATACCATCACCCGAACTAGTTTATTTCCATTCTATCTGTAAGCACATTTTAGTTCTTTGATATTAATTAAATGAAGTGTTATTTCCACTGCATATTTGTATTTGTGGTTATATTCGTATTCTATTGCGTTCCTTCATAAATCTAGATCAATGGAGCTTAGTAGCTCTCTAATGTACCATATCAAAATAAAGTGGTACCCAATATTTGGAGCTAATGTGGAACATTGATTCTCTGAAAAAACGAATCTCACTTAAGAATATTGCAATATACAATGACAGTTATGAGCTCAAAGGGCTCACTGAAGAGCTTCCTTAAACAATTGGCTTCATAATAAGCCAATTTATTTCTATATACATTCAACCTCAATAGTGCTTCCAAAGCAACCGACTCAAGAGACATAATAGTAAATGTGCTCTTTCGATCCATCATATTGTCACCAATACAATTTCGACAATGAACTCTAGACCATAGAATGAGAAGAAATCCTTAACGAGGCTTATTCATGGATCCACTCAGAGTCTTCTTATAGCGACCTCATAAGTTGACTATGTTCGGATCAACAGCTTCTCCATCTTATCAGACTTTCAATCTTAGGGTATTTCATCTTGACCCCTTACATTGATAGAAAATCAAAACCCTCTTATATTGATATATGAGAAGGTCATCATCTGTTTGAAAAATGTTATCAATAGATGTTGTTAGCACTCTACCAGATTCCCAAGGCCGAAGAAGGAATCCCAACAGAGGTAACCACAAATCAAGCTTTTGACTTGGTAGCTAGCCCTACCAAGTCAGAGAGGGCTCTCTCCACAAGGTCACAACCAAGAGGGCTGGAGGAATTAGGGCTTTTAGGCTAGGTATGAGAGAAAAGGTTGTTTTTATTTGATTGGGTTGGGTTTCACTAGATGAAGATATTAGGTCAAGGGAGCTAGGTCAGGGCTAATGAGATAGGGTTGCAGGGATTCAATGGGGAAAGGTAGGCATAAGGCTTATCACTTTAAAGATTATTGTGATGAGATGGTTTTAAAACTGAGGAGAAGCTAGGAAGAGCATGGGAGATGTATTCTTCCTAAGCAGAGGAAAATGGACAAATTATGAAATCTTTCCCAAAGCAGAGCATGAGAAAGCATGTGTTCTTCCTATCTAACTTGAAAGAGATCATACCATAGAGATGTAATGAACATGAATACAACACATTGTAACATATGAAATGTGAAAATTTCTAAATGTTACTTTTATGCAGAAATCTACCATTAGATATGGTTATGCTCCTCCTACTTAATTAAGTTGTTAACTGAAGAATTCAGATTAATATCGAAGCAAAACACATAACAAAATTTCACCAATTCAGCTCTAGAAAAATTAAATGCACACATAGAAAAAAAGACACAGTGATTTTCTGGACAATAGTCCCAGTAAAAACCCAATCTGGGAAAACTAGTCTCTGGCTGCTGGAGGGTTTTATTATTAATATTATTTATGAATACAAAAAATTCTGGGTTCCAAATCTGGAAAACTCGACAGTGAAAATATAGATTTGCAACTCACTAGCTGTTTTGAAGCCAAAATGTAGATTGATCCACACCCTCAAATGAGATTTACAGGACTCAGCCAAAATTAGGCCCTACAAACCCCAGCGCTACCACTAAAATACCTGCGTCAGCATCTACAGCCTCTGCGTCCCTCAGTGCTAGCCTAGAAAGGGATGCGTAACCCTAGAATGGGTGACGTAATCAGTACAATGCCCCTAAGGGTCTCTGCGTAACCTTTGAGGGTTTCCAGCTACCTAACGATGCCCTGGGAGTGACTGCGCAACACCTACATAGCTGAAGTTGCCTATGCACTATGCATATGTTGCCCTCTCTATTGCTGATGCTCCTGCTTCTTTGCGATGCCTTTCTGAAGATGCTCTCTATCTCTTGCTGAATCTAGACACTGGGATCAGACCATCCCATTTGTCTAAACACCCCTCTCTGCAGTGGAAACACTTCTAAGAATTCTTAGCAAACCCTGCCCTAGAATCTCAACTTAGCTTCAGTGCTCTGCCTCTGTGTGTCTTTACAAATGACCCCAAGCCTTTCATTTATAATTTTCTCATTAGGAAACCAATGACCATGATTAGATATTGAATCAATGGCTAAGACTAAAAGAAATCTTAATCTATGTGACTTAATACAATTTCGTCAGATGTTTAATTTAATTAACTTTAATTATTTAATATTCCTAAGTTTAGAATTAGGAAATACATTTAAATAATTAATTAATTAAATATCTCCCAAACTAGATGAAATTTCCCCTATTCCTTTCTCGGTCTTGTAGATCATGTGTACTCTAATCCCTCCACAAATTTTGGGAGCTAGAGCACATCTGATGCTACCCCCAATATACAAAATCTCAACAGTCCCTCTTAGCAAAGAGTGTGCTCTACCAATACATCACACCATGTATTACAAGATTTTTGGCACTGGATTCTGTGTTGTTGATGTCGGGCCTGCTGCCCTTCAAATTTTCACTGCTGCTACCATTCTGTATTGCTACCTATGATGTTGTCACTGCCACTGCCACATCTATACTGCAAATCCCTCTCAATTTACTGCATCTGTGCTGCCCATAGCACTACCACTACTAACTGTTGCACTGCAACTTCAGTTGTTGAGCGAAACAACTGAATCTCTTGCCCAATATTTGAAAAACAAGTCAATTGGGCTACATCCTTATCACTGAAGCTCCATCAGTTGTTGATCTAAGTTTTCATCTAAAGGATGATGCACAACTACAGCTCTGCATTGCATAAGCAGACTCCCTCTGCACTTCTCAAATAACATCAACCCCTTGTGTTGAAATATCTCACGTTGTTGCTGCATTTCGCTGTCCTCCTGAAGCCCCCCTACGTTATTGCAGCTCTGCTCTACGACACTGAAGTCACATCAACCCCTACGCTATCACTGCCTCTACGGTGCTGCTGCATCTACACTGCGTTGCTCCTTCCAATCTTAAGATCTGCCTCTGATTTATCCGTGATCTATGCACCCACGGCTCCACTTTTCCCGCTACTGTCTTAAGGCTCCCGTAACTCGGATGTGATCCAAGAGATGAGATGCTCAAGGATCTCACTTTAATTCTGTAGCTACTCTACAGATCCATGTTGCCCCAATTTCATGGTTCATGAGCGCTCATGGTTGCATCATCTTCCAACCCATCATCCTCCACAACAACCTTGGAAGAAGAAGCTTCCTTGTCCTTTTTCTTCTGCGGACAAATGTTGGCAAAATTTCCTAATTCACCACACTGGAAGCACTTGATCTTAGATATATCCTTCATCTTCTTTCCCTGCTGCCTCTTTGATGCCAAGGCTGCATCTTCTTCATCTTCCTTCTTCACCTTACTCGATCCTGTGTTGTACTGCTTCTTGGTGATTCTGCAGAGTTCTTCTTGACGCATGATTGCCCACAAGTTGTCCCAGTTTGGGAGGTCCGCTTTACCCAAGATACTTTGGACAAAGGTTTCTCACTCATCTGTGACTACATTGAGAGCACTGCTGACCATCACATCATCTTCCACCTTAGCACCCGTGGCAGTCAACTAGTCTCTGATCAACTATAATTTGAAGAGGAAATGTTCCATGTCTTCGCCCTTGGTCATCATGAATGACATCATCTGAGTCTCCAAAAACATCTTCCTTTGGACGGATTTTCCCTCATATAGGGATGTTAATGCCTTCCACATTTCAGTAGTTGTTTTCTTCTGAGCTATGTGTGGGACAATATGGTCCTTAATTCCATCCATTATCAGCCGCTTGACATGTCCAACAACCTCATTATGCTTCCTCAAGAGATCTGCATCAGTCAGCGTGTCCAAAACTGATTTTTCATGGTCTCTTAGATGATATTCCTCTAGGACTATCAGGATCCTAGCCTCCCAAATTGAAAAGTTGTAAAATCAATCCAATCTGTCCTGATCACGCAGTCCACGAGGAGCCATCTGCTGAGAAATTTGTCTGAGCTCCCTTTCTCCTTGCTAGAGATTTGTATCTAAGGTCCTTGGTGAAACAGACACCTTCTTCTCCCTTTGATAACTGATTTCCCTTCTTGGAAATATTCTAAATAAAAAATGATTCAACTCTTTTCGATCCTCTGTCTGATCTGCAAGTTTATTTCGCTAGAAACTCTCTAAGAAGCTGATCTCCTCCCACTCTTTTTCATTAGTGCTTAGGCTAAAAATTTGAAAACTTCAAAAATTTAACCCCACCAATACCTTCTGAAGTTCTACAACTCTGCTTCAGGCACTTTTGGATCTGACAACTTCAGATCTTTCACCTTGGTTGGCTTTAGAAAATCCCAGCGCTACCTCTGCATAGTAAGTGCGTGGGCCTGTTGGGAGACAACGTAAGACTACGTCACCCTGCCCTCTACATGAGTATGCTTCCTTTGAAACTGTGTTATCCCTTCAGATCTAGCCTTCTGCTGTTGTTGCTTCTTTTCCTGTTGCTTTCTGCAGCAAGATCCTTTAGTCTTCTGCTGGTGACCCTCCTAGATCTGCAATTTCTTTGATACCATGTGAAATTTTTTGGATGTTACTTATATGCAGAAATCTACTATTAGATCTAGTTATGCTCCTCCTACTTAATTAAGCTATTAGCTAAAGAATTCAGATTAATATCAAAGAAAAACATAACATACTTTCACTAATTCAAATCTAGAAAAAGTACATGCACACATAGACAAAGTGACACAGTGATTTTCTGGACAACAGTCCCTGGAAAAACCCAATGTGGGAAATCCAGTCTTTGGCTACTGGAGGGTTTTATTATTAAGAGTATTTATGAATACAGGAAATTTTGGGTTCCAGATCTGGAAAACCTGACAGAGAAAATATAGATCTGCAAATTGCCGGTTGTTTTGAAGCCAAAATTTTGACTGATCCACACACTCAAACGGGATTTACAGGACTTAGCCAAAATTAGGCCCTACAAACCCCAGTGTTGCCCTTAACGCCCCTGCGTCAGCCTCTGCAGCCTCTACGTCCCTCAGTGATGGCATAGAAAGGGTTGCGTAACCCAGACTCGATGACGCAGTCCCTACGCTACCCCTAAGGGTATCTGTGTAACCTCTGAGGGTTTACAGCTGCCTAACACTACCCTGGGAGTGAATGCGCAACACCTACGTAGATGAAGCTGCCTCTGCGCTGCGCATCTACTGCCCTCTTTGCTATTGATGCTCCTTCTTCTTTGCACTGCCTTTCTAAAGCTGCTCTCTGTCTCTTGTTGATTCTAGAAACTGGGATTAGACCATCCCATTTGTCTAAACTCCCCTCTTTGCAGCTGAAACACTTCTGAGAATTCTTAGCAAACCCTGCCCTAGAATCTCAGCTTAGCTTCAGTGCTCTGCCTCTATGTGTCTTTACAAATGACTCCAAGCCTTTCCTTTATACTTTTCTCATTGGGAAACCAATGACCATGATCATATCTTGAATCAATGGATAAGACTAAAATAAAGCTTGATCTGTGTGACTTAAGACAATTTCATCAAATGCTTAATTTAATTAACTTTAATTATTTAATTTTCTAAGTTTAGACTTAGGAAATACATTAAAATAATTAATTAATTAAATATCTCCCAAAAGAGATGAAATTTCCCAAATCCCTTTCTGGGTCTTGTAGATCATGTGTACTCTAGTCCCTCCACAAATTTTGGGATCTAGGGCACATCCGATGCTACCCCAAATACACAAAATATCAACATGAAACTGAAGAAAAAACAATGATATACTTCATACCACATGTATCCCAAAAAATAGCTGCAACTCTTCTTTATTAATTAGCCAAAACTGAGTACAATAGTTCCTTGATCAACAAGCTATCATCCAAAAAAATTCCAACCTTTGAAAATGACTAAAAAATTACATGATATAGGCCTAAAACAAGCTTCACTCATCCTCAGGGGTCGAATCCATGAGGTGAGGAGCTGATCCACAATAATCTGAACTGATACCTAGAGTGTAGGGAGCTATAAGTGACTCCTCCCTAAATACATTCAATCTGATTCATTTTGACTAAAGGATAACTTTACCTAATGAATATACCCCTAGGTAACTTATCCTTGACATAATTACATTTACCATGATGAATTACATTAATAGAAAGATGATTTTTTGAGATAAAATCAAAATATACAGTGAAAAACCAAAAAGATCAGCAAACTGTCATATGTGCCATTTTCCTGTCATATGTGCAACGCCTTAAGGCTGTGCGCCCTCCATGTTCAAATCAGGCCCAATATGGACTGTTGGAAATCTTTTCAAGTCCTCTTTTTGAACATCCCTCGATCTCTCAAAATAATGTTGATTTGACCCTTCAAAATTGGAATCTCCTAAGACTACTCTGTGCACAGTGCCTAGGCAAAATTATGGGCAGAAACATGATTTTTTGGTGGTTTTTTTTCCGTTTTCACCTCCCGAATCTACAAATGAAGGATGGAAAAGTGGTTTTCTTGACTATATTTGTTATTATGAATCCACTGGTGGTGACATTTTTCCCAAAAAATGCCCCTATCATTTTCGCAACGCGTAGAGTGTTGCGCAAATGACAAATTTTCTGATATTTCCTTGTTAAGAAAAACACAGTCAAACTCAGACTTTGTTAAAATGTTTCAACTTGCCTCAAAATTGTTGGAGAGAATGATGATGAGGTGGATAGGCTTGGACTGAAGCCTCAACAAGTATTTCTAACCTCTCCTTCTCCTTTTGATGGGTTAGGGATTCAATTTTCTCATTGGCTACCTTGAGCTTGGCCTTGCAATTTTCTCCTTTAGGGCATGGTGTTTGAATTTTGGGGATAGGAAATGGGGAAAGAGAAATTTATGGGAGATATTGTTAGGGATATGAGAAATGGGGGAAGGGAAAAGGAGTGATAGTGTGATGGGAATTAGGATGGGGAATTGAGGATTGGGAGCCTAAGTAAAGAGAGCACCTAGGGCTTAGGGTTTTAGGATTTAAAAGCTTAGGGACAGGGATTGTAATAACAAAGGTTTTGGGAAATATTATTTGAAATTTGGAAAGGGTATGAGAGTGTAAGAGTAATGGGTTTTAGGATTTGTGAGTGTTAGGGAGGAAAACTAGGGTTTTGAGTGAGTTTACACCAAATTCTTCAAGCAAATTATACAACACCAACCAATAAACTTTGAAGGAGGAGAGAAATGATGGATTTTGACCTTTAATTACTTGATATAGGTTGATGAGATAGATTCTGTAGCTCTAGAGGTGATTTGGGGAAATTTTGAAGCGTTTTGGGTTTTTTTGAACATATGCACAACGCCTTAAGGCTGTGAGAAGCACCTTAAGGTTGTGCGTAACACCTTTTGTCTGTGCACAACCCCTTTTTGAGGACCACTTTTCAAGGCCTTCATGGTGTCCAAATTGGGCCCAGGATAGCTCGTTGTAAATCTTATCCTGTCTACTTTCCAAATATTCCTTTATCTTGTAGAATGGACTTGATTTGACTTGTCAAAAATTGATTCTCCCAAGACTGGTCAAAAAGTGCAGAATGAGGGTGAAAAAATGAAGTGTGATCTTGCAGGAAAATTTTGGAGGCCTTCCTCAACTCCCAATTGAGCTCAAGATATCTCATGGGAAATTTTTCTTTGTGCAGTTATCATTTGACTCATCAAGCAAGTCATTTGGACACTCCATCTATGAGAAAAAAATATTTTCCCAAGGTCACTCCAGAAGTGTAGAAAACCTCTTGTAGCACCTGTATTTTTTACATTTCTCCCAAAACATGATACCTATGTAAAACCCGAAGTAGGTTTTTCGTTCTTGACCTATAATGGACAAAAACCTCTCTAACTTTTATCAAATTCATCTTTTTTTGGTCAGAAACATAATTTGAAGCAAAACTAGCCCTATGAGTGGCAAATAATTTGACTATTGGAATGAATTCTTGAAAAATGATGGAGACATGATGTTTATGATCTGAAATTACCTCATAATTACTAATATGACCTACCTTATGCCTCCTCTGATTATATGTCTCGGATTCCATAACAAACCCTTGCTCAGTGGGAGAGAAAATTAGGGTTTAATGCTTGTGGAAAATGATGATTTGGGCACTCTTGGGAAAAGACAACTCCCTTTGAAATTTGATCAATTTATGAACTAAAACTCTTGCACTTTGACTTGTGCTTTTTTGGCATGTGGAAGTGAGTTGGCAACTTTTGGGAGACTGAGTACTTATTACATTTGAATTGACATAAAATTACATGAATAAAAATAAAATTACATCTTGGAATGAAACTCACATTTGAAATCAAAATTACATGATGAAATAAGGTTTTCTCTTTACAAATCACCTTCACATGGTGAAGAGATTTTATTTGATCACCCTTTACTTGCTGGCCTTATGCAATGGAATGGAGTTTTATTGGGGCATGAAAACCCTAGAAAACCTAATGATTACCTTGAAAATATTGGACTCTATGGTGACATGACGAATTGACTTTATGGATGATGTACAGTCAACAAGGTATGGAAATGTGCCAACAAGAAAATGAATTTTAAGGAAGAGTGATGTTTTTTGACTAGGGCTACCATCAGTGACTAATTTTTTGCATGATCTAGTGGAATGATAAAAAAATTTTGAGTGGGACCCCTAATATGAATATGAAAAGAGTATATTTTTATCACTAATGGCATAATTCAAATTCTGACACTAACATCGACCTTACTGGGGATGGCAACTCCTTGGAGGTGTCAAGAACATCGTAGACCAAGTGCATAACCATTGGTTCAATATAGTCAAAAAAACTCAAATTTAAATGCATGACTAAATACTGACAACTCAATGACACAAACTAACTTTGAAACAGATTGAAAACTAATAACTCGGAAAAATAGACTAACTCAATGCAAACTCAAATTTCTGAAACTTGACTCAATACTCACTAAAAATAAAAAATTTACTAAACTTATTGATTGCAGCATATCACCGAGACTTGAGGGATTAAAATCGTGATGACAAATGCCTTCCTATTGAAGACATATGTACAATCATGTGAAGTGATCCTTCCAGTGTAACCAATCCAGGAGATGGCTACTTATTGAAGTTATGCTCTCACTTTCCCTGAGTAGGCAGAAAAAATAAAAACTAGGCCACTCCAAGTGTCTACTGAACATGTTCTTCTGGTCCATGAAAACAAGAAAATACATTTTCCCTGTTAACTGTAGCAAATCAGTAAAAGGATACTCAAAAATATGAAATGTTACCTTGTCTTGAGATTCAGTAAAAACACAAGCACACTCTTCATTTTGATATGAAATAACTCTTGGTTGTTGATCCATAGGAGAGCATACAGAAGTATGACTTTCTACTATTTGAGTGTTGGCTACAAATTCTTGAAGCACAAGAAAATCCAACTCTATGACTTTCATGCTATCTCTCATAGGCTCATACTCCTCAAATTCATATTCTAAATCATATTTGAACATAAAACATTCTCCAAGATTGTTAAACATGACAGCCCTATCTTCTTCATGAAAGTAAACAATATTTGTTAGCTGATCTCCTTGAAGAAAATCATCATCACAAATTGGTTTACTCACAACAACTTCTTGTATGGCTTCATCAGTCTTATGACTATCATCATTCAGACCTAGACTTTAGTTTCAATAATGGAAGATGCTTCACTCACACATTCTTCGTTGTGTGAACAATGTAAGAGCTGCAAATCTACATTCTCTTGGGCTGTAACATGATTTTTCAGGAGCAATTCTATTTCATCTTCAGACAAAGGAGAAAACTAATTTTTAAAGAAATTTACAGTGATTTGGTGAATTTCATTTTCAGGATCGGGAATTGGCACTTCTCTTTCTTGGTCCCAGTTTGTCTCATCTAAGGAGGGAGCTACAATTTTTTTTTGGTGATTAAAAAGGTTCTCATGTAAAGGCTTAGGGATATCTTCATCCAAGGAGGAAATGTTGATTCTTGTTGGGAAGAAAAATCATGAAGGGATTCTATGATCTCATCATCTAGACACTCTTCATCCCCATAAAATTTTCAAGAAAATTAATGAAATTATCAGAGATCTCACAACAACTATCAATCATCGACAAGGAAGAATTGGAGATTTCATAATGTTGAAAGAAAACTAAATGAAAGTCCTTTAGAGAATATAAACTAGCAGATGATATACTCTCATACCATGATCTCGCTTTTTCCTCCAAGGTAGCCATAAACATCTTCATCAAACAATCTTCAGGAAACTCAATCTTTAGTCTGTGAATATACAAATTAAATTTGACTAAATGCAAACTAGCATCTTCACTGTCTTGACTCTTAATCTTTGACAATCCTGATTGCCAATCTTTATGAGGAATACGGTTCAGAAAACCAGGAATATGAGCTCGATTCATAGGAGTATACCTTCGGGAAATCAAATCCATTTTGACATAGTAAGTTCACCAAAAATATCTTCAAACTACTGGTTCTTGAAAAGTGGAGTCGCCATAAAAATTCTGAACCTTTGGATTCTTTGACACTGGAGTAGCTAGGTGAATGGTTCAGCCTTCATTTGCATTTGACTGTTGTCCACCATCAACAATCAGATCTAAACTTTTTCATTCTTTCCCAGCGAAGATCTGATCTTTCTTTCCCCAGCAATGGCACCAGAATGTTATCACTCTGCTAGATTCCCAAGGCTGAAGAAGGAATCCCAACAGAGGTAACCACAGACCAAGATTCTGACTTGGTAGCAAGCCCTACCAAGTCGGAGAGGGCTCTCTCCACAAGGTCATAGCCAAAAGGGCTGGAGGAATTATGGTTTTTAGGCTAGGTATGAGTGAAAAGGTTGTTTTTTATTTGATTGGGTTGGGTTTCACTGGATGAAGATATTAGGTCAAGTGAGCTAGGTCAGGGCAAATGAGATAGGGTTGCAGGAATTCAATGGGGCAAGGTAGGAATAAGGATTATCACTTTAAATATTATTGTGATGAGATGGTTTTAAGACTGAGGAGAAGCTAGGAGGAGCATGGGAGATGTATTCTTCCTAAACGGAGGAAAATGGACAAATTATGAAATCTTTCCCAAAACAGAGCATGAGAAAGCATGTGTTCTTCCTATCTAACTTGAAAGAGATCATACCATAGAGATGTAATGAACATGAATATAACACATGCTAACATATGAAACTGAAGAAAAAACAATGATAAACATCATACCACATGTATCCCAAAGAATAGCTGCAACTCTTCTTTATTAACTGGCCAAAACTGAGTACAATAGTTCCTTGATCAACAAGATATCATCCAAACTAATTCCAACCTTTGAAAATGAGTCACAAATTAAATGATATAGGCCTCAAACAAGCTTCACTCATCCTCAGGGGTCAAATCCATGAGGTGAGGAATTGATCCACAATAATCTGAATTGATACCTAAAGTGTAGGGAGCTTTAAGTGACTCCTCCCTAAATACATTCAAATTAATTCATTTTGACTAAAGGATAACTTTACCTAATGAATTCACCCCTAGGTAACTTATCCTTGACACAATTACATTTAACATGATGAATTGCATTAATAGAAAGATTATTTTCTGAGATAAAATCAAAATTTACAGTGAAAAACCAAAAAGATCAGCAAACTATCATATGTGCCATTTTCCTGTCATATGCGCAATGCCTTAAGGTTTTGCACCCTCCATGTTCAATGAAACTTTTAACTACCCTACAGGTGTCAAAATTAGGCCCAAGATGGCTTGTTGGAAAGTTTGTCAAGTCATATTTCTGAATATGCCTCCATCTCTCAAAATGACGCTGATTTAACCCTTCAAAATTGCAATCTTTTAAGATTGCTCTGTGCGCAATGCCTAGGCAAAAATATGGGCAGAAACATGATTTTTTGGTGTTTTTTTTGCCCTTTTGACCTCCTAAATCTGAAAATGAAGGATGGAAAAGTGGTTTTCCTGGCTGTATTTTTCATTATGAATCCACTGGCGGTGACCTTTTGCCCAAAAAATGCCCCTATCATTTGCGCAATGCCTAGGGTGTTGCGCATATGACAAATTTTCTGATATTTTCTTGTTCAAGAAAACATAGTCAAACTCATAATTTGCTAAAATGTTTCAACTTGCCTCAAAATTGGAGAAGAGGATGTTGATGAGGTGGCTAGGTTTGGAGTGAAGCCTAAACAAGTATTTCTAACCTCTCCTTCTCCTTTTGATGTGTTAGGGCTTCAATTTTCTCATTGGCTACCTTGAGCTTGGCCTTTGTAATTTTCTCCATTAGGGCATGGTGTTTGACTATTGGGGATAGGAAATGGGGAAAGGGAAATTTGTGGGAGATAGTGTTAGGGATATGAGAAATTTGGGAAGGGAAAAGGAGTGATAGTGTGATGGGAATTAGGATGGGGAATTGGGGATTGGGAGCCTAGGTAAAAGGAGCATCTAGGGCTTAGGGTTTTAGGATTTAAAAACTTAGGGACAGGGATTGTAATAATATAGGTTTTGGGAAATATTATTTACAATGTGGAAATGGTATGAGAGTGTAAGGGGAATAGGTTTTAGGAGTTGTGAGTTTTAGGGAGGAAAACTAGGGTTTTGAGTGAGTTTACACCAAATTCTTTAAAAAAATTATACAACGCCAACCAATAAACTTTGAAGGAGGAGAGAAATGATGGATTTTTACCTTTAATTTCTTGCTAGAGGCTAATGAGATCAATGTTATATCTCTAGAGGTGATTTGGGCAAATTTTTAATCGTTTTTGGGTTTGCTAGACATATGCGCAACGCCTTAAGGCTGTGAGCAGCGCCTTAAGGCTGTGTGGAGCGCCTTGTGTCTGTGTGCAACACCTTTTTCCAGACCACTATTTGAGGCCTTCTCGGTGTCCAAATTGGGCCCAGGATAGCTCGCTATAAATATTATCCTAGATAATTTCCAAATATGCATTTAGTTTGCAATATGGACTTGATTTGACTTGTCAAAAATTGATTCTCCCAAGACTAGTCAAAAAGTGTAGAATGAGGGTGCAAAAGTGAAGTGTGATCTCGTAGGAAAATTTTGGAGGCCTTCCTCAACTCAAAATTGAGCTCAAGATAGCTAATTGGAAAGATACCTTTGTATACTTATCATTTGACTCATCAAGCAAGTTGTTTGGACACTCCATCTAAGAGAAAAATTGATTTTCCCAAGGTCACTCCAAAAGTGCATAAAACCTCTTGTAGCACCTGTATTTTTTACATTTATCCCAAACCATGATACCTGAGTAAAAAATGAAGGATGATTTTCGTTTTTTACCTATAATGGATAAAAACCTCTCTCACATTTATCAAATTCACCTCTTTTTGGTCAAAAAGATACTTTGAAGCAAAACTGACCCTATGAGTGGCAAATGATTTGACTCTTGGAATTAATTCTTGAAAAATTATGGAGACATAATGACCTCATACTTACTAATATGACCTACCTTATGCCTCCTCTACTCAGATGTCTTTGATTCCATATCAACCCTAGCTCAGTGGGAGAGGAAATTAGGGTTTAGTACTTGTGGAAAATGATGATTTGGGCACCCTTGGGAAAAGACAACTCCCTTTGACATTTGATCAATTGATGAACTAAAACTCTTGCACCTTGACATGTGCTTCTTTGGCATGTGGAACTGAGTTGGAAGCTTTTGGGAGACTGGGTACTTATGACATTTGAATTGACATAAAGTTATATGAATAAAAATAAAATTACATCTTGGAATGAAACTCGCATTTGAAATCAAAATTACATAATGAAATAAGAATTTATCTTTACAAATCATCTTCAAAAGGTGAAGAGATTATATTTTATCACCCTTTACTTGTTGGCCTTATGCAATAATGGCGTTTTATTGGACCATGGAAACCCTAGAAAACCTAATGACGACCTTGACAAGACTGGACTCCATGGTGACATGACATGATGAATTGACTGTATGGATGATGTACAGTCGGCAAGGTATGGAAATGTGCCAACAAGCAAATGAATTTTAAGGAAGAGTGATGTTTTTGGACTATGGCTACCATCAGTGACTAATTTTTTGCATGACCTAGTGGAATTATAAAATTTCTAAGTGGGATTGCTAATATGAATATGAAAAGAGTATATTTTTATCATTGATGGCAGAATGCAAATTCTAACACTAACATATGTATCAAAATATCAAACATTATACCTCCCTCTTCTCAAAATCCATCGAGCTATATTCAACCTAATATTAATCCAAGGATTTTATAACTCCCACTGAAGCTTTCCTTTAGATGATTTCCTGAGCTTCCCATATGGGCCTCTAGAAAGATCCATGTCAAAGGGGAAAATTATGAAGAATCATCATGGTTCTTCTTTAATCAGGAGAAGAAACATTCCTTTGAGATTATTTCAACAAAGTGCCATTCTTTTCCTGGATGATCTTCAAGAATGAAAGCTCCAAGTGTTGCACCCATTACCAAAGTCAAAGGTGCTGCAATTTCTTTTACTGGTATGTATCCATAGCTTCTTCATAGAAGATGATATTTCAAAATATAGGCTCTTCAAAGTTTGCATTTGTCTTGTTCACATCTTTGTTTGTGAACAAGACTATAAAAAAATCATCAATATACTAGGTCTACAACATATCACCACTGCTATTAGAATTGTAGCGATATCATACAAAAAATTGGACTAAAAATAAAACATAAATGATATTGAGCTACATAGTGTCATACATGGTAGAATTGATGCCGCATGTAACCAAGAGTCTTCACTGCACATGATTCTATCCTTGATAGCTATAGTTATTTATATTTTTAGGAAGACCCTAATATATCAATGATGTCAATTATGAGAAAGTAATAAGCAGTGTTCTGATAACAAGGATTCTCAACACTATCCTTGAGATAATAATTAATATAATTCCAGTAATAAAAAATCTCTATCAGTATTTCACTACTCGTGTTCAACCTGTTAAACAAAATCTGTCCTTGATCTGAATGTTACAACTTCTGATAAGTTCACTGCATTGTTCTGCCAATGATGTGTATCACTGATAAAACCTTCAAACAACAACAAGAAGGGAACCTTTAATCCTTATTAACACAAGTGATCATATTTCCATAACTTCAAAAAAAATTCCCTGAATCATTTTTCATTGATATGTTTTTCAAAGTGACTTTCTATTAAAATTATACCTCTTCCGTTCAACTTTACTTCTAGAGATGTTTCATTTAACTTGAGCTTTGAATGATTTCAGATTTCAGGAGAAAATAGGTATGTCAACCAAGAGCCACACACCACAATATAATAAGACTTTGTCTTTGAAGATAATGACACTACAATTTGGTAGGGTAAGGTTGTCAAGCCATCATACAAGTGATGAGATGTTGTATAACTATGGAGAATAAAAATCCCTTACAAAATCTATAGTTTCATGTGCTCGAACTTAAACTTCAAATTAGTTCAATGAGCCATTTTTAATTACTAACTTGAAACCATAACAGATCATTCCTTAAGCATAGCCCCAAAAATATTTTGTAAATTATGAGGTATATAACTGTTACTTGCCAAGATTTGAATAGTACTTTAAGATCCAAAAAATGAGGCGAGATACCATCACTAGATAGGACTTGAAGAAAACCAATAGGTTTGAAATTTCTTAATGCTCTAGTCAGAAAAAGAGTCTTCAAATAAAATGCTATCAAAATTACATCAACGTTAGAGTTCAAGCTATAGAGTAAGGCCACTCAAGACCTCTGAGATACCATCAAGAAGGAAGTTTGTATTGCCTTGAAATACAAATATCAAAACATCTTCCTTTCTCCATAGTCCTTTCACATACTTTTGCACAAAGGGACGACTCTAAACAATGAAATATAAATGTGTCGATAATATATATATATATATATATATATATATATATACTCAAGAGACTGCTGCATAAACTTGTGCAATTCGATCATTGTACAAGCTTTAGATTGCACCCAAGATTGCTTCTTCGTTTTGAGATGTTTCTTAGAATGTATGCCACAGAGGGTAATTTATACCTCAGAGGATAATAATGGTTGTATAAGAAGGTATAAGACTTGAATAGAATATGACTTCTCTCAACAAAGATCCAATGCAAATATTTAAAATAGATATGAAACTATAGGGTTGACTTCAACACACCCTTCATATCTACCCCAAAAAAATTGGCTTCAAATACAAAAAGGCATACGATGAACCAAAAAGGATGAGATGGATGCAAACCATTCATGATATTTGAAATGTTTCAGAGATATTAGAGCCATGCAAAGTACCTTAGATTAATGCAAGAATTTCAGAGATAAAAATACCCTGCACTATTTTATCGGGAATGATTTGATCCTCCAAAATGTGTATTGCAACACTTCAACAAAAGTTCTACAGTGGCTCGGCCCTATCTCCAGAAATCACAAAATATTTCTTCCTTTAAGAATATCCTTCCATAAGCTCATGGATAAAGTGTTATGAAACCAACTCCAAAAATAGAAGAAAAGAGATATCAATGCCTTAGAAATTAGCCACTTCGAGGGGGAAACCTCCTTTATATTACATAAATGAACAATTATTGGATGATACAAATGAAGAAACCTCGTTTCTATTTATAGGAGTCCATGGGGTCATAATATAATCCTAGCCAACCTGACAATAATAATGTAAGGGCACAACAATAACAATAGTGGGATTTTATGGGGCACAATAATAACAATATGGGGACTATAGGGGTACAAAAATAAAAATAAGGGGGCTACACTAACAACAATAAGGGACTACACTAGTAATATAGGGACCTAATATGCCGCTTTCCTTCAAGCAAGTGTTGTCCTCAATGCTTGATTATTTCTGGATTCTTTTGTATAAAATTCTCATCCTCCCATGTGGAACCTTCAACGGTTAATTTCTTCCACTTTCTGAGATACTCTGAAATTGATCGATTTTTTAGTTTTCGAGTTCTTGTTTATGTAACTGGTTCAAAACTTCTTTCGCTGCAATGTTGATCTTCCTTTTGTTTCATTCGATTCTGCACCAAAGTTAGGTTATCATTTGAGAGTTGGAGAACTTGTTGTTGATGCTCGATGTGATATTCCACTAATTTATCATCCATATTAGCTTTCATTGGACCCTTCAAACTGTCCAACTTAGCCTCCATTTTTGCTTTTAAACCATCTATGTCATCTTTGATTTCAGGCTTTGTAAGATCGAAATTTGTTGCAGTTGGTACCATAATTTTGATATATCATACAACAATTCTTCCTCTTCATGCGTCATAGTAGATCTTTTTGAGGGCTTAATGGGTGTGGAATTATTTTTTGGAGGCATTATATAACTCAATACTGATATATATGCTTCAATATGCCCTTGGAATCACTTCAAACTGATTTTTCAAACAAACGTTATGCAAACTTGTTTAAAAAATACACACCTTTTTCTTGATTTTTAGGAGGTCTCTATAGAACCTAATTTATCTTTGTTATTTCGGATCCTCAAGATCTGATTTTCTATCCTATATTAGCCCTCTGAGTCCTATTTCGATTGCTATAGGTCTAACCTGATTTGGATTCTTTAAGAAAAATTATTTCCAATCTCCCACAATGAACTAATTATGGACTGGTTTAGTAGAGCAAACTTGTATGACATGCCACGTGTCACTATTTAGTCCTTCAGCTTTAAATTTGATAAAAAGCAACTACACTCTGTGTAATTTCATCCAATTTTTATAGAATTCCAATCCAATGCTCAGAGAGAGAGTTATGATGATTTTCCCAATGTCACCTCTTTGAGATGAAATTCAGGAGCTTGAGAAAACCCTAACTTCCATAGATCATATCTCTAAAAATATTGTGAAACAAGATCTGAAATTTTTTCATGAAGTTCCTCAGTATTTCTTCACAAATGAGTTTTTTTTAGCTTCTGAACCTTCGTAGAAAAATATTTATAGCGAAAATGTCACGATGACCTGTTTGAAGTAGCAAAACCCTAGAATCTAAAGCTTTGATGCCAAATGTTATGAAACAAGCTCCAAAAATAGAAAAAAAGAGAGATCAACACCTTATAAATCAACCACTTCGAGGGGGAAACCTCCTTTACATTACATAAATGAACAATTCTTAGATAATACAAATGACAAAACCTCCTTTCTATATATAGGAGTCGATGGGGTCACAATATAATCCTAGTCCACCTAACAATAATAATGTGAAGGCACAACAATAACAATAGTGGGATTTTATGGGGCATAATAATAACAATATGGGGACTGCAGGGGTACAACAATAACAATAAGGGTGCTACACTAAGAACAATAAGGGACTACACTAGTAATATAGGGACCTAATATAAATTTTTAGATATTTCTCATAAATTATAGATGATACCATGCCGAAAATATATTGATATCAATCAAGTCGAAAATATCTTGGTACATACCATGTTGATTTCCAACCGCTATCTGCAGTGCTCGATTTTCTCTTGAATTGGTGCCCATATTCATTGCTTAGGGATTGTAGAAGTCCTTAAGAAAATATCACATATTTGTTATTGTTGATCTTAGACTTTCCCTACCACAGAGGACTGAAGCCTTAAATTAAATCAACGAGATTCCTCATATTCTTCTTAGTGATTGGATTCCCTCATGCTTGGTATTGTCCTTATATGGCTATGATACCATGTAAATTTTGAGTTAACATGTTCTTTGCTTTGGTTAGTTAATTCATTAAACCATTTTCCCATTAATCCACTAACAATCAGATTAATAATTATCATATGATAGTAACTGAAGAAAGAACATAAATGATTACAAAAGACAAGTTAACACAAGAGAACACAAGGATATGGCTCAAGTCAGGGAAAACCCCAAGATGGGGAAAACCCTTGATCAAATATTCTTATTATTAATATCAAATGTTCAGCACAGAGAGAGAGAGAGAGTACAATAACTTAAAGTCAACATGACTTTCCAATTTTGTAGATCCAATATCATTGCCCTAAACAAGTAGATGGCCCAATCAAACATTGTAATTATAGCATACTGTTTTAGTGATCAGATGGCACCTTCCTGAAGAGGTCAGGTTAGGGACTACCATTCTGTCCTTGGGTTCTGTGCAAATTGAGCTCTGATTAGGGCACATTAGAAACCATAAATATTTCTCCAAAAATTGTGTTTCCCTTCCAAACTGGCTACCACTTTTCATTTTCCCTTCTAGGCCTTCTCCACACACTATTTAGCCTTGGCATCCCCTTCAAGGCATCCTAAAACTTGCGGTCATGCTACAACAAGAGGTATAAGATTTTTTTCAAAGGGAAACCACCCTCCATTCACCTACACTGATCTCTGTGTGGTTGCGGCTAGGATAGAAGGCATTCATTAGGACTCTCAACCCAACGAACAAGGCCTCACTCACTTCTAAAATACACAAAATCCCTACATCCCAGAACAAAATACAAATATAGTACTAACCATCCACAAAACCAACCTTACTTACCTCTAAAATATGTGGTCTCCTCAATAGGATAGCCTGCAAAAAAACCATCTCAAGAGATGCCAAAAGACCCTTTTTCCTGCCTTCGTCTAGCTGCCTTACTCCTACACATATTTCAAAGGGATATATATCTTGATGTGATTTCCCATTGGATGATTCAAATGAGGTTTTAGAGCACCTATATATATATATCAATGAGGGTCAAAAGATATGTCGTTTGGGCCTTTGCAGGCTACATCATATTAGGGAAATTTTGAGGTCCAAAATAGGCCTCCTAAGGAAATTATAAAATAATAGTGGAAATAATAAAATAAAATTTGATTACATCATCAAATTTTAGATGGTAAGAAGAAAAAAATACTTTTTCAACTTGTATTTTCAACTTATCTCTCAAATGTTTTACTCAAATTTTAAGTGAGAGTACTCTTTGGATACAAAATTTAATTCCTCATCTAAGGAGTACCCATGTTGCATACTTTCGATGGACCCTACTATACGAAAAATGAGAAATAATTGAAAAACGTGATTGCAATCACATTTTTTAATGTATTTCACAATTAAGTATGCAACATGGGCACTCCTTGGATGATGAATTAAATTTTGCATCCAACGAGTACTCCCACTCAAAATTTGAGTAAAAACTTTGGGAGATAAGTTGAAAATATGAGTTGAAAAAGTGGTTTTATTATTTTATTATTTTTAAAATATTTTTACCCTTTTACTTAAAAAATGGTGAATCATCCCCCATGGTTGACATCATCATCTTGAATCCTATCGGTTCTTATAAAGTTTATTTTGGTTGTACATTTTTCTTAGGAGGCCCATTTTAGACCTCAAAATTCCCCTAATTTGAAGGTGAGGCTGACCTTGACAATTTTCACATGAGAAAGATTAAATTCAAAAATACATTTCTCCTTATTGTAGGTCAATTTTGGTCCTCTCGAAAAGAGGTATTTTATGCCACAATTATCTTCTTCAAAGCAGTGTCCGAAAGTGGAATTTGGCATTAGTTTCCAATTTTCAACAACTATCCCATGTCCACCCATTCCATCGTGACCACAGTGGCTATCTCGCCATTGAGAACTCCCTCCACTGTTATGGGTTGCCTGCTAGCGTCTACAAAACACCTCTCCCATGACCACCCCGTGAGGAGCTTGCTCTGCCATGCCCCCCTGTTCCTACTGCCTTCTTGCTCCACACTCTCTCTCACTTTCAAAACGATGTCGGAAGGGATGCCTTGGCCCTCGTGGATCTTGCGGCTTGCTTCATTTTGCAACCACAAAGCTCAGCTAAGAAGAACTTAACCAGTTCACCAAGCATTCCTAAAAAATAGATGAGCGCTCCGCCCACTCTCCAGCCCAGAAGAAAACCAACCTCTCGATAACCACAAACCATAAACAAACCAAACCTGAAAAAATTAACGCTGGGAGAAGCCACAAATAGAATGGGATTCTCTATGGCAAAAACCCAACACTAATTCTGACTAAACACGGATTCAACAGAGCACATCGAATACCAAAGATAATTCAAAGCCTCAAACCCTTGCCACCCCCTCAGAGTTTTATAAGACCCAAATTCCAACCATGCACTACTAGGTACCACCACATCCATTCAAACCCTTTCCAAACACCAACCCAGGGCAAAGGAACCCTAAAGAAACCTTGAGCACCCAGCTCTTGGAAGAGAAACACTTCGCCCTCAGCCCGAGCTAGAACAAACTTGTAGCACGCGATGTCACTGGTCGAATTTAGACAATAATATTCTGAATCCAACCCATAATGGATCCCCACAAGACAAGAGTCAACCCATACAGAAACTAACCCAAAACAACACCACCACGGTACACAAACTAGACACCACCCAAAAGGTTCCCCAAACAGAGGAATTTGCAAACTTACGACCTCAAAGTGAAAAGAGCGAGGGCCTAAACCTCCTGCCCAATTAATCAACCACAACCAACGAAAATTACTAAGGAACACGAACCAAACAAACTTACCTCCCATAAGCAAAAAACTAGGATCCTAGAGACGCCATACCCCTTAGAATTTCCAACGCCTTAGACTCTGCCACCACTCTGTCTCCTTCGATAGTCTGGCGTTCACCCACAGAAGGAAGGAAATCTTCATTGAACCTTCTATCCCCATAAATGCAGTCACATAATAACCTATATTGCTCGTCACCCTTTGCATTAAGTTTCTAGTATTCGACTTATTTTCCCATGCTACCATATCACACAAACACACGCGCAACGCCAATTACCATAACCAAATAAAAAATTTGGGAGGGAATATCCTATGCCTTCTTGTCCTTCCGCCATATGCCCCCTATCATAGCCCACACGTCGTCCATGCTCAACCTCGGGATCATACACCCCCATCGAGGAACAAAATGTGTATTTTTTATCAAGTATTTAAAATTATTATTTTTATGGTGATGATTATTTTATGTGTATTAAAGTATTAATTAACAATACTTAAATACATAAAAATTCCAAACTTTAATATATATATATATATATATATATATATATATATATATATATATATATATATATATATATATATATATTTAACTTTGTCAAAAATTTGAAATTTTCATTAAAAACAACATTGCAAAGAAATACGAAAAACACAAACTTGAAAAACCATAGAAATAATAAGAAGAAGACAACTTGAAAAATGGTTAAATAACCAAACATTAAAAAAAATGTGCAAACTTAAAACATAAGAAAATTTAAAGTGTCAAAAATATTCCCTCGAAAAAAGAAGAAGGTTGATGCAACATTAAGGCTTTTCAAAATTAGCATGAAAATCACCCACATCTAAAAAACAATATCCATACTTAATAAATAAGAAAAATTAAAGTGTAAAACAAAGTCCCCCCAAAAAATGGGTTGATGGTGCATCAATACTTTTCAAAATTGGCATAAAATCACTAACATTTAAAAAAAATGTATGTACTTAATACATAAGAAAAATTAAAGTGTCAAAAATATGCTAAAAAAAGGTTGATGCTACATCAACACTTTTCAAAATCAACATGAAAATCATGATTTTTTGTGACCTCTTAAAAGACGAGAACTTAGTATAGTTCTCATTAAGTTGGTAACTTTGTTCTAGATGATGACAATGAAAAATATGAATTTTACCTTGTTTACTTGATAAAAAATGGCCACAAGACTCACACTACCCTTAGAGCTTAATCTTGGCACAACAAAAAAGGAAAATAACCCTCAAAAACCCAAATTATAACTTTATTGTGTTTTTTCCAACAACAAGGTGATAATTTCCCTTCGACTCAATAATTTTGAAATTATTGCGATAATTTTTGGCAATAATATAGACAACTCGTCTTTCAATGATAATATCAGGATAATTATTTTATTAGGGTGATATGTGCAACACTCGCCCACACAAATAAGTAAAATTTGTTGGACACCTAATCCTCCTAGGGTTAGTTTGATAATTGAACAGTCAAGAGGAGTCCAGGAGACCACTTAGAATGTGAAACCAAGGGTCACTCCAATGTATTGTATATATGTATCATTGTGAATAATAAATGCAACTCATGCTTATCTTTCCTATTCTTGTATCTTCCATGCTTGTGTTTGACATGGTATCAAAGCTGCAAGTGTATTTATGCCCTGTTCACATCCGAGTAATTGGTATTGTGTCCTTTCTTTGTGTATCAGTTCTGCCCTGTCTACTCGTCAGAATTTTTTCCCTATTTATTGGTATAGAGTGCTTGGTATGTGCATGAAAGAACATTCAACAATCCTTATAATAGTTTTCATCAATGTTAATTTTTGCGTACAAGTGTGTGTGTTAACATACTCCTGTGTGCCTATTGTACCACCTACCGAGATTATCTCTGACACACTCAATCTCTTTGTAACATGTATTTATACACTGCACATCTACTTGATCCGTTATACCCATCGATGCATGGTTTCTTAATACTTCGACATTTCTTTTGTTTCAGTTTTTTGCGTTCATAATATTTGTGTCCTGAAACTAATCTCTCAAGAATTTTTAGCTCTCATATCATTTATTTCTACTGTAACAAGTGTGCACTCCATTTTCTTCGTCTTTCTGTTGGATACAACCACTATCGATGGCTTATGATCTGCACAACCCACCATGTTGAGAAGTACTTCATTCAATCACTTGTGCGTGTAGATCAACTAGGTGTAAGGAGGGAAAGCAAACATCTGACTGTCAAGTTCCATTCGATTTGGTTGTCCTCCCACAACACCGAGCCCTTCCTCCACTGCACGACAAAACTCCTCATACATAGCCTCTGTCATACGTAGCCTCTGTCCACTGTGATATCTCGACCTCCATATGCATCCTATATCATACATAGCCTATGTTCACCATGGTAACTCGGCCTCCATACACAACCTTTGTCATAGGCAACCTTTGTCGACCATGTACGCATTGAACACTAGTGTTTGACAATTTGAGAAACCTAATTCAATCATGTTGCCTAGTCGTGGCAGTATGGTACCCGTGAGATAGCTGCTAGACAAAGGAAGCCACTTCGACATCATGGACAACCACTTTGGAATAATTCTCTCTATGCAGCAACAAAAAAGGGAAATCTCATACAATCCAGGAAGCTTTAATAGCATAGTGGGTACATTCACCAACATGAAATCATTGAATAAAATATCTAATGTTTGCAAACCAAACATCTCTGATAATTCTGGTGGAAGGCTCCCTAAGGCACAGTGGAAGGCGGCTCTAGAGACTGTTGTGAGAGAGATAGAGAACACTGCCTATAGGTCCACATTCAAGCACCACTTCTCCACTCTTCTCTGCGCTTCGATTTCTAGGTTTATTTTAGTGGAAGTTGAAATATTCCATCCATTCCCATTTTTAATTTCATTGAATTTATTATAAACATGGATTTTCCCCTCTGTATCAGCATGGGAGATTACATAGTAGGTTAGATTCCAGTAGTTTGATAAGACTTGAGACTTATTTCATTTAATTTCAAATCGTGGTAGTTCATTTTTGTTTCTTTGGCTATGGATCGGGGAGGAAACTTTGGCAAAATAGGAAGAGTATATAGGTATGGAGTATCGTGCGACATTAAGCCATCATTGAGTGCATATTGAACTAATTAGCATATAATTGTGGCATTCATTTCCAGAATTCATTTGAGAGTCTGTCTCACACGTATGTCCATTGAGAAATCACATTTGGAGCATTTGAATCTCATGTTACCTTGTTACCCACAACCTCGTGGAAATGTTGAAAGTGTCATTTAAGGAGGTGTGTTAAAATCCATTGATTGCAGTTCTTGGTTCATCATATGTCCATTCACATGCCTCTATCACTAGTTCATATATGAGCTAAATTATATGTATATAAATTTGAACTATATGGTTGCACCAGTGTTGTTGTCTTTATGGATAAAATAGAGTTTCTTTTGTTGGTGTGAAATAATTCTTTTTGAAGGAGATAAATCATTAGTACTGTTCGCCTTAAAGGGCTATTGCACACTGGTTGTTTGATGCATATTTACACAAATATTTTGCAATGACATTGTATTGTTAGTGGGAAATGTTTCTTTTATACAAGTTCATAGTTGTCATTATTTTTTTGACTATGGAGAAAATTTGGATAAAATTGACACTTTATTAGAGTTATTGAGAACTCTAATCATGTCTACTATTGAAAGTATAGTGAACATCAACAAATACTATCTCTTTGAAATTCAGACCAGTCTATAATATGCACAAGACAAAATCGAGTTTTTGCAACTTGAATCTCTACTTCAGCAAGCATAATTACAACAAAAGAGTCATCATTCTGAACCTATTTTTGTTCAGAACATTGACTTAGACTCCCATCAACAACAAGAATATCAAGTTAAGGTTGTTTCATATTCATTACCTTCTCCAAGAGAATAATTTCATGAAGCAGTAGAAGTTCAGTCTGCACTTCCCAAGCCCATCATCATACCTTGGGAAGAGTGATCTGAATTTGAATGTTAGTTTTTTTGTGCTAATTTCATCTTCAAAATTATAAATAATTTTCTTATCACTTGATTTATGTGAGTAGGTTTCCTTGGTGTTTGTCAGTGTTAAAACAAGTAAATGAACTGAATTTTATGTTAAATTCATGATCATAAAAACATTAAAAACAAATGCTGAACAAAAACAATAACATGTATAACAAACCATCATAATAATCCATTAACACAGTGTTTTGATGAAGGAGTTCACCCCTCTTGGGCTACATCTCCATGGACCAAATTCCATGGCTTGGGCCTCTGTATAAGCTCAAATGTGCAAAAAGTGTTGTTTACATTCATCTGTTAATGTGTTAATGTGTGTGTGATTTTTTATTGTTTCATGTGTGCATTGCAATCTTGATTTAATTTCTGCAAATGATCAATGGTGGAATAGATTCTGTATTTTGCATGAAGTTAAAATAGTGTGAGATTAGGAGAATCTTGGACATATAACACATAAGTTATATAATTTCTACATGGTATCAGAGCAGTGTTAATCATTGGAGGAGATTGCAATTATTGAAGTGGTTGAGTTTTGTGCTGGTGGAATTTGAATTTGCTGCAGTGTTTTCTTGGTGGCGAAGTTGAGCATTCATTGAAATGTCTTTCAACGAATTGAGATTGGAGTATGCCCTTGATGGGAGCTCGAATTACATAGCATGGAAGGACAGGATGGAGGCGGTGCTGGATGATAATGGGTTGAAGGAGTCCATAGATGTTGATATTCTGAAGCCTGCTTCTAGCGATGCAACCGCACTTTACGCATGGAAAAAGAAGGTAGCAAAGTGTCGAAGGATTCTGTTGGAAGGTGTGAAGGACCACATTATGTCCAGCCTTCATGAGAAAGCCACTCCATTCTTAATGTGGAAGGCTTTGATAGACTTGTTCCAAAGCATAAGTGACCAGAGGAAGTTGGCGCTTAAAGACAAGCTCAAAAAAATAAAAATGGAGAAAGGCTACAGTATTCCAAAATACCTCACGAAGTTTGTGCACTGCAAGGATGAACTGGGAAGTGTGGTGGTTACTGTTGATGAATAAGACTTGGTGAACTTGGCTCTCCTAGGGCTTCTGAAGAGTTGGCATAGCTACGAAGACTTTGTCAATGGACGGGAGAAACTGCCAGATGGGAGTGAATTTGGTCAGATCTTGTGCAGGAGGAGACAAGGCGAGGTACCAGGGATGGATCTTCATCAAAGAATGAATATGAAGAGAACCGCGCTTTGGCTACCAAATAAAGGAAAGGGAAGGGGAATAAAAATCCTTCTAAATATGGTGCGAAAGGCAAGAAGAAAGACTTGTCCAAAGTGAAGTGTTTTCACTATCACGAGCATGGAAATTTCACCACTAATTGCCCACAGAAGAAGAAGAATAAGAGCGCTACTGGTTTTATAGCAGGAGAGGCCTTAGCCTCGCAGTTTGAGCTCGAATTTTCTTTGATCGCATGGTTGGTTTCAAGTATGATGGGATCGGTGTGATTTCTTGACAGTGGTGCGTCATTCCATATGACCGGAGACAAAGATTTGTTTAGTGATCTGGAGGAAAATGATCTTGGAGTGCACATCGAGATGGGCGATGATGGTAGAGGATAGGGATTCGAGGATAAGAATATTTATCAATTGCAGGTAGATGGTTGTGCTACAATGGCAGGAAAAGTAGAAGGAGTGGTGAGCCGAGATGAGGGCAAATTGTGGCACAGGAGATTGGGCCATCTTCACCATGGTGCTTTGAAAATTTTTCAACAGATTTCTACCAAGCTTCCTAAAGGTACACTTGCGCAGTCAGATCAGTACAAGGGATGTACTTTGGGAAAATTTGTGAAGACCACCACTTTTCATGAGAAGGATAGTCGTGCTTCAATGATCCTTGAGAGAATTTACACAGACGTGTGTGGACCTTTCCCGATTGCTTCAACAGCAAAGCACAGGTATTATGTGATATTTGTTGATGAATTTTCTCATAAGTGCTGGATCTTCTTCATGTAGAAGAAGAGCGAGACATACTCAAAGTTCTGTGAGTTCAAGGTGCTAGTTGAGAAAGAGTCGGGGAAGTAAGTGAAAGCTCTCTGGAGCGATAATGATGGTGAATACATCTCTGGGGAATTCAAAGACTTCTATAGCAAACAAGGAATTCGAAGAGAACTCATAGCGCCTCATAACCCATAGCAAAATAGGGTCGTTGAGAGGAATAATAGAACGATCATGGGTTTTGCACGAGCGATGATACATGACCAAGGCCTACCAATGCACTTGTGGGCAGAAGCATGCAACACTGCGGTTTATGTGTAAAACCATTGTCCTCATAGAGTACTTGGCATGAGTACACCCGAGGAAGCTTTTACTGGTAAGAAGCCTGATATTTCTCATTTGAATATTTTTGGCTCACATGTTTACATTCATGTGAAAAAGGATGCCAGGAAGAAGTTGGAGCTGACTGTAGAAGTTGGGATATTTGTGGGGTACACAGAAACACCCCATAACTATCGTGTGTATTTTCCAAACAGTCGGATGACTGTTATGCGACGGGATATAAAATTCGATGAGGTGAAAGCCATGAAGTTGTCGCTTGAGAGGGAGCTACACTTGCATGCGGAGGAGTAACTTCTTGTTCCCAAAGATGAGCCTCTGGATGTGGATCAGCCACAAGAGGAGATTCATGCAGAACCAAACATCAGACAAGGCAGGAAGCGTACCACAGAAGCTGAGAGACTGAAGGTGGATGTAGCACAGAATGTAGGAATTCCTACATCACAGCGTAGACAGAGATAGTCACCTGACTGATATACTGGATACATGGCTCTTATGAGCAAGTGTATTGTGACAGAGCCATCTTCTTTTGAAGAAGCAGCGCAGGAGCCCACATGGGTAGATGCCATGGTGGAGGAGTATGACTCCATTGTCAGAAACATTGCTTGGGAGATTGTTCCAAGACTAGTGGGAAAATCAATTGTAGGATCAAGATGGATCTACAAGGTAAAGCAAGCTGCTGATGGGAGCGTCGAGAATTATAAGGCAAGATTTTTTGCTCAAGGCTTCTCACAGATCGAGGGGATTGACTATGAAGAAACCTTTGCACCTGTTGCAAGGTATTCTTCCATACAGACCATCCTTGCTCTCTCAGCACAGATGGGTTGGCACATTCATAAGATGGATGTGAAGATTGCGTCCCTCAACAAAATCATTGAGGAGGAGGTGTACATTGAGCAGCTTGAAGGATTCAAAATCTTTAGCAACAAGTCGCATGTGCGCAAGCTCAAAAGAGTGTTGTATGGGCTGAAACAAGCACCTCGTGCTTGGTACACACGAATAGACAGTTATTTCACCGCACTTGGTTTCGCCAAGAGAGAGGCGGATCCAAAACTATACCAGATTGTGGTGGAGGGTAAGCTTCTGATCATTGTGCTTTATGTAGATGATTTAATACTAACAGGTGATGAATTGTTGATACACTCATGCAAGGCAGATCTTGCAAAGGAGTTCGAGATGAAGGACTTGGGCCTCCTTCATTATTTCCTGAGATTGGAAATTTGGCAGTAGAAAGGTGAACTGTTTATGTCTCAAGGCAAGTACGTCTGGGAGATACTGGAGAAGTTTCATATGCAAGGCTGCAAGCCTATTGACACTCCTGTTCCTGGTGGTTGGAGGAAGGAGGATGCTACATCAACAGAGGTAGTGGATGCAACTGTTTATTGACAATTGGTTGGTTCGCTCATGTATTTATTCAATACACGACCAAACATATGCTATGCTGTGAACCAGTTTTCACAAGTGATGGTGAAGCCTACCAAGCTCTTTTGGATGGTAGGCAAGCATGTCCTGAGGTATCTCAAGGGCACATTTGAGTATGGATTGTGGTACAGACAGTCGGATGAGGTGAAGCTGCATGAATTCACGGATGTAGATTGGGCAGGAAGCCCAACGGACATAAAGAGCACATCTGGAGGGATTTTCAGTATCGGATCTACAACAGTTTCTTGGTACAACAGGAAACAAAGATCCGTGGCACTCAGTTCAGCGGAGGCTGAGTACATGGCAGCGAGTTTGGTTGCATGCGAGGCTGTATGGATGAGGAAGATCCTGGTCGGTTTTTTGGGTTCTCATTTAGATCCTACTGTGATATATTGTGATAATCAGAGTTGCATTAAACTCTCGGCTAATCCAATATTTCATGATAGATCTAAACATATTGACATCCGATACCATCATATCAGAGATTGTGTGCAGGAGAGGATCATGTTTCTTTCTTACATTCCTACGGAAGATCAGGATGCAGATATTCTGATGAAGGCACTCACCAGGAGCAAATTCGAATACCATAGAGACAAGATCGGGGTGGAAGATAATCCCTATCTTGTTGAGAGGGAGTGTTGAGATTCAACAAGATTATGAGCTTAGTGAAAAGAGTCGCCTTCACTAAGTGGGCCCACAGGCTATTTTTGGCGCAAGTCTATTTTTAGACTATGTCCATTTTTATACATGTTGATCATATTTCAGAAGTTACAGGATGCTATTTGTGGATTGTTGATCACGTTGGAAAAATAGATGAAATTCTATTTTTAGAATATTGGGTGAAGTCTATTTATAGATCGTCAATCTAAAAATAGATGCATGTCAATTATTATTAGCTCTTAATAATAATCAGACTCTAAACAACAACTTATTCTCTTGGAGCACTTCAGTTTAGTGCACAGATGTGGCACAACAGCTGACAGAAGGAATTACACTATTCGTAAGGGTTTACTGGAGCTATTGCATGGAGGACTCAGTTAGAACTCAAGTGGTAGAGTTATGACACAGTTGGAAGAAGTAGTTATGGAGTTATATTTAGTTTAACTCAGTTAGACTCAATTGAGCTAGTTGTATCTAGTCTAATTGATTGATACACTAGTGAGAGTGGAGTGAATTAATTAACAGATTGATACACTAGTGAGAGTGGAGTGAATTAATTAGTTAATTAATTCATAAATAATAACTCATTAATCAACTGAACAATACAATATTTAACTACAGTGCATGGGAGTTTCAATGGAGACCAACGGAGAGATAGGTGAAAGGGCAAGATAGACTATCTGTTGTGACTATTAGTGATGCATTGATTGCATCCAACACATAGTGGAGATTCCAATGAGGATTGCGCAGTCAATCCAAGAGTAATTCGAATTCATTCAGAGCTATTCTTCAGCAGAGATTGTGCAGTGGAGGCAGGCTAGCAGGTGGCAAAGATCGGTGCATGGATTTGCAAGATTAGGCCTGATTAGTGTATGATGATTGTGTTGTACTGAGGGCTTGTGATAAGCTTTGTATGCTTGTATGATATTGTCATATGATCTCCATGTTACATAATATATAGTTGGGGTTTTAAGCTTTAGGATTTCTCATTAAACAACTGTGTTAATGTGTGTGAATTTTTATTGTTTCATGTGTGCATTGCAACCTTGATTTAATTTCCGTAGATGATCAATGGTGGAATAGATTTTGTATTTTGCATGAAGTTAAAATAGTGTGAGATCAGGATAATCTTGGACAGATAACACATAAGTTATATAATTTCTACAAATTAAACCTGTATTACACTTAAACCTTCGCACTTAACATAAACTCCACCGCCTTTGGTCATAGTGGAAGGTCCTATGGGGAGGGGGATGGCTCCCTCCATACCCCTGCCGGTCTATTCACATGGAAACAAATACAATGCATGGGCATAGACTATTAAGAACTAAACTATGTGGTCTATTGTTATGGAGACGTGCTCGCTTGGGGGAGGTTGTGGGGTCGAGCCCCGACCTCCGTCCAATCTGTATATAAATATTTTTCCACCCACCATATTACTCTGACCTTTGATATATTGTAACATTTGGACTTTGGATATAATGAATGCGCCCATATGATATGGTTTAAACACCATATGACAAAAATGATATTTCAACATTGAAATTCGACCATATAACATATAAAAATTCTCATTCAACCATTAAAAATTTGACCTTCAACCTTGGTCCACCATAGGGGTCATGTGCCGGCCCCTGGCTACACCACGTGTTTGCCTCTAGTTGGACTATCCCAACCATATAAAAAAAATTCAAATTTGACCTTAGGAGACACATAAAAAATTTCACCATCCAAACTTGACCGACGAATCCTATAGTGACAATTGTCACAGTTTTGTTGGGTGAAAATGACATAATATTCCTAGAATATCACATTTCTGCTCACTGGGCTACCATGTCACATTCTGTCATGTTCTGAATTTTTTTTAGTTGTTTAGGAAAACAAATATTGGGCCCTATCTTCCTCATCCGGACTTCGTTTTTGACGAAATGAATTGCACCAGATTCCTAGCGATAAGCTCTTCGTTGTCATTGAGTTTCCAATCAATTCTGGGCACTTTAATTTTTGATCTTTTAAACTGAGCTCCTGATCAAAGAGCTTGTCCACAACAAGCATGGAATTGGTCTTGGATATGACAAGGATATATCCTTTCATATTCCATACTAGTCCAAGCCCATCAAATTTCAAAGTGAAGGATTTATTTATGATAGTTCACCTTCGACTG
Organism: Pinus albicaulis; assembly: GCA_034641835.2. Lineage (NCBI taxonomy): Eukaryota > Viridiplantae > Streptophyta > Pinopsida > Pinales > Pinaceae > Pinus > Pinus albicaulis. The sequence continues at coordinate 754,132,368 of CM076579.1, forward strand.
TTCCAGATCTTTCTCCTCTTCCACAACAACCACAACATATTGATAAATGCCAACACTATGACCGAGTTGGTCATATGAAGGATCACTGTTTTGATCTTCACCCATGTGAGTACTGTCATAAAACCACTCATTCTTCACACAAATTCTTCAGAAACAAGCCTCCTGCAAGAAAAAATATTGATCTTGGATGGATCATTTCTGGGAAATGGACATCAACAACCAAGAATATGTTTCAGTCATGTGTTAGAATATTTTCTAGAATATTAAAATTCATTGTAATTGAGTTTTCACCATCATCTCACCTTGTATTTGACAGGGGGGAAATGATGGTCATCTACAAGATTCAACGCCACATCAAGTGAGCCTGAGCCACAACCTACCATTCCAAATTCAGAGTTGTATCCAAAGACACATATGCCCATGACCATGCCTTTGGTTGGTGGTCAGCCGGAAACCATCTATGTGAGGTTGAGATTCTTCCTCTTCAAATAATTGGTGACACTTCCTCTACCATAAGACTTCAGTTTCTTGCTAGTTTTGGAGGAGTTCCGGGAACTACATTAAGCATTCCAGAGTTGGTGGTCATGCTTAAACCATCATAGGTTGCAGACCTCCATTTTCTAGGTTGAAGGTCTCCCTCTTCAAAAAATTGGGAGCACTTCTTGTAGCAGAAGGTCTCAACTTTTTGCCAGATTTGGAAGAGTTTCTGGAACTGCACTAAGTGTTCCAGTGTTGGTGTTCATCCTTAAATGACCTCCTTATGCCAACATTTCAAAGAGATCATTTAGCCTAGTGTTGTCATGCATACTCTACACATTTGTATTACAGCTCTCTTCTTGGACTCATACATACCCCTTTAGATTAAGGGGGGGAATGTTGGACACCGAATCCTCCTAGGTTTAGTGTGAGAGTTGAACAGTCAAGAGGAGTTGAAAAAACCACTTGGAATGTGAAACCAAGGGTCACTCCAATGTATTATATATATGTATCATTGTGAATAATAAATGAAACTCACACTTATATTTCCTATTCTTGTATTTTCCATGCTTTTGTTTGACAAAATCCAAAACAACCATAGTTCTTATTAGGTTTTGGATTAACTTTTATATTGGTACATGATTATAAGGAGGAAGACAATTTTCATATTAGTAGAATATCCTACATGGATTGAAAATACCTAAAAGTTAAATGCATAAGCATTACTTTTCCACTAATCATTTTCTTTATGCAACGACTCTATTTTATTTTCCTTTCTAAAAACAAAATTTGTCAATGTTGTGCCAAATTCATACTAAAACTTCAAAATTACGAATAACCACTATTAATATATATGCTACCTCATATATTAAACTATGTTATGGAAAGAGATGTTACTGAGGCTAGAGTACATGCTCCCTACACTCTCGAAGCTCCCCACACTTTCAAGGTGCGGGTAGTACAAGTGGCACATTTCCCCATGTCCCCTTTAGGGGAATGTGTGGAATGAAGCAGGGAAGGCCTCCCTAAAAAAATAAGAGGCTACAATGCTCCCTTTTGACCAAAGTTTTCCCTTTTCTGGAAAAATGGCAGGAATTCAAATTAAAAATAAAATGAATATAGACCTAATACACGTGGATGGGTAGGAGGGACTTGATGAAGGGAAATTAGTTTGGTTGGTTTTCCATTGAGCATCGTAGAGAGTGCAAAAGGTTGTGATTTACAGATAAATATTTCCATGGCTAGCTATTATTCATTTGTCAATCATTGGATGTAGAAAATAGAGGGGTATTTTCTTGAGAAATGATGCACTTTTTTCAATTTCCATCGTTCTTATATCAATTATCAAAATAATTAGATATGTATCTTTTGAATTTAAAGAATATAAGGAGAAATACAATGGTGATAAAATATTTGTGAATCACAAGTAATATGATTTTTGTATCATTAACATACATCATATATGAAATATGTGGTCCACGTAATGATCAAAGTTACTAGGAAACATAAATGGATAGGGATCCATATTCATATTCAAATATGGATCCACCATATTTTTAAAAAGCCAAGATCTGAATATTGTGGAAAACACCACGTATAATATATATATATATATATATATATATATATATATATATATATATATATATATATATATATATATATATATATATATATATAATTTTAAAAAGCATATTCAAAGTTAAAAATCAAAACTATTCATGAATCACAACATTAGAAATGGAGTCATTAGATAATTCATAAAATTGAAGATTGGAACCATGATGCATCATGATTTATACAAAACGATAACTATAAATACAAATTTGAGTGTCTCATTAATGATCAGTCTATTGATATGATGATGTAGAGTAGGTCTAATTACATGTCAAAAAATGGGCCTACATGTTCATCAATTGAATATTTCAATTCTACATCATGATCAACTTGTCATCTTCCTTGAAATTTTACATAAAATCTAAAACTTTCCATCTAGTTGCAATGGTAAATAGATGTTGTACATTGTTTGAAAACATGATATAGGTTATGTATCGTATTTTTCTAAGAGCACTCTTCACCTAGAGTTGGATGGGGATTGATCTAATTAAATTATTAATGACACAAACATCCTTTGTACACTATATATTATAATTTATCTATGTATTTTCTCAAATATTTCTTATTAGCATTATCAAAAATTTAAAATTAAAATTTTGATGTGTCAGACCTTTCCTAGTAGCATTATCATGTGTTGTTGTGATATCCCCTGACTTGGAGTTTATATTGTAAATGTGTATATATGGCTATGTGTAGTTGTGCTTTAACTTTTCAAGACTTTATTTAAAAACAATTTATCAATATGATAAAACTGGTAAAGGTTAAATGTAAAATTGTATTTATGATATTGTTAATAAAAGAAAACATTTGAAAACTAATGTTGAAGTTACACCTGGATGAATGAGTTATGGATGCAAATTAATTATTGATATTCATTCATTTATAAAGTCCTAGGATTTAATCTAAATGATTAAATTAATCTTTATGATGGAAGTAATTGATCATTAAATTCCCTAAAAGGCAGGAGGCTTCCTTTGAGAGTGGGGAAGTGGAGCTCATAAATGAGCTAGTAACTACCTTCCATTTGTTGGGTGAGGTGAAGGTAGTTACCAACTACCAATTAAATGATAAGAGGGTTATCCACTTTTTTTCATCTTGCTATAAAAAAAATTCACGCATACCTAATCTGGTGAGGGGCAAGTAAAGGATAAAAGTGAGTCTGAAAGGAAAAAAAACTTGCAGAATTAGTACTCAGGGGGACACATTAGGAGTAGAGTCAAAGGTTGGATGGAGTTGGTGAACTTTAGAGTTAGTTTCTGAACTTATATTATTAAATCAATACCTTCAACCTCTCCCATGTGGATACTTTTCTTAGTGATATGAATAAGTGTGATATTTTGATATTTTTTGATAAGTTTAAGTTTTTATGCGCTTTTGCATGCCTTCGATATTTGTATAAAAATATTAAGTAGACAACTTAAAAAAAACTACTTTTTGTACTATGTATTCACTGCATGTAATTTCATTAGTATTTGTACACAAGCAAATATGTGATTGATTTACATTGGCCTGGTTTAGAATTTAAATTGTATTCATATTTGTAGATACATGCATTTGAAGTTATGTTGGTTCAATTATCTAAACAGGATAGGTTCTAATTAACTTTGTAATATAAGAGTAAATAGTATAGTAGATATAATAATATTTAGATAAAAAAAAGTATTATTTGGCGGGGGGGAACAAGAAAAGAAAGTTATATATATATATATATATATATCAGGTTTGTAATAGAGATGCGATATAGATGTACAAATCTGTTAGAGAGTAATTTTATAATGTTACGAGCATTGGGTTAATAATATACTGTTAGCCACCCATAAAATCTGTCATATCAGATGGTGGCTAAATGATGTTGGATAGCCTTCAAGAAATAATTCCATTACTAAAATTGCTGATACTTGAATACTTTTGATAATATCCTATCCTTGGGTAATATTCACTACTGTTTCCCTTCAAAACTTAGAATCCTGCTGATTTCCAAAGCCAAAATACTGCTGCAGACCCCCTTTTTCCCTTCCTTTCTTCCAAAACTAACCTCATTTTTCTATCCCTCCATCTCCCATGAAAATCCTATAATTTCATGTTTTCTCCCCTTTTCCAGTTCATAAAATCCATTTCATAAGGTCTAAGACCCCTTCTCAGCCTTATCAGAACCTCCATTTCCTTTGAAAAACATTAAAAAACCATAGAAAATCCATATTTTCTATGATCTGGACTTAAGCCCCCTCGGGCTAAGTCCCTAACCCTTTTTCGCCCATGCGCCTGAGCGCCAGAACCAATTGCTAAACCCATCGGGCGCTTATCCTTTCGAATTAATTTTTCTCCACCAAACCATGAAAAACCTTTGTTATTTGTGTTTTTTGGGTTTTAATTTATTCCCAAAGGTTCCACACGTATAAATGATGGAGAAATCTCCACCATCGATCTGCTCCGTAGATCGGACGGTGCGGAACGCGCCATCCCTATGGACCCCCCCCCAACCGTGCGTTGTTTTCCTAAACCGCGTGGTATATTTCGCACCACCTTCGGGCCAAAAGTTGTTTTCTTTCATTGGCCAGCGATTCCATACGACAGTTGACGCGTGTCCCTTGTACGATTTGAAAACCGCCGTGCAACCGTCTTCCATCGCGCGTTATAGTCTAGACCAGGATGCCCAGCGAAATCAATCTCTGTCGTCCGATCTGGGCCCACTCATCCCATGTCTATCACTCTTCGAAAGTGTCCGATGCATAACCAAAGCACCCACGTGATAACTCAGGCTTCCGTGCAGCGAAAATCGCATCTCCACTGTCAATCTGATCTGCAGATCGACGGTCCAAAATCCATCACCCAGATTCCCTCCGTTTGACTTTCAACATCCTCTGATTCCATCTTGACCGTCCAAATTGATCTAGATCAACGGCGCAGTTTCACCACGGGGGTATACCCCCAAGATTTTTCCTCCATGCACCCGGACCCCCCGCAATCATCCCTGACCGTTGATCTCAGCGCGAATCGACGGCTCTGATCTAATTCTCCTTCCCCCATGCTTTTTCGACCATTCTGAGATTAAATCCTGACCGTTGGATGATGCCATCCAACGGCCCTGCTTCCTCCGCACATCCTCCGATGCAGATTGACCTATAAAAGTAGGATTTTATAGCGTTTGTTTGTATTTTGTAGGGTTTCGAAGGTTTTCACTATAAACGAAGAAAATTCGAAAGAAGAGGGTGACGATTCTCTTGCTTTTGATTTACCAAAGGAAATCGACCACCGGGTTTAAAATTTCATATTTATCAATGTTTCATGAACCATTGATGCATTACAGACCCTGTACAGCCCTGCGCAATAGCAAGAAAACATGGATTAAGCGCAGAAAAAGAGTATCAGCGCTGAAGACCAGGAAATTATCAGAGCAGAGGATTAATGGACTGTTTACGAGGATTATGGCCCAAAATGATCATTATAAACCTAATCCTCGAGTTAAAACAGAGTTCAAAACAAATCTAAAGGGTTTCACCGACAGGAAACCCTCCACCGCCACAAATTGAGGCAAATTGATCCTTCTAGCTACCACGACACCACTTGTGCCTCAAAGCATTCAATCAAAAGCTGAATTTATTGATCAAGATCATATGTTTGCCTCGAAACAGTCAAAGAAGTTACTTCTGCCAGGAACTTCAATACAAAGAATATCTGCAGAGTTACTTCATCACCACATAATGCCTCAAAGGTCAACAAAACTCCTACTGAGCTTGAAATAATTATGTAAATCATTTAATATAGAGGATATGTATGTGGATCTCCTCATTGAACCCCTCAAAGGCCAATGAGCCATTTAATTTTGTATTAATTGTAATTGATATCTTTTTCAGATCTCACCTCCTCATCCATCTATATATACTACAACAGAAGATGAGTGAGTGTTGGTTGTTGTTTGATTACAAGTTGTAACACTGAAACTCTCTGAAATAAATATACAAGTCTGTTGAATTTGAAAAACAAATTGAAGTCTTGGATGTCTTGATGATGTTGTTGCATGCTTGTTCCTGAGAAGGCTCTATCATTGGATCCATGAGCTTGGCTATTGGTGAAGTATTCTGAAATGTTCTATGTTTTTTCCCCTATTTTCATTATGTTCCATAATTTCTTACTACAGTAGGTTGAAAGTTTTAGGTTAAGAAATGACTCCTGGAGGCACCTTAGACCTATTCATCCTTCATTGTTTTATGTTTTCTTCTGCTGAAGTATTTTAGAGTCTTTAATCTCTCTCTTTAGTCTTCATGCTTGTTTATTTCCTTAATAGCTCAAATAGTTGGTTTCAACATGATTTATGGTTCTCCCTGCTTGTCTGCTATCACTTGAAAGCTGTTATTGAAGTCTCCCTTTGAAGTACCATTGTTTTAAGTTAATCAAAGAGGTCGGTTTTGATCTTTCCCTTTGCCATTGCTTGAACAGTTGTTTTGAAGGTATTTATAGTTGTAAGCATAGATGTTATTTAGGTGTTCCCTCTTCTATGACTGCAATTATCAGTGAATCTTATATGTTTTCTAAGTCCTTTAAAATTAAATCTTTGAGGAAATAGGGAGTTCCCCGAATCTTAGATTTCATTTTAAAATTTGTCTTGAAGTCATTATTTGCCTAAAGAATGTTTGTAGAATTTATGGTTAGCCCTGTCTATCAAATATCTCTTTATTGCTAAGTTATGTTTTCAAGTTCCCTTTGTTGAGAATTAAACTTCTCTTTCCAAATCATTAATGTCCATCTCATTCCAAAAACAAAAGGATCCTGTGGCCAAGTTAGATTTTCCCTTTGATATCCCATATCCCTTGAAGAGTTTGTCGTGACCTTATTTTGACTCCATTGCCCAATCAACCAGATATTTCCTCTTTCTGTCTATCTTTCCTAGACCTTTCATGTTCTGTTGTATCAACTCAATCCAACCAAACAAACATCTGCACTTAATAACTAGTCTAAAATCCATAATCAAAGAACACAAGATAAACCTTTGCAAACAAATATTTGAGAGATCCCTCTCTGAGAACAGGAGGACTAGATCCTGGAACTCTAAAGATTGGTTCTGATGTTGCCTTGTCTTTTGATTTTCCAAACTGTCAAAACACGGGAGACTAACAGAATGGCGATCACGGTGGGACACTTCTAAGTAAGCAACAATCTATGCACCCTTCAGGACTCCAGAAATCCGTTATTTTCAAGAATATCCAGTGATTATTAGCCACCTCATCGCCACCAACATAATGGCGATCACGGTGGGACCTACTGAGAATTAGAGGTTTCAAAACCTTTCTTTAAACTTTTGGGTCCAGTATAACATAAGTAACCTTTTTTCAAGCACTACCTAACAAATGGTAATTATGATAAGACTTAATTGAATCAGTGACAAACTAAGTAAACCTTAGGATTCTCGTTAAGCCTTACCAAACCTTGAAGGAACCAATTACCAAGCCATAAGAGCAACTCTGTTTGTTTGAACACCTTAGCTAAGTGCAAAATCAGACTTAGAACACTCTCTTAACCTATAAAACCAAAATAACTCAGAAAAACCCAAAAACATTTCAAGTTTGGCTTCATAATAAACATGGTAGTGGACCATAAAACCTTTTACCTCCTCAGGAGCTAAAAACTTCCACTTTGTAGTAAAACACTCATTCTTATATATCACTTACCTTTTGTTGTGTTTTACCTTATACTCTTAGACAGAGTCTGGAAAGGGCCAGGTAGCCTCCGGATCTCATCCTCTTTTTGAGGTGAAATATCTGGTGAATGCCCTCCCAGTCAATCTCTGGTTAGAGTTTGTTGTGTTTCACAATATCCTTGCAAAAGGATATTTCACAAACACTGTGGTGGACAATGTACCTCTTAGAAAACATTCTAAACTTCCCACCTGGCGACTCCACAATCCTGAACAGACCTTAAGACTCCACTGGGAAGAACCCTTATCATTATAATATCATTTAAATCCAGTTAGAGGACTGTAGGATTAAAATTTGTGTAAACAGATCAGTTAACCTCTCAAATATTGTCATACTTGGTTGAACTTTTCTTGTTATTTGGGTCTAAAAACACAGCATAGTGGCTCCTAGAAAGATCCACACTAGAACCCATCCTGACCCTGATCCACCTGAGATAGTTGATGACCCAGAAATAATCCTTAGGAAGTCTCCTAAGATAGAATCTTCAACTATTTTCAGATCACCTCCAAGAGCTAATTCAGTCCCTGAAAGTCTTTTAGCTCTACAACAATCACAAGCTGACTTAGTTAATACCTTTAGGACTAGGTCATTTGGTGATTTAGATCAACTAGATTCTGAGTCTTCACTTTCATTTCCTAAGACAAGTGAACATCCTGATAGTAGAGAAACAACACCTCCTGATTTACACTTCCTTCATAACCTAGGTGTCTCTCATCCAAGATCAGCTCAGCAATCTACTTCTGTTCCATTCACTTTTGTCCACCCTTCATCCACTATTCAAACCACTCCACTTCAGCCCACACCTCCTCTTGTCAATCCACCCCTTGTAAACCCACCCCCACCACATATCATGGCAGCATGGTATGCTCCCTTAGTCCTTCCTGTACCATTAGTCAATCTTCCACAGGACTATCAGTCCAAAATTCCATTATATGATGCTAACAATGCTACAACTGCATCACAACATGTGGATAAGATGGATGACTACTTTGACAGAAATGAGATCGATGATGATTCTGTCAAGCTTAGATTATTTGCTCAGAGCTTAGGGGGAGAAGTAAGAAAATGGTTTAAAGGTTTAGCCCCCCGTACTATTAATGATTTCCAAGGCTTCCATCAGACAATTCTGAACAAATGGGAAGTAAAGAAGAACCCTCTCCAGGTCCTTGCTGATTACAACAACCTCTGTAGGAACCCTGGGGAAAGTGTGCAAGCCTATTGTACTAGATTTAACAGTGTATATAATGCACTTTCCCCAGAACTAAAACCTCCACAAGGCTCAGCCTTAAACAAGTTTCTCGAAGGATTTGACTCTGATATGACTTATTCACTAAGAGAAAGAGATTTTGCAACTCTTGAAGATATGCAAAGGGGTGCTCTTTCTGTGGAAGTCAACTTAATAGAAAAGAGAGCAAGAATGAAAACTAAGAAGAGAGTATCTTTTAAAGAGGAATCCCCTCCTTCTACTTCAAGCTCAAAAATGGAGAGAATGTTGGAAGAAATGATGAAAGAGATGAGCATAATTAAGAAAGCACAAGAAAATCAAAACCAGACTGCACTTCAAAACAATCAAAACAGAAATAGAAATCAGAATTATAGAAGAGATAACAATCAAGATAAGAAAAAAGAAAGTGACCAACAAATTAGACCTCCCTTTCAACAGAACTATGTAGATCAATATGAGGAAGACAGGGAGTTGGAAAGGTTGGAAGAATCACATGTAAACTTGATTGGATCAGACAGTGGGGATGATGTTTTCCTTACTGAGGAAGAACAAGGTTTCTTCTCTAATGATCAAAATACAAACACCTATGAAGATTCTGATGACTATAGATTAGGTTTTGAAAATGCAATCATGGAGATACACAAACAGTATGATCTTAGGAGCAAGGGAAGTATGGAGAATTCAAAAGATAAGAATGCTAGCACTGCTGTCAAGAAAAACACAGAAAGCCAGCCCAAAAAGACAGCAGAAAAAACCAACATTTCAGCCAAGAAACCAGATTTAAACAAAGACAAGGGAATCCAGCCAAATGTTGAACAGAGTACCCCTAGCACTTCAGCTAGTGGTCCTAATAAAACTATTCCTATCACTAGTCCAAACAAGGTTCAGCAAATCAAAGCTGCTGAAAAGAATTCAATTGAAAAAACAGATGTAAATATTAACAAGTCAATTATTCCTTTCAGCCTTGAAGGAGAGATTGCTAAGATAAAAATGACCATCCCCCTAGTTGAACTAGTAACCTAAGAAGTGTACAAAAACCAAGTTTTGAAAGCTTTAAACTTAGGAAGCGATACTGACACCTTAAACTTGATAGATGACAAACCTGAGCTGTTGTTTGGCCCAGAGGTTGAAGGAAAATACCAAGAAGGACCAGTCCCTCCCTTCTATGTTAGTTTGAACATACACGATAAAATTCTACACAATGCCATGTTAGATTCTGGAGCTTCACACAATCTAATGCCCAAGGTAGTAATGGAAAGCTTAGGCTTAGAAATTACTAAACCATACAAATATTTGTATTCTTTTGACTCAAGCAGAGTCAAATGTTTGGGTTTAATCAAATATTTATGTGTTAACTTAGCTCAGATCCCCGCCAAGAATCTAGTAATGGATATAGTTGTAGCTGACATTCCCCCTAAGTATGGCATGCTCTTATCAAGATCATGGGGAGCCAAACTTCAAGGAAGCCTTCAAATGGATATGTCTTATGCCACCATCCCTGTTTTTAACCAAAACAGAAGACTATATAGAGAATCCCACATGAAGTACATGGTGAGTAACATGGACAAACCAAACAACACTCCAATCTATTCTATTCAATCAAGTTTAGACTCCTTTATCTTGTGTAACGAAGATGAAATTACTCAACAAGGTAAAGAAAACATGGACCTAATCAGTTCACCAGAACAATCCAATCTTACCTCGAATCAACTTCAAAACATTGACAATCAACAGCAACAAGAAAATGAAAATGAGTCAAATATACTTTGGACAATAAATTTCGATGGATCCTGTAATAAAACTAGTGCAGGGGCAGGTGTCTGGATTCAAAACACAAATCAGAGTTTTTCATACAAGTTAGACTTCCCATGCACTAACAATATTTCTGAGTATGAAGCACTTCTCCTAGGCTTACAATTGCTTAAAGAATTAGAAGCCCAAAAGATATCTATTTTAGGGGATTCTGAACTTATCATCAAAAAAATCAAAGGAGAATACTCAGCCAAGAATCCAAGGCTTAGGGAATATCGAAATGCTGCCCTTGACCTATTAAAAACTTTCGAAAAATATGAACTCATTTTCATCCCTAGAGCACTGAATCATCTAGCAAATGAACTTGCCTTCATTGCCAGCAATTGCCAAGTACCTGAGATAAATGAAAAACTCAGTATAAAGGTGAAACACAGACCTGCTGTGCCTGATAATGAAGATCACTGGAAGGTGTTTAAATCTGACAGACACATAGATGATTTCTTGAAATCAGAAAATGATTTCAGCATACCAATACCAGAAACTAGCCATAAAGAAAACTGTTTGTATATTGAACAAATCCCAGAGGCTGAAATAACATATCCTGCTAATATAAATCATTGTGAGAATCCTTTTGAAGCAGAGATAATGAACAATGAAGACCAAGAAGACTTGGAAGTCTTACAATGCAAAAATGATAAAATCCCAAGAGGTCTCACACCTTTAGAACACCTGTTTGATCTCAACGATGTAGCCAAAGAACCAAGAATGGAGCCTGTGGAAACAAATGTAGAAGAGCATAACATAGGTAGTCTAGCAGAACCCAAGATGATCAAGCTATCCAGCACCCTCCCAGCTCACATAAAATTGCAATACATAGAGCTTTTCAAAGAATTCAAAGATGTGTTTGCTTGGGAATACAAAGACTTAAAATCATATGATACCAGCATCATCCAGCATAAGATCCCCTTGAAGGAAAATCAAAAGCCTTTTAAGAAAAAACTAAGGAGAATAAATCCCCTTTTACTACCTTTAGTTAAGGCAGAAATTGAGAAGATGTACAATGCTGGGATCATAGTACCCATTAGATTTTCAGAATGGGTATCAAACTTAGTTTCTGTTAGAAAGAAAATAGGGGAAATCAGGCTCTGTATTGACTTCAGAAATTTAAACAGAGCCTCTTTAAAAGACAACTACCCCTTACCCAAGATGGACCATATACTTCAAAGGGTAGTTGGGTTAAGAAGAATATCCCTATTAGATGGGTTCTCGGGTTACAATCAGGTGTTAGTGTTCCCAAGTGATCAAATCAAAACTACTTTTACCACACCTTGGGGCACCTTTATGTATGTCAAAATGCCTTTCGGATTAATGAATGCAGGGGCCACCTTCCAAAGGGCCATGGACATAGCCTTCTCTGAAGATATTGGCTATTTTATAATTATTTACCTTGATGACATAACCGTTTTCTCGAAAACTGATGAAGAGCATTTGATTCACCTAAGAAAGGTTTTTGAGAAGTGTAGGAAATTTGGCTTATCACTGAATCCAAAGAAGACCCTCTTTGGTCTCCAAGAAGGGAAACTTCTTGGTCATATAATTTTAGAAGAGGGAATCAAAATAGACCCTACAAGGATAGATGGCATATTGCAAATTAGCCATCCTAGAAGCCTCAAAGAATTTCAATCTTTCATTGGAAAGATTAATTTTTTGAGAAGGTTTATTCCCAACCTTGCTGAGCTATTAAAAAACATTACAAACATGCTTAAGAAAAACGTGGGTGTGAAATGGACTTTACTAGCTAAACAATCATTCGAACTGGTCAAACAAGCTCTTACCCAAACACCAGTCCTGATTAGTCCTGATTTTACCAAAGACTTTTACATTTTTTCTTTTGCATCTGAACATACAATAGCTGCAGTTTTGCTTCAAAAGAATGATTTGGGGCAAGAACAACCAATATCCTTTTTTAGTAGGGCCTTAATAGATGCTTCTCTCAAATATAGTATCATGGAGAAGCAAGCCTTAGCATTAGTGAAAGCATTAAAGGACTTTAGGGTCTATATTTTACACTCTCACATAATTGCTTTTGTTCCACATACTATTGTCAAAGACATTATAAGTCAAGACCCTGATGGTAAAAGGGGAAATGGATTGCAACCATTCTTGAATATGACTTAGAAATTAGGCCCACCAAACTAGTTAAAGGGCAAGGATTAGCAAAACTTATGGCTGAGTCTAATTTCCAAGCACTAGACATGAATATGGTAGATGTGTTGGAAGAAGTAGAAGAAGCTACTACTCCTTTCATTGAAGAAACATTTCTGAATTCTCCTTGGTATGCTGACATTGTTTATGTGCTTTTATATTTAAATTCTCGTCCTTCTTTGTCTAAAACTAAAGCTAGATTCTTGAAACAAAAGGCTTTGAGTTTTTGTATCTTAGATGGAGTATTATATTGGAAAAATGCTGTTGGAATTTTGCTTAAATGTTTACTTGAAGATGATGCAGGAAAGATCATGCATGAATTGCATGATGGAGAATGTGGAGGTCACCTCTACTGGAAGGCCATAGCAAACAAAATTCTTAGATCAGGTTACTATTGGCCTACCCTTTTCCCAAACACTCAGAAGTTGGTCATGTCTTGCCATAAGTGTCAAATCTTTGATGGCAAGAGAAAACTCCTTCCCTTACCTTTACATCCTATCAGAGTTGAGGCACCTTTTCAACAATGGGGGCTGGACTTCATTGGGGAAATTCATCCATCCTCCTCAGCTCAACATAAGTGGATCCTCACGGCCACTGACTTCTTCACCAAATGGATAGAAGCTATACCTACCAGGAATACTAATGACTCCGTCATTATCAAGTTTCTTGAAAACCATATCCTATCCAAATTTGGTTGTCCCAGAAAAATCATAACAGACAATGTTTCTGCTTTCAAATCTAAGAAGATGGTTGATTTATGTCACAAATACCATATAACCTTGGGCAATTCCACTGCCTACTATCCCCAAGGAAATGGATTAGCTGAATCCTCCAACAAGAGTCTCATCAATATCATTAAAAAGTTGTTGGAACATAATAAAAAATCATGGCACAGTAAGCTGGTTCATGCCCTATGGGCTGATAGATTAACTATAAATAAATCAATAAATATGTCCCCCTATCAGTTAGTCTACGGCATGGATGCAGTTTTTCCTACCTCATTGGGAGTTCCAGTCATGAAGCTCCTTCAAGAAGTGCAGGTTGAAGAAAATGATATGCAGAGGACGATCAACCAGACCATCCATCTGCAGCAGATCAAAGAAGAAGCTTATGAAAGAACACAGTTAGTCCAATAAAATATGAAAATGCTATTTGATAAGAGGACCAAGGCAAACAACTTCCAGGTTGGAAGTGTTGTTCTTAAATGGGATTCAAGAAGAGAAGAGAAGGGGAAACATGGCAAGTTTTAGAACTTGTGGAAAGGGCCATTTATTATTCATGCTGAGAGGGGTCACAATACATTTTTATGGAAATAATTGAATGGAGAAGACCTATATGGGGGTCCTGTCAATGGCAGGATGCTAAAGCATTACTTCTGCCAAGAATCTTAAGTTTCAAAGCATTTTTGTGTTACCATTGTAAATATCATAGTCTAACCATTGCATTCAAAAGTTATGAAAAATCAAAAATACAAAAACAAAGAAAAGAGGGTAGAAATGAAAACAAGAAAGGCAAAGCCCCATGCCAAAAAAGAGAAACAGATCTGAAAGTGTGCAAGCTTAAATGCCACTCCTACAAAACACACTTTTAGTTAGTCAAACAATTTAATCTTGACTAATTAGTTTTAAATTTTCTGTTGATAGGATAGTGAATTCGATTTGCCAAACTGTTTAATCTTGGCTTATCAGTAGATAGTTTAGGTTAGAAATTGAAGGTTCAAACAAACTCAAAATCTGAACCAAAGTTTCCAAAAGAAGATGACTGAAATCTATGGTAAAATTCTCAGCCAAAGAAATGTAAAGATCTGGTTCTAATCAGCTTAGAAACTGAACCAGAAGAAAAGCAAAAACAGAGCTGTGAAGAAAGGAGAAGGCCATGATGAGAAACTTTCAGATCTTAAGCCTTCCATTTTAATTTTTGATTTTCTGCAAATAATAATCTATGTGCAGCTTGTTTTTATGCCATAGATCACAGCAAGTCAAAACAGCTTAATCTTGACTTGACTGTTTTTAAATTTCTGTTGTAGAATTTAGAGAATGAAAGTCTGTTGAACAGCTTAATCCCAGTAGACAGTAGATTAGGTAGAGAAATATCTGAGCTCAACTGTTTAATCTGAGTTCAGGGACAAATAAGGAATAGAATTAAATTAGTTTTTATGCTTTCAAAAGAATAAAATATTGTAAGAGAGTTTGCCAATCCAAGTGCACTCATATGAAGAAAAAATGTTAGATCAGTAGGATTGGGTAGGTAGAAAGTTTGTTGATAAAAGTTCCATTGTTTTTAAATGATTGATAACTTGTTTCCAGAGCAAAAGAAGATCATTCAAGAAAAAGAAAACAACCCAATGGATGAGGCAACTGATCAGCCTCCCAGAGAATACAAGTCTGAAGTTCTTGATGCCTTCAAAAAAGGCACCATCCCCAAGTGGAGCCACAGTTAGCCACCCATAAAAATATGTCATATCAGATGGTAGCTAAATGATGTTGGATAGCCTTCAAGAAACAATTTCATTACTAAAATTGTTGATACTTGAAGACTTTTGAGAATATCATATCCTTGGGTAATATTCACTACTGTTTCCCTTCAGAACTCAGAATCCTGTTGATTTCCAAAGTCAAAATACTGCTGCAAACCCCAATTTTCCCTTTTTCTCTTTCCCATACTAACTTCATTTTCTATTTTCCCATTCCCATGAAAATCCCATAATTTCATGTTTTCTTCCCTTCCCATTTCATAAAATCCATTTCATAAGGTCTAAGACCCCTTCTTAGCCTTATCGGAACCTCCATTTCCTTTGAAAAACATTAAAAAACCATAGAAAATCCATACTTTCTATGATCTGGACTTAAGCCCCCTCGGGCTAAGTCCTTAACCCTTTTTCGCCCATGCGCCCGAGCGCGAGATTCAACAGCTAAACCCATCGGGCACTTATCCTTTCGAATTAATTTTTCTCCGCCAAACCACGAAAAACCTTTGTTATTTGTGTTTTTTGGGTTTTAATTTATTCCCAAAGGTTCTGCCCGTATAAATGATGGAGCAATCTCCACCATCGATCTGCTCCGCAGATCGGACGGTGCGAAATGCGCCATCCCTGTGGACCCCACCCCCATCCACGCATTGTTTTCCAAACCCACGTGGTTTCTTTTGCACCTCTCTTCAGCAGAGGGCGTTTTTTCCCCGGCAGCCAGCGATTCCATACGACAGTTGACGCGTGTCCCTTGTACGATTTGAAAACCGCCGCACAACCGTCGTCCATCGCGCGTTATAGTTCGGACCAGGATGCCCAGCGAAATCAATCTCCGCCGTTTGATCTGGGCCCACTCATCCCACGGCTATCGCTCTTCAAAAGTGTCCGATGGATAACCAAAGTGCCCACGCGATAACTTAGGCTTCCGTGCAGCGGCAATCACATCTCCACCGTCGATCTGATCTATAGATCGACGGTCCAAAATCCATCACCCAGATTCCCTCCGTTTGACTTTCAACATCCCCTGATTCCATCTTGACCGTCCAAATTGATCCAGATCAACGGCGCAGTTTCACTACGGGGGTAAACTCCCAAGATTTTTCCTCCGTGCACCCGGACCCCCCGCAATCATCCCCGACCGTCGATCTCAACGCGAATCGATGGCTCTGATCTAATCCTCCTTCCCCCATGCTTTTTTGACCATTCTGAGATTAAATCCCGACCGTTGGATGATGCCATCCAACGGCCCTGCTTCCTCCGCACATCCTCCGATGCAGATTGACCTATAAAAGCAAGATTTTATAACGTTTGTTTGTATTTTGCAGGGTTTTGAAGGTTTTCACTATAAACAAAGAAAATTCGAAAGAAGAGGGTGACGACTCTCTTACTTTTGATTTACCAAAGGAAATCAACCACCGGGTTTAAAATTTCATATTTATCAATGTTTCATGAACCATTGATGCATTACAGACCCTGTACAGCCCTGCACAACAGCAAGAAAACATGTATTAAGCGCAGAAAAAGAGTATCAGCGTTGAAGACCAGGAAATTATCAGAGCAGAGGATTAATGGACTGTTTACGAGGATTATGGCCCAAAATGATCATTATAAACCTAATCCCTGGGTTAAAGCAGAGTTCAAAGCAAATCCAAAAGATTTCACCGACAGGGAACCTCCACCGCCACAAATGGAGGCGAATTGATTCCTCCCAGCGATTAAAGAGCCACCTGTGCCTCAAATCATTCAATCAGAAGCTGAATTTATTGATCAGGATCAGATTTTTGCCTCGACACAGCCGAAGACGTTACTTCTGCCAGGAACTTCAATAAAAAGAATATCTGCAGAGTTACTTCGTCACCACACAATGCCTCAAAGGTCAACAAAACTCCTACCGAGCTTGAAATCATTATGTAAATCATTTAATATAGAGGATATGTATGTGGATCTCCTCATTGAACCCCTCAAAGGCCAATGAGCCATTTAATTCTGTATTAATTGTAATTGAGATCTTTTCCAGATCTCACCTCCTCATCCTTCTATATATACTACAGCAGAAGATGAGTGAGTGTTGGTTGTTGTTTGATTACAAGTTGTAACACTGAAACTCTCTGAAATAAATATACAAGTCTGTTGAAGTTGAAAAACAAATTGAAGTCTTGGATGTCTTGATGATGTTGTTGCATGCTTGTTCCTAAGAAGGCTCTATCATTGGATCCATGAGCTTGGCTATTGGTGAAGTATTCTGAACTATTTAATGTTTTCTCCTGTTTTCATTATGCTCC